>OZ010745.1:81029435-81351152 GCA_963932245.1 Tachinus rufipes | reverse complement strand
TAAGGATTAAATGTTGATTTAGGTTCACCCCTTGTGTAACACATTTTTTAATAAATTTATCTCATGAAATTGTCCTTGCAAACACAACACAAAGGGGATAGGTGCGTGCTCTATCACAGTATATGTTCGACCACTCGCTGTGTGTAAATCAACTCTTAATCACCAAACACTGTTAAGCTTCCCAAATAATTCATGAACAGTGTGCTTTTAAAGCGGGGTAGGGCGAGATCATGCGGAATAAAATCAAATAAATGACACTTTTTGATAAATAATGTGAATGCGTTTAATAGTACGCCATGTCAAACATGCAAGAGATCGATTGTAAACGTTTATTTAATTTCCTAGTTTTTTATTTGAATTATGTACTGTATATTAAACGTAATTGAAGATTTAATTAATGTATTAGGTTAAATTTGTTTTTCATATAGCATAATTGGAATGATTAGAGCTTAAACATATATATATATATATATATATATATATATATATAAATTTATCTTGGATTCTAATTGGCTGTATTGCTACATATATCATTAATGAGATTGCGATTAAAATTCTAATTAAGCCATCTTAAATTGCATTCAGTATTTACATTATTAATATTATTTACTGTAGTTTATATGTGTTTTTCTACTGTAGACCAATGCTAAATTAGATTCAAATTTCCATTGGGTCTATTTATTTTTTCTTTAATACTGTGCATTTATTCTAACGAGAAATATAAATGAATGGTCAAACAACAATATCATGCTGGAACGAATGCACTGTATTTCTGGAAACATTATTGGGCTTTGCATGTTTAAATTATGAAACTTGCAAAAAAAATCTAGAAATAGATCTAATCTTTATATGTGGATGAAGGGCCCATTCTTGTAGTACACAATATACATACCTGTATTACTATAGTCAGTAACGCAATTCAATGTATTATCTAGAGATAATCTGCAATGGAACAACAAAAAATAATAAAGTAGCTAATAGTAGAATCTGCTAGTATTAACTATGGGTTTCAGTTCTAAAGTTTACCAAGTTCAAAAAATGTTTTTTTATCTATACTAGCCTAAACATTGCTTAAAGTATATAGTATTTGTGCTATAAGGACTAACTTTATATTGCAAGTAGATAAGGTTATTTTCTTTTGTGCAAGAATTGTTTTTCATGACGTTCAGTAGAGGGACATCTAAATATGGTAAGCCAAGTCAGTTTTATTAAAAAAGATACAGAAATAGTATGAACATAATGAAGTTTTGCAAAAAGTAAAATTTAATTTACTATTGCCCAGTTTCACCAACGTCTAATAAAATTTATTCGTCGAATAAATGCCTTATTCGCCCAATAAACGTTTCACCAACGTTAAATAGCGTTATTCGTCGAATAAATCTCCTAATAAACTAACCGGCCAAAATGCATCGAATAACTCGACAAATAACCTCAAAACATCTAGGTGTGACATTTATATATTGTAAATAATGAATGTCATGTTCAATTCATTTGATAATGTTGATTTTAAAAATCGTTTTTGATTAATCAAAAAATCTACGCACTATTGGAAATAATTATCATTTGGATTCTCAAAATTAGCGGAACAATCTCATTTAAAAGTATGTAAAATTCACAGTAGATTATCAATTTTATTGTAGATTGTAATTTTAAGAACATATTTATAATTACGCAAAAAATGTACTCATTAGCAGTTTTAACAAATTAGTTGGGTTTATATTATAAATTCTTTTCTCACATGTGCGATTATAAATAAAAATAAAAAATGTAAAAATGTGCATTTATCTGTAATTAGATACCGCCAGTGTAATACGATCATAGCAACAAATATTTTTAATTTTGTGTTGATATATTCTTACTTCACTAATAATTCGAGGTTATGCATGCATAAATACTGGTTCATTTAAACTTATTTGGCGAATTTTCTGTCTACTATATTACCAACTTGATAAAAATCACGGAATAGTTATTTAATCTCTGAGATACCTTGGTGAAACGTAAAATGACTTATTTAATGAATAAAATTTATTCGACGAATAGTTATTTGACAATTTATTAGGCGTTCGTGAAACCGGGCATATAACTAATAAACAAAGATATTGATCGGTATTTATATTGCCTCTACTAATTCTCACAAAATCTGTATGAGCATTTAGAAATGCCTGCTTACATTATTACACCACCTCCACAATGAAGTTTTTTCTTTAAATCTTGTCCTGGCCATCTGATGTGTATTGGTTGAGCCGGGACTCATGAGCAAAGATCACGGATAATTAATCTTTAACACCCCAATTCGCATGTGCTTGTGCAAATTGCAAATGCTATTGTTGATGATCTGCGGTTAAAATAGGTCCTTGATGGCAGTTGTTGCTTTCCGTCTGCCGGGACGGTTTTTTTGTATCTTGTTTTCCGGATGGAACTTTATCAAAGCGTTTAAGACGGTACTTTGTGGGATTTCTAAAGCATTTACACATCATTTTGTAAAACAATAGCTTGAGCAACTTGTTCTGAACTTATGTCTTTTTTACTTACTTACTTTTATATAGGTACCCAATAACATTAAAGCTGTTAAAACTTGAAAAAAAAAATTGAAATTTTGAACATATGATGCTAAAATTAGATTGAAGTTTGCATGATGAAAACAAGTTTTAACACTGAGAAACACATCAAAGCTAACTATGCAAAATCAGAAAGGTTTCGGATAGTTTTGCACCTGAGTGTAAATTAAATGTTTATAGGTTTGTTCTATTTTGTCATAGAACTTCTCAACAGTTAACTAGAAATATACAAAACTACTACTATTTTTTCTTTATGGAAAACAAGAAGTGGTGAAGATTTTAGAAGCTACCTTATAAAGGTTGCATAAGAAACATCTAGACCATGTTTTTCTTTTTCCACGCTTCTTATTTGTACAGCATGGCGTATTAGGCTAAGGTATTTTAACTTTGGCGTTTGATTTTATCAGTTTTTTGATTTCCTTAGTCTCAGGTTTTTTATTAGTTAGTTACTTGATTATAACTTTTTATAGATTCTCATACGTTTTTTTTTTAATTTATGACTTACATTTTAGCTAGTTCTACACCAAATTGTGACACACCTGGCATTATACAGGGCGATTTAAAATTACGACAATAGTTCAGAGTCAGATTTGTTAATATTGTTTGAAGTAACATTGACAATTAAAATGTTTTCTTTAATTTTACACCCAATTGATGCGAGTTAGACTTCTTTGAGGAGTAGTTTTCTGCCGTGTTTTTTTGCTTTTCTTTGGCAATCATTATTGGTGATTTTGGTGGAACCCAGAGTAGTGAAGACAAATCTTTCTTTGGTATTTTTTGGCTTATAGGTTGTGTCATGATTTTAATTATTACTTTTTTGTTTGTTTGTGTTTAAGATTTATTCTGTTTAAGTTTTAATCTCGAATATATCGCTAGAGAATTGTGGTTGGTTTATTGACATATTCCCAAAGAAAGAAAATTGGCGCCGTTAAATTGTGCGAATGCGAAGGCTAAAACTGCGTTTCAGGAAATAATGCGTGTGTCGAAAATGGTTCTCAGAACTGATATAGTGTTGTGGTTCCATCTTGTTGCAACCATATTCCTGAATGGTTTTCAATACCATTTCTTTTTTTTTTTAACTAGGCTCAATATTGATGCTATAATTCCGCATTAGACGTGGGTGTAAATGTTGCTGTTGAGTTTTGTGGGTTATTGGTTATCCATATTCTGTTTTGTTTAAATGAATCTATTAAGTTGGAATTGAGCTTAGTTTTGTCGCTTGTTATCAGGTTATGAATTAAATGTATATCAGCGGCAAGTTGTTGAAAATGTACTGCAATATCATAGCGAGTTTGTCTCTTATTTTGGAGAGAGTAGTAATGAACACTCAACAACTATGTTTGCAAAATTTATTTGTTTGGGATGGTTTTTAGAAATTAGTTAAATTTATTCTTGAACTTAGTTTGGGGTAGTTCTTTTGGTTAAGCAAATCACTAAATCTGAAAAGCGTTTCAATCTTTTTATTATTAATGTACATTTACATGTGGACATGTAGATTGAAGTTAAGCTGATAATTAGTTATTGTGTCATATTGGCTCATGTAGATTAGCATCGTGCGTGTTTTTTTATGTTACTTGAGTTTATGGTTGCTTACTAGTGTTGCAGCTGGGTTATGCTGATTTTAATATTTGGAGAATAATATGTCCTTGAGGTGTGATCTACTGTCGGCCTTTAAGAAATTTATTTTAGTGGTGGTTGATCAAAAGTCTCACTCATCAAAAAAATATAATTAAACTTAATATAAGATGATTGATGTTCTCTTGTTGTTGTTGTAGTTGCAAGCCGTCTACATTTTCCGGGAGCAATATTCAAAGCAGCCGATTTATTATGTCCTAGACGTGTTTTGTCGTTAATAACTTTGGTGATTATGCAGACCAAGGCAATATTTGAAGCTGTACCTTCTAGTAATGTTAGCGGTGTTTGGCCACGCATTATTTTGCTCTAATATTTGGTACAGTTTGCATGAAAGGCTCTAATACTGCTTTCAATACATTATGGATGTAGCGATATGCATTTAGAGTGTTTGGGATAAACACAAGAGGTAATCTTCTAATTATACATATTGCACTTCAAACCTTAACGATAGATGTTAATGCTGTGTGGCTTCATTCAGCAAACTATAAGTTTTGTCGTTTTCCTCGATACCGGCAAACTCTTCTATGGCCATTATTTACCCACAAACAAAACCTGGGTTAATCACCATACAATCTTGGCATCTTTCTGAGTCTGACCTGCAGTTAATAAAAGTCTTTGATTCGGCCGGTATGAATAAAGGCCAAAAGAACAAAAATCTTTTGTAAATTGTTTTCATTGACGTGTGGCGATCAAGAGCTCTTGTTCAGTTTACAGCAATGGAATTTGTTGTTTTAAACCGAACTTGTGTGGCCATCTGTCTAAGGAGTTGATCTTCACAAATATTACTGTTTCTAGGACGCTTTTCAGCTGGACGATGTTGCTATAGGTTCTTCAGTTTATGCAGATTATATTGTAGCTACTGTAGTGTGGTCTATTGATTTTAAGAAGCGATAGACATTCTTCTTTTATGTCGACAGTTTGCCACTTTTCAAAACTGTAAATATGGGATAAACTTCTTCTTTGATTTCTTACTGGAGACATTGTGAGGTGAATTTTGGTTGAAACTGAATGTACTGAGTGTGTGTTATTATATTATTATTTTAAAACCGTACTAGGTACATAATTAAAAAAACTTCTGCATAACTTATTTACATCAGGAAAAAATAATATTTGTATTTTCTTTTTGGTCATAGAAATATTGAGGTTTAAACTTATTTTAAAGATATATTAATTGCAAGTTTCACAATAAACTAATAGTAACATGGAAAGAAAAACTGTTACCTCGACTATTACTTTAACTTACAACTTAGGTTTGAAAAGTTTATTGCCAACCGCTATTCAAGTCTGTCAACGTAAAATTACTGAATTATAAACTGCAGCAAAATCTTACTAATTTTGGATGTGAAGTGCAGCGATCAAAATTCTGTCTTGTAATTGATTTTTATTGTTTTACGTGGTCCCAGAAAAAAAATATAGTGTTTTTAGATCCGGCTATTATCCAACAGTTTCAAGTAGAACGCAGCGTTCAAGCGTATTCTTAGTAGATGTTAAAAATTCTACACCATGTGTTTATTAAAAATCTGTGTTGAAAACGTATCTTCTAAATGCGTGCGAGTTTTGTACTGATCATACATGCTCAGTTATTGATATCGTCTCTGGTGAAAGTAGCTTTGTCTTTTAGATTTTGGCATATTAAGAAAGTAGCTAAATAAAGTATTCCCAACGAAGTTATGAGATACTTGGAGATGGGTTGCAATTCTTCTGGTACTAATACTTGGTTTTTTAAGCACTGCATCAATTACTTTTCTTGTAGCGTTGTAGTCGTAGATTTGCACCACCAGTATGACGATTACCAAATCCACATTGTTGCAGTCTTTTAAATGCATCGAAAAATACACTAGAAAATGGCTGACGTTTTTTTTGATATTCCTAACAACTTTCTAAAGCATTGCCGTTGCAAAAAAACAGTTCAAAAAACTTGTATGCCTCGATATCTCCAAAACAAAGACCGATCGGAAATATTTTGTATTTTTTGCTTAGAATTCAATCTTAAACATAACTATATCACCCTGTGTTTGCAAAAATTAATAATCAAAACAGTATTGTTAATAATTACTCACCATGAAAATTTTAACATCCAGATTTAATCATTATTTTTACATATCACATCGCATTCAGGGCTCAGCAAACAAATTTGTTTTATGATAATTATAAAGGCAGTATTTAAAATATAATAATAAAATACTAGTTAATAATAAATGAGATTTATCATAAGTGTGAATATAACACTGTACAATAATCTTTCAAACATTTTTTTTGAATTTCTTAATGGTTATATAAAAGATTGCAGCTTTTATACATATATGCTTTCATTTAAATTAAGTGTTTGCATGTTTATCAAAACAGCGTATATTTTGCATCTAACACTGGGGTAGTTATGAATTTTATTTTATCTTACAATTGAAAATAATTGTAATACAGTATTATTTTTATCTTTTGAAAAATGTTTATTTTAAATTGTTTTAATACACATTCTACATTATATTAAATTATGCACATTATATATTTATAAGTAATTTAACATTTTTTATTTAGATGGTCATGTGTGGTTCAAACCTATTTTCAGACTTCATCTGAAGTTTCCTTTGTTATCGATTCTCGTTGTATGCAATCATTAATCCACCATACCCCTCCTGTTATTCGGCATGTTTTTAATCTGGCTTTATAATTCCTGCGGGATTTGGTTTCCCCTCGACATGCGAGTCCGTACTAATAGGACAGCACATCCCAATGCATCAAGTCTAGGCGATGAGATTAGAACACAGGATCACTGCTGAGTGCGGACAGATAAACAATGGGACAACCCTTGTTACACAACACCTTTCATTTGTCAATCATTCATTGTACTAGAATATAAATAAGCGAATTCTATACTTAACAATTAATTACATAAGAAATTTAAGACCTATACCTTTCAGTATGCTTGTTAACTTATGTTATGGATAAGTAAAAAAAATGTCTGTGGGTATTTACCTATGTGGCCTGAACAAAACGTCTTTATGGATATACAGCGTGTTTTATTCGAAATTTTATTGTACGCTTTTAGTACTTTACAATCTCTGGCATCGTTTCGATTTTTATTATATTACAGCCGATCCCGAGATTGTGTTTTATAGTTTTATACTACCGATTTTGGTGCAGAGAAACCAATGTTTCTTCACAATACCAGCAACTGCGTTTATAGTTATATATTATATTTAATAATCAGTTTAATTAATTTAATTAAATAGAAAATTGTTAATTATTTTGGGGTGTACGCAGCCCCTAAGTTATTTATATTTCATCTCAGTCCGTTAGTTGTATTTTTAATGACCGTGGTTTTCAAGAGATAGAGCTTCGGTAATTTATAACCCCTGGTTTGACTGTCACAGTGACATTTACTTTATGTGGACCTTCCCAGATCGGAATGCTAAGATAACACATGATATTCTAGAAGCCATTGTTTTATTCTTGTATTGTACAGTCCACGTAAAAAAGTCGTGTTGCGTGTACACCTCGTAAAATATATTTATTAATACTAGTAATATAAATGATGTTGATGAAAAAATATGTTTTTTTATAGATTATCGTTATGTTCTTGTGCCGTACAACGAACTTGCCAAAATTAATTGCATTTTATTTCCATATGGCAGCTTTATTTTCGTCATTAAGAGTACTCAACGGTAATGGGTAATTTATTTTTATCGCAACTTTAAAATGCAATATGCTTACAGTTATGCTAGTCGTTACTCAATTTCACGAACATTGATAAGAACATAAATTAACACCTACATAGTTGTAAAGGTATTAATTTCTACAATAATCAGTTTACAATATTTTTATAAAAAAAATCCATTAATGTCATAATTTTCGACAAGTTATTAATATTTTCAAAATATTTTAATTAAATTATGCATAATCTGTTATGAATATTTTATATTCATTTAGATATACAGATATTTATTTTATTTATGGTCGATAATATTATATTCTGTAAAATCTGTTTTGAACCAAGTTAAATATTGAATTAATAATAATAAACTATCAAATTATTTTTAATTTATCCTTACAAAACATTACATTCATATGTAGCGTCTTTTGTTAGTTAAAACGATTGGATAGTTTAACTAAAAAGACGTATGTATATTTAAACTAATATAGATTTTATAATTTGCTTATTCTATATGACATAAATCGTTAAAATTGTTATAATGAGCAGCCAGCAATCTCTAAGGTTTAGATTTTACTGACAACAGTAAACTACTGTCGTTATCAATATATGATTATTATAGTAATTTTATTGTAATAGATCGAAATTTTTATGCAAGAATCCATCCATATCATTTCAACAATATTACTTGAGTCTACTTAAAATCAAAGAATTTCAGATTATATAATAATGATATTACTAAGGAATATGTAATGTTTTTTTAAGCTAAATGTTCTTGCACTTGTTATGAGTATATAATATATTTGCGGTTTGTTTACGCAGAAGGCGACAGCAGGTCGGGAGTCGAACCTGGATTACCGGCGCAGCAAAACCACGTTTCAATGGTTGATATACAAATTTTTATTGGTTACATTTTAAGAAATATTAAAATTAATTTGAAATTTGAATCTTACGATTTAATGTATGATTTTTTTTGATATGTGATAAGTAGAGGATGTCAACAAGATCCGCATTTTTTTAAATTTTGTAATGATATTATGGTTGATCGGTGTAGTGTATTTAAATTAACTGCATTTAGGACAGATAAGTTGGAAAATCAAACTGAGAAACTTTTCTGAGATTCTTATCGTTTGTGAGTGAGCAGTACAAATACATTTATAGGAGCGGCAGACTAATTTACTCAAAGATATATTTGAACTTTGTTTGTTCCAAATATTTTCCATTCAACGATAGTAGCGTGCATTCCCCATTTAAGTACGCAAAAATATATTAGCATTGAACTTTTTTTTTTTAATATGTATTTTTTTCGTTTGTTTGCGAGAGCGGTACATTAACTAGCACGTAGCGAAAAACAGTTGCAGTGTGGACGTTTGTGCACTACCGTATTTTTTATTGACATTACTGAGAATTGCTGTCAAAACTAGACGAACGAACGTGGTTTCATGTTTCATGAAACACTTTTTATGTCTCAATAACTTTTTAAGTAAAAACGATGAAACATTTGTATTATTAAAGGTACATAAACGTGTTTGATAGGGTTTAAGTCCAGACTAATGCCAATCCGTAATATGAATACCGTTCTTGTAGGAAATGTATGGTAGTAGTTGTAGTATATGGTTTTGCACTATCTTGCATCAGTACGAAATGACCTACATTATAAGCTTTAGGTACAACGTGTTTTTTTAGTGCATTCTTGATGTAACGTTGGGCAATTAGACTTTCTTAGGCTACTACAAGGTCGCTTATTTTAAACTTATTACTCTGCAAACTATTATAGAACCGCCACCCATCTTTGAACTTTTTGTAATACAGAAGCAGAATATAGTTTGCTGGGACATCTGCAAACACATGCTTGATCATCACAACATCTAAGGCGGAATTTTGACTCAATAGTGCTTTTATTCATTATCAAAGTTGTCAATTAATATGCTTTCGAACAAAATTTAAACAGCATATTTAGTGATGCAGTGATAAAGTGGGGTTTTGTAAGGGTCTTTTATGTCTCAAATTAGCTTTTGTTAATCAATTCTAACGACTGACAGGAAACATCTAGTTCATGATTTGTCCTGAGATAAAGGAAATAAAACGCTGAAACGGTTGGAAACGCGCAATAAAGAAGAAGAACTTAATCTTGTCTTTGAGTGATTATTTTTATACGAACTTGCTCGATCCACAAGAGCTGCAATAAACCATTTTTTTCTGTTTATAAAGTCTGCTTGTGGAGGATACTACTTCTTTATTCATAGAAAATGCATCTACTGTTACTTTCGTTTACTTTGGTTCTAAATTTATTTATTCATTAGAACCAAACACGTACTTTTAAGAATTTGATTGTTTCATCTGAATATCGTTTTTACTAAAATAATTATAGAGACACAAAGAAGTGTTTTATTTTTTTTTTTTTGAGCAGTATGGTTCAAAATACAACTTTTTTAGTATGTGCTTACTAGCTTGAACAAAATTATTTAAAAAAAATATTTTTACATTCTTCATATGTTACATGATTGTAGTTGGCTTTTTTTAGCAATTTTAGGCAGGCATCTCTCTCATCTCCTTTTCCGGGCTCATCTTAATACGTCTTGGATTTGACACAAATCTCTTATTTTCTCACTTCCAGTTAAATAAACTTGTTAATACTCTAAGTGTTTGCATTTTTGTCGTTTTTAAGAGTCGTTTGGTTGTTGCATTATCTGCTCTAGTTTCTATTGTAGAAGTCTTGATCGGCCTTACGCAGGTTTTTAGATTTGTACTTTACGTACTTATATGCTTGTTTTGCTATATTATATCTCGTAAGTATCTAGAGATTAAGGCTACTTTTGTTGTTTCGGTTCTTGTTTATTTTCTCAGATCCCAGTTACTTGTAATAGTTGCTCCAAGATATTTGAAATTTATTACTTGTTCTACACTCCGATTATAAATTCCCAGTTTATATCTTCGTGGATCTTTAGACACAGATACACAGATATTTCTATGTTCAATATTGTGTTGCTGTTCAAATTTATATACGAGCCTCTGTAGGTTATCTTTGTTCTTTGATTATAACTGCGTCGTTGGTATAGCAGATGATCTTAATTTTTTGTCTCACATCTGATATCCTTTGCCACCTTATTTCACTTATTTCATCATTTCATTTATTATTACATTAAATAGGGCAGTGCTTAGGCTGTCTCCTGTCTAATTCTTGTGGCAATCTTACTCTGTCGAAGGTCAATGAAGCTCTGTATAGTTTTCGAAAGTGTTCTTCCTAATTTTCCAGGGTGATCTTTGTAGTCTGTATGCATTCGTTTATTGATTTCTTCTTGTTCCTCGGCATATTCCACACTTTTTATTTTTCTGTCAAGTTCCATATCTAAAGAGAATTTTTCCCAATGTTCTTTTTTGATTAATTGAATTATTTGGTTGACTCTATTTCTTACAAAGTGTGTATTTCTCATATATATATATATAGTTACAGCTACACTGCAAGTACGATTTTTTTTCTTCAGCTAGTATCTTAACTTTATTTGTGAACTAGGTTTTTTATGTTTGGTTTTTTGTTAGTTTTTGTACTCCTTCTTCGGATTGCTTTTTTGTGGTTTTTACTATATTGGAGCTTAGTTTCTGCCATCCTGTCTTGTTGTTGTCACAATTTAGTATTTTGTTTGTGATTAATTTTTCTTCAAGCTGGTAGACTTATCTTGTTGATTTGTCTGATATGGATTCTACATTGAGTCTATTAGTTTTGTTCGTTGGGCTCTCTCTTTATTCGGTGTTGAGCAGTTCTTATTTTTCACGAGCTCAGTGCTAAGGATAAATACTCTGACAAAATATAGTTTAATCATTCTCGGGCTCGAGTCCTCGGCAAAATTCCCAGATGTGGTAGTCTTAACTTCCTGCGTCACATATAATGCGCAATGTTTGTCACCATTCATCTTTTGATAGAGTTTTTTTTTGTATTATTGATATTGATCATTTATTCAGGAGTGTTATAGATTATGGAATATGGAATAGTCATAGATAACGTATACTATTATACACAAGCTACTGAGCTTTTACTTGAAAGTCTTGGAAACGTATGCCTTGTGAAGTCGTAAATAATAACATATCGTGACGTTGATGTAAATCTACACGTATAGTGCGAATTGTTAGGAAAATTTAAGAAAGGTTTACGAAGGCTGGCAATGCTGGCAGTAAGTTGGCGTTTGTGTTGGCAATATAATAATATAGTTTTTATCTCTTATTCTGCCCAATAAAATCTATTGATGCATATTGAAAGATAGATACATATTTATAGAGCAAGATTGCTAAGTCATTTTGCGGTTTTGTTACGTTTTTTTGCTAAATTGCTTAACATCCTTGCTCAATAACAATATTTCTATCTAGCAATATGCATAAAGAATTATGCAGAATATCTGTATTTATCTGATGATACTATACATAAATACATTTGCAATCTGATACTATCAACAGAACACAGTTATTGAATTATTAAGGTAACACATTAAGGTTTAATGTTTAATAAAATCTTTTATTTGAAATTAAAATCTTTTTTTTTTATAATTCTGTTTGATATGTTGTGTTCAGTGTTTCATCGAGATTCTCCGAATTTTAATCTAGTGGCAAAACCAGATTGTGTATTTTTCCGAGAAATTGAAGAATGTAAATAATATTAGGAAATAATTTGTCTTACGTGCAAAGAAATAAAATAAAACAAAAGTTTCCAACACTAAACTTTATTCCAAATATTGGGATTACCATAAAATCTGATATTTTAAGATTCAAATTGGGTTTGTATTTACAAATTGCGGAAACCTACTTTAAAGTGAATTTTGGATTTCTTATGAAAATATCATTTGTAAATCAGCTTTGAAATATAAAAGAGATTTTTGTGAAAATTCGGCATTTAAATTGGTATTAAAATACAATCGGTAAATACGATATTAAAATTGAAATGTGGCGTAGAAATATCATTACTATGTCTTCAATTAACTAAAACTGTGTTTATTTTAATAAAATTTTGAATTTATTTGGTGAAAGATCATACTTATGCAGTTTTGTAAATTAACGTGATAAAAAGTCTGATCTTTATGTGTTAATTAAATATCAAAGTCAGTTTGATTAATCTTTATTCTGCACATTCTAACAAATAAAAATAATTAACATAATCGGCAAAAAATCTTAAAATTTAAATTCAGACGATACCTTAGCAATCATTCGAAACTATGGAATATAAATATAAATTTAACAATATTAAATGAAATGTCAATAGATATTACACGAATTGAAATTTCTGAATTGAAAATTATTCATCCAATTCATATAAATAAAATTTGTTTAAAGAACATACCTATTTCATTTTTATCTGAAAAACGTATCAACACAAACTTTTTTCGTAAATAATTTATTATTAATTTAACAAAAATAACGTTTAAAATTAACTACATCCTTTATATGATTGAAAAATAAGGGTGCACAATATATAATTAATGAACAGTATAATATATCATTAAATTCACGTTGCATACATTTTGCAAATTGTAAATTTCCTGTGATATGAAGAAACAAAGAATATTATATTAAAGTTCGTATAAATGAGTGATTACATCTATGCCTTATTATTCCACATTTATCTACAAACGAAGTACCCGTATGTCAACAAATTCATAATTATGCTAAAAACCAATTATTTCAAAATGTTGACTTATTATGAAATAACTCGATAAAACCTAATTACAACCACCAGTTATCCAACTTATCACACAACAATTTACATAAACTTATGACAGATAATATAGTCGCATATTTTTTGATTAAATTAAGTGTGCATACAGGTTGCTGGAATTTTTGCAATTACGCGTTATTGGCAAGATGGCCGCAACGATTCGCGGTTCTTGGTGGGAGGAGCTCGCGAGCGCTATCAGTTAAAATCGCAACATCGATCGGTCCGGTGAATGTTCTAGATTGGAGAATTGCAGCGGCTGCGCCAAACAGCGCGCAGGATTTACAGGATACGTTTGGGAATGTTATAAAAAAATTATATAAGAGAAATGTCCTGCGCACAACTATTTTTAAATTTACAACTAAATATATGATGTTTTGGGATATTATTGATTTGTATAAATGGAAATCTATTAAAATAATTGATTAAAGCAGAAAAACAAGTCATAAAGACGGTATTTTCTAAAAATATCTCCTGTTTTGGATAAGTTAATGAAGATATATGATGATTTAATTTTGTTTATCATTCTATTCTAATACTGGCATTGCTTAATTTAATTGATATATACAAAAATACGCATTGTAAATAATTCTTTCTAATAAATAATGTTTTTGTTTCAGGTTTTGAAATATTGTGATCATCTTCATGGAAAATGGTACTTCTCTGAAGTTAGAGCAATCTTCTCTAGACGATACCTTCTACAAAATGTTGCAATTGAAATTTTCCTCGCTAGCAGAAGTAAGTTATAGAATAAAATATATTACGTCTAGATTGGACCATTTTAATAATTCAATTAAATTGTTTCAAACTTTGAAACATTAAATATTTTTATTTATGGTGTCAAATATTAATGAATTATTACCGCGAATTGGTAAAATGTAATCAAAATTTTATTTATATATCTCCCCCTTGCAGCATCAATTCTGTTCGCCTTCCCGGACCAAGCCACCGTGAAGAAAGTTATTAAAGCTCTCCCTCGAGTTGGGGTCGGTATAAAATATGGAATACCACAGACAAGGTAAGAATCACTACTGATCGATCTCTACACATATATACACTTACTGCATAGTACACCGTATATCTAAATTTCGTACAATGTTGTGGATGGAATAGCAGCCAGCCGCCGTGATATTTACGAGTCTGCAAACTGGTCTTAGCGTTATCAAAAACGACCTGTATCTTACTAGTAAAGAGTATCCTACATTATATTGGCGGAAACGTTGTTAATTTATTAATGCTAACCGCTAGTAAAATAGCATATCTTTAGAAGCATGTTGTTAGTATTTACATTCGTTGTCTGGTAAAGCAGATATATAAGTTTCTTTGGAGAGTGAATTGCTTGTTTTATGTTGCGTATGATTTGTATGTTTCTTTAAGGAGACTGGTATATTGGTTTGAGGTTTCATGGAGTTATTGAAATTCTCTATAGTTGTAAAAGTTTTATGCAACACATTCAAGATGTTTGATTGAATTATAAATAAAGCACGATACACATAAATTTTATTGCATATTAAAATTTGTGTGAATGTAAAATAAGTTTAATAGTCATAAATTTGATTATATTTACGAGGAAATAATAACTAGTTTCGACCAGATTAGTTCTAATATATTATGGATTCATTACCTTAACTTTTTAAGAATTGAAAATTGGTTAATTAAATTTAAGCACATTTTTTTACTGTATTTTGTTTGTATTTTCAAGTCATTGACTGATATTTAGAAAGGTTATGATATGGTTACTTTTTTAAACTTTTGACAATTACATCTGCTAAATGAACGCACATCAATATTAATGCTAGATACAATAATATTCATTACTTGACAATAATTCTCAATTGCAGAATAGAGGTTCTTTCCTAAAAGGTCGTTCCAGTAACCGAATAAAGTCAGAGTTTTCCTATTTTTGTCTTTGTCAGCTGTTGAAATAACAGGGCATTATTTAGCAATCTTTATCAATTAAATTCTGTCACTGACAGAGCTTTTACAGAATGGTTATTTTAATTCTCAACACAATACGGAATGATAATTTGCTAGTTGCGATGTTCAGTACTAAAATTCTGTTTATTGACAATACTACCTAATACAATTTTGCTTTGTCGTTGATGTCGTAGCAGACCTATTTAGAAAAGCAGCTTCTTTGAGCCCTTTTTTTTATCTAATTTTTTTAATACTACGAAAGGTGTTAATTTCTACACTTGAACATACGCTATAGGGGCAATTCCATTTCAAACGGACCAGAGCTGGGGGGGGGGTGCATTGAGAAACTTGCTTATGTATTTTTTTTTTTAGTTTCTATAACTTATTAGTAGTTCTTTGATCGGTATATGAGAGTATAAAACCCATAAAAAAAAATTCTACGATTTTTTTAAGCATTTTTGACGTTTTTTGACTTAATCGCATTTTTTGTTTAAAAACCGCAATTTTAACTCAAAAAAATAAATTTACTAATGAAATCAATCAAAAATTTTCCGTAGAATCCAAATCTGGCGCCATTTTAAGTTTATACCCTGTCTATAAGCCGCAAAAGCCATAAAACCATGTTTTTGTTCTCAGTGGGCTGGGCAAAAAGGAGCATTTTTTAAATTTTTGTTAACCGCTAAAGTTGACGTGTTTTGATGTAAATTTATTAGAAAATATAAATTTGTTCTGTGTATTTGGGTTTTAAGCGTCTAAATCTCAAAAAAACTGCAAAAATAAGCCTATTTTTCAACATAAACTTTTACAAATGCACATTTAACAGTTTTCAGAGAAACTATACACCAAATATTATTAAAAAATTTAGTTTTGCAAACAATTCTACATAGAAAATAGTCAGTGTCGTGCTTATCTGGCAAAGAAAAATCCATTTAGAAAAAAAAATCTGTATAATTTTTTTAAATTTTTTTTTTTTTCTATTTTTTTAAAGATTAGGATTATATTTTTTTAAGTTGATTTCAGAAGTTTAACAAAGACATTTTTTGTCGCTAGAACCAATTTTTGGCCATTTTACTCTTTGTTTGATAGTTTTTGCGCCTGCGGCACAAATTTAGACTCGATCTATCGGCGCAAAAGTTTAAAAATATTATTATTTTTGGCATTCAAACATAAATCTGCCTGTCGTTTTAAACCACACCCTAGAGTGTTTATAATATTTTTTGTAAATTAAAAAAAAAATAATTTTTGACGCATTTTTTGCATAAAAATTTTGTAAACATTTTTTTCTAGATGGACTTTTCTATAGACGATGAGTACAACACTGACAATTTTCTATGTAAAATTGTCCCCAGAATTCAAATTTTTAATAATATTTGGTGTATTGTTCCTCTGAGCGCGGCTAAACGTGCATTTGTAAGAGTTTATGTTGAAGAATAGGCCTACTTTGCAGATTTTTTGAGTTTTAGACGCTTAAAACCCAAATACACAGAACAAATTTAAATTTTTCAATTAATTTACATCAAAATACGTCAACTATGGCGGTTAAAAAAAATTTAAAAAATGCTCCTTTTTGCACAGCCCACTAAGAACAAAAACATGGTTTTATGGCTTTTGCAGCTTATAGGCAGGGTATATACTTGAAATGGCGCTAGATTTGGATTCTACGGAATATTTCTGATTGATTTCATTAGTAAATTTATTTTTTTGAGTTAAAATTACGGTTTTTAAACAAAAAATGTGATTAAGTTAAAAAACGTCAAAAAAACTTAAAAAAATCGTAGAATTTTTTTTTATAGGTTTCATACTCTCATATATTGATCAAAAGACTACTAATAAGTTATAGAAACTAAAAAAAAATACATAAGCAAGTTTCTCAACGCACCCCCCCCCCCCTAGCTCTGGTCCGTTTGAAATAGCAGATTTGGGCAAAATCAAAGTTTTTTGTTGGAACTACTGAAACTCATTCATAATCCATGTAATTATTTGACTTGAGCAAATTGCTTAATTTTATTAACATGACAAAAAATTGCTCCTATAATTATTATTATATATAATATAAATTTTACTATATTTTTCTCTATAATTATTATATTTTGTATATTAATTAGTGGGGTTATTGGGATTAACCAAATTAGACTACGAAAAATTTTGGAGTACAAGTTAGGTTACGTTATCTAAACAAATACTTATTTATTCAAAAAGTTGTTTTACTCTTATTACAATTTTGTTAAAATGGCTTTTTTTAGGGTTAGAAAAAAATGCAATTAATTTTGAGGAAGTGCTTATATTTTTATTTCAATTTAAGTACAAACATACATGAAGGTTAAGTGTGAAATATGATATTTAAATGTCCGCCTTGACTTTTATGGCAAATTATCATTTTAGGCGAAGTTTTTCATGACTTATTTTTCAGATGTCTGGTTCAATATTACGAATAACAGTTTAAATGTTGCTTTTTAATTTCTGTATTGTCTTGGGACAATTGGTATAAAATATTCTCTTTTCGTATTTTTCAACGGCGTCACCAGTGGTGTAGCTAGCATACAAGACCTTTTCGACATCTAATTCAAAACCTGGGGATCCGGATTTGGCTATTTTTGACACTAGAAATTGCCACTTTTTGACCGTTTATGGCCGGATTTTGTTCTTTTTAAACGATATTTGTCATATTTTATTGCCGGATTTTGCTATTTCTGAGATTTTCTGAAGATTTTTACACTTTTTAAGAGGTTATGGACAATTGTATGCCCTAGTTTTAGACTTTTTAACAGTTTATGCCGGATTTTGATTTTCTTAATAATATTTTTAATATTTTAAAGCTGGACACTTTTTAAAAGTTTGTTGCCGAATTTTGGTGCTTTCTGACAATTGTTTAAAATGTTAAGGCTGAATTTTATTATTTTTAACAATTTAGTAACAGAACTTTAATTTGACCCGTTTTAATATTTCATCACCGGATTTTGTCGTTTTTGACTTTTTGTAAACAAAATTTTTTAACAGTTTTTGACCAAGATTTGGTGCTTTTTTACAATATTTTTATACTTGGCCGGATTTTGCTATTTTTGACATTTGATCAATAGAATTTTGGCAGATTATGGTCTGGTTTTGCTATTTCTAACAAAAATTTTGATATTTTATAGCTAGATTTTGCTATTTTTTATGAATAGAATTTTTCACTTTTTAACAGTTATTTTCAAAATGTTGCTATTTCTAATGTTATTTAGCCGCATTTTAATATTTTTAGGATTTCATGAAAAAAGTTTACATTTTCAACAGTTTATAGCTGGATTTTCCTGTTTTGACATTCCATGAGTAGAATTTTGCACTTTTACAGTTAAACTGTCTGGATTTTGTTTTTTTTAACAATATGTTTATAGCCGGATTCTGCTATTTTTGATAATTTATTAATAGATTTTTACATTTTTCAACAGTTTTATGGCCAGATTTTGGTGTTTTTTGACAATATTTTTTGCCGTATTTTAATATTTTTGACATTTTATTACAAGAATACTTTTCAACCGTTTTTGGTCTGATTTTGTTTTTTTCTGAAAATATTTCAATATTTTATGACCGGATTTTGTTATTTTAGACATTTTGTGAATAAAATGTTGCACTTTTAAACCGTTTTTGGCCGGATTTCCATTTCCATTTCAATGTTTTATGAACAATCCTAGCTACGCCACTGGTCATCACACTATCTAAGCGGCCTCACTTTGTAAAAATAACGCGACCAAATAATTTCTCATTTAATAGCCGAATTATTTTACACTAAATGTGGCATGTAGCGCCGTTTTGTCAGAAATAAAGATCTTTTAAGTTGATGTCCTCTAGTTTAGGCCAGAATATGTCTACTAACATCGCACGATAAAACAGCTCATTGGCCGAAACCGGGTTTTGTTATTTTTTAAGAAATATGGATGGATGCATTGGTGCTTCCAGTATTATTTTACTGAGCCCCAAATGCGGCAGTATGTTGCTTATGATAATTTTGTTGCAAAATTGATCTTAATTTGAGAATGCACGACGTTGTACTTGGTCTGCCGGTTTTAATTCTTACGTTAGTTCCATTTTATATGGGTGGAGATGAAGATCAAGTAGTAAAATATGATGCAGTCTGCTTCTTGAAATGTTCAATTGTTGAGAAAGGTTTGGTTTGGTTTGGTATCATATAATTTTGAGTTATTAAAGACATCATATTTATAGGCCATACGTTATTGTAGCTGACTTTAACTAAATTTAATTACAACTTTGGTGACAATATTGTTCTATTACTTCAAAATTAATGACTGCAAGTAAAAAAGGGGAATAGTGCTACAAACTAACTTTAGAGATATACTAAAGTTCTTCAGACCTTTTTAACCGTTTTTTCTTCTTCTTCTTCCTTAGTCTATGTGCATTTTTGAACGTAGGTTCTTATTTCTTTTTATTGCACTCGATTTTATGCTTTTCTCGTCCACGCTAGCACCGCTGCTTGTTTTGTGTCGTCATATCATCTATTTGGTGGTCTTCTTCTTCTTCGTTTATGTTTACATGGTTACATTCGATAATCTTTTGGCTTTAACGGTTTTTATTGTTTCTTGCTACGTGTTCTGCGTAGTTCCATTTTAGACACGCTGCTCTTTTTGCGACGTTTGTTACTTTGGCAATATCCTTTCATTGTCCGAGTAGTGTTTTGGGTTTGTTCATGTTTCCGTTCCATACGTTAGGACTGGTAAAATTTAC
Source organism: Tachinus rufipes (assembly GCA_963932245.1). Lineage (NCBI taxonomy): Eukaryota > Metazoa > Arthropoda > Insecta > Coleoptera > Staphylinidae > Tachinus > Tachinus rufipes. Next base: position 81,330,976 of record OZ010745.1, on the reverse strand, counting down.
TGGTCGAATACTCGTGGTTTTAGGCATTGTGCCATGTTTTTGTTTTGAAGAATATAAGACAGTTTTCTTAAGGCTATCTATCGTAGTCGTATTTTCCTTTAATTCTTTTTTTTGTTACTTCTCATAAGTGTTATTTTCTGTCTAAGGTATTTTTCTACTCGTTCTTCTGTCTATTCCCACTTTTACAAGTTTATCTTTAATTCAACCATAAGGGATTTTCTGTGAAGATCACTTAAGTTCTTTGATGCGATGCATGCCGGTTTATTCTTTTTATTATCTCTATGTATCTTTGATCTACTCTACTGTTTGCTTGCTTTGTAGCATTGTTCAATGCTATTAAAGGCCATTTTATAATCAACGAATGCGTTAGAATAGTCAAAGGAATATGGCTTCTTACGATAGTTGGCATTCATTGACTTTGAAAAAGTTTTTTAACCGTTATACTTTGCCAATTGTCCTATGTCACTTTTGCGATGTTCTGCACTCATTTTATATATAGAAAATAAACAATAATAATCAATCAAACAATCTCACACAAATATATAAAAAGAAGGAAGTAGCTTGAAGAATATCCATAAGATAATGACAGTCTTTGGAGAAAATGACCATCTTATTTTTAAGTCAAATATTGATGCAAAGAGTCTAAATGTGGCAGGGAATCCATTTATAATGACTCAAAATATAGAAGATTTGGGAATTAACAAAGTCTCGAACAAAAACTGTGCAGACGACAAATTAGGTTTCATCTGCGGAAGAATTTTGAACAAACTGATTTTTTGTGGACTTTTGCATTGTCGCTTTGTTACTAAAAAATTACTTTTGCATTGTCGTTTTTGTTACTAAAAAATTACAAGACGTTAAAGTCTCAAAAGCAGTTTCTTTGCATATATCTAATGCTTTTATGACAAAATAAGTGTAAAGAGAATACAAAGTTTGTTTTTTTATAACGTGGTTTTTTCAGTAGGCAATATGCCTTACACTTAAAAGTTAGTGAAGTTAATGCTAATTCATTTTCAGAGTGCCAATAGATTGGGTCTAGTTTATATTGCAATAATTCTTGAAGCTGGTCATATAATTTTGTTGTTATGCTAATTTGGTGTAATAATAACAATAGATAGAATTTTGTAGCAAATTGTTTAAGCTACAAATGTTACACTTATTTTGATATAAAGGCATAAGTTTACGAGATATTTGAGAAAACCGGTTTTTGTGACTTCTTGTAATTTTTTTAGCAGCGGTCATATTGATGGGGACCTTTTAATATTGTTTAGAACAACAATATGAACGTTTATACAAAAAATCAGTTTGTTCGGATTTGTTTTTGCAGGTTTGTAATTTGACTGGCCCGTAATGCTGGCAACTTACATTACAGCTGTCCGTAATGCTGCTAACTTACATTATAACTAAACATACAGTGTTGGTTGTTTATTTATATTTACTATATGTTTACTCGTGACCAGAGAAGGTTTTTAGCCATGAAACCCCACGTTCAAGATGGGGTATGAACGTTTGAAAAGGATGTTTGCAAGTTTCAAATTTACAATTTTTGGCTCACCAATATAAGTTGAATGCTTATACTATTGTCTCGCGCTTTTCATGTTTTACATATACTTTCTAATTGTTCTTTTTTAAATCTTTTTTCTTTTTATTGTACCTTCTACGCACGCTCTCACATATGTTTGTGTTGTGCGAATAATGCTACATATATCATATAGATATGCAAATAAGGGGCTTCTTGCAGTTTAAATTATATTTACTTCAAAACATTGCCTTACGAAAGCAAAGAAGCGCATCGAAATATATTTGATGACAAATACACATTGTTTTGGTCGGGAATCGAACTTAACTTAACTGAGATCGTCATTTTCAATTCAATACATTTCAAAGTATAAATTGTAATGTTTGAGACGATTTTCAGGTGGAAATTGTAACTAACATTCATTTTTCATTATATTCAAAGTTGCCTTTCTAACTGATTATATGGTTTTACTTAATTTATGTACACAACATAAACATACAACACTAATACAATTACTTTAGCTTTATAACTTGATTAATTGCAATTAATTTTATAGGCGCGCCAGCATGATGTCGCCAAGGCAGCTGATGAGGAATTCCAATATGACACAAAAGTGGCAGAGAAGAGAAATTTCCAACTTCGAGTATCTGATGTTTTTAAATACAATTGCTGGTAAGTACACAGTTATTAATTATTGATGGATGAATTGAATATTAATATAACATGTTATGCATCTACTGTTTAATACAAAACCTACTAAAATAACCGACAAGAATCTAAATTTAGTATAAAACATGCACGTTAAACATTTGTTTCCTTTGTTTTCAACATTCGTGGGGCAAACTCGTTGTATATAAAAGACAAAAGATACCAGCAGAGAAATATAGCATATTATTTCGGGATCAAGTAGGGGCTGGTACGGAAGGGTGCGGTAATCCCCCGTTGGTTACAGTGACTGAGGTGGCGCCTAATTCGCACTGACATTTCTCATCCGGCGTCGCGACGACTCATGGATTCCCCGTACGCTCCCCAACCAAAACTAAATTACAAACAAAAATATAAGGAAACGAAGAGCACACGAAAAGGAAAACGAACAGTAATGAGAAAATTAAATTCACCTGCTACCATACTACAAATAAAACCTAATAAAATGCTTTATTTATGCATCAAAATATAATATGATTTGCTGTCCATTGCGGTTGAAAATGTTTTGATAGCACGGATTAATGTAGCGTCATTTGTAAAATTAGTCTTAAATAATTCATGTAAAATATGAATGAGAATAAACGTATATTATTAGCTTGTACACTAATCCTCCGGATTAAGTCTTAAGTAAATCAGTGAGTGCGCTATTTATAAACATGCCTTACGCACGAAGGGACATGATGTATTCGTTTTTAATTTAGCCCCAGCCTCTCTCTGACAACTGCTAATTTTGCATGCGACGTTTTCCACAGCGCCACAAAAAGTGTGTTTCGACTTCATGGCCCGTCAACATGTGGAATTATTTCCTGGCTACGGAGAATTCGGTACCTTCGATTCGAATTTAATTGCAGATGGCACGGGTTATTTATACCGTCTTGAGGTTGAATGAGATGTAAAGAAATTATAATGCGAATGCAGTTCAACAGGGACTTCCTGTGCAGCGATATCTTAATTAGAAAATTTATTTGTGCGATGAAAAGCAACAGTTGATTTGTGGCACGGAGATGGGCTTTCTTGATAACCTTTGAAGGTTTATATTTAAGCAGACAAATAAAATTAACGGAAGATTATTTTTTAATAACTTGACTTTGTCGGCCAATTAACTAAGCTAGCTTAGCTTATTCATAATTTGTATTCAAGGAATATTAATTAACTTAAGGTCATGATTTATTGTTTACTAAAAAATATAGTTATTGTGTCACAGATAAATTATTGTTTACAAGAAAATCATTCTTCTATTGGTTTCTGTGCAAACTTCACTATGTATCATTCAAAGGATTCTAGTTTTTCTCCAAATTAAAGAAATTTTTTTATCTTATAGAAGATAAAACATGTTCTTTAATGTACTACATTAGTTTGTTCAGTGCAAACACTCAGTGAACCTATTAAATTGTGATTCGATGTTACTGCAGTATGTAGAGACACATTGGCATTTGTGGAAAACCTATTAAATTGTGATTCGATGCTACTGCAGTATGTAGAGACACATTGGCATTTGTGGAAAATTTTACATTTTTCCCGATTGTTGTCTCATACAACCCAAAAAAAATTGACATTTGGCCAAGAAATTAAAGATATTTAAAACAGAAAAAGTGTATGGTGAGTAAAAACAGAATACACAGAGCAATTGGACCTGGAGGTTTCAGAAAGCCATCAGAAGAAGGATTTTTGTCGTTTCAAGACAATTAATCTGTCTACATTTTATTTATTTATTTATTTATTCAATTGCCTTTTTTACCTTTCGGTGTCAGGCGTATACATTATTAGTTTGTGTAATATTTTCTCCATTTCTTCCTATCCTTTGCTATCTCTTTTATTTCTTCCCACGTGTTTCCTTTTCTTGTAGCTTCTTCCTTTATTGCGCTGTTCCATTCTTTTCTGGGTCTTCCTCTTTTTTGTTCTCCTCCTTTTGCTCTATTTTTATCTTCTGTCCCTGACCATATCAGCATGTAACCCTTGTGTATCGTATTTATCCCCCTTCCTTTCTTTTTTGTTTCCGTAATTCCTAGTATTGCTGTTTTATGTTTTATCATTTCTTCGACTATTTCTTCCTCTTTTCCTTTTACGCTTCTTACATTCCATGTTCCTATTCTAATTTTGTTTTCGTATTCAGTATCCTTTTTCGTTTCCTTTTCCATCGCATTTCCTCTGTTTCTTTTTTCTTTGGCCGATATTTTTCTTTTTTCTTCTAATAGTTTTTTGAATTTTTTTCACCCTGTTCCCCCCTTACTATCAATCCTTTTTCTTTCTCGTCCCATGTGTATTGTATTCCATTCATTTCCATTTTTCTGTATCCTGCTTTTACTCTATTTCCCTTTTCTCTCTCTTCTTTGGCAATATTTCTTATTTGTTTTTGAACATTTCTTTCTTCTATTGTTAGGTCGTTATCTATGTAGATTTTTTCCCTCTTAAGTTGCTTTTTGCTTTCATGATTTCTTGTTTTTTTTCCCATGTTTCAATTTCAGCTACCACTACTTTTACCTTCCCTTCTTTATTTATCTTGTATGCCTTCTTAATTTTCACGTTCACTTTCAACTCTTCTTTTATGAACTTTTCTATGTCTTCAATCGTGTTTTCTGTCTGTTCTTCTCTTCCTGTTATTATTATATTATTCTTCCTCTCTCTTTTCTCTTTTTCGTTTTCTTTTGTTTCTAATAAATCAATTCTTCTCATCATTTCTATCTTCACCGTTTTCCATTCCTCTTCCTTCTCTTCATGTTCTTTTTTCATTTGTTTTAACTCGTTTTTCACGCTTTGTATCTCTTCTTTTAGTTCTTCTGTCCCTTTTTTGACTTCCTTTATCATTTCTTTCATCATTTCTTTAAGTTCTGTCTACATTTAATAAAATAAAATTGGACTTATTGGATAATTTGGACCCTAAATTAAATATTATAAGAATGTACTAACGCACAATAGATTTTAGGTGCTCACTGAAATGAGCATTGATGAAGATGTTGTTGTGAGTGGTAATCCTTCTTCAGCTTTATCGGTCAACTTTTTAATTTCATATTTACAAATTTAACAATGACACTATTCCAATCAAAAAGTAACCTTAGATACTAAACTAAACTTTCACCATCATTTAGATAACACAAAAAGCAAATATAGCAATCAAAACCATTTATCCAGTTATATATAAAAACCACTCTCACACGAATCAAAGCTGCATTTATATAAAACCATAATTAGACTTACACTCACATATGCGGCCCTTGTTTAGTGTGGCGATGGCAAAACTAATCTTAATAGATTGCATAGAATTGATATTGAGTGCTTTTGCCTGTCAGTCACAGATATACAAGATTAGTAGATCTATGTGAAAAAGCCAACATCACAAACATAGTACAAGACATTGAAAACAAAACTCGCATTTCTGGTACATTATATTGTTCAACATACGACGAACAGAGGTGCTAGAATTGTTATCAACTTCTTGCAATATGTTGTCCTCATTGTCTAGTACTTGCTGCATTGTACGCTCAGTTTACGGTTTCATACTAGCGCAAACAGTTTGACTTAAATTCCACTTAATATCATTTATTGTTTGGCTACTTCAGTATTTAACTAAATTAGGTCATAGAAATAGAAAAAATGAATGACAATTTAGTTTTAACTTCTTTTCACCTTTTCGTAGGTGAAGTGGTGAACTTGCATCATGTGACACCTTGTATAATAGATAATGATAATTTACAATTTCTGTTTTTTTTGTGAATCCAACTTTCTAATGACTACAGTTTGACACGAATAGTTTGGCCGGTATAATAGGCAACTTAATATACACAAAAATTATGTTGAGTGTGGTTGAGTTTAACGACAGCCAACATAATGTGTATATTAAGTTGCCTATTATACCGGCCAAACTATTCGTGTCTAGCTGTATATTAATAAGCGATTCTCTTAATTTATCTGATTTGCAGCATAACGCTTTCGATGCATTTTTTTCTAAACATTTCTGGAAGGTTTCTTATTGTGATGATTTTCCGTAATATTTTATAGTAGTTAATGTTGTCGTTAACGATAACGCACATGTGCGGTAAATAGATTTGTGTATTTTCTGTCGTCATGAAAACATATAATAGTTTGGTAGAATGAACTGTTTCTATCAACAACGTCTGCAAATACCGTAAAAACATAATTGTGCAAAAAGATTATTATTAATAAATATTATATCCGTTACTCAGTAATGGGGTGATCGTGATCGTTTGAAGTATAATAAAAAAGAGACATTATTATAATATGTATTATTATATGTTCGTCGACCGTAACCATTTGCGTTCCAACATCCCATTACTATTATATATTATTCTTTTGCATTCTCTTTCATTTAATTTCTTATTTCATATCGATTACAAGTTTTTTTTTTCAGAAAAAATGAGAAAAACTCAGAAACTGCTGATAATTATACATCAACTTAATAGTATTTCTGCTATATTCTTTAGGAATTTATTTTTATAATTTATTAATTTCATTATTGTGTTTTATTTATGAACTTTGTTTTATAAACTATTTGTAGATTGTTATAGTTTTGTTTCTTTAATCAAATTTTATGCAATTAACTTGTAAGAATCTATCATTTATTTTATGATAAATGCACATTTTCGAGCAATTTTTACATTACATTTTACAGCATTTTATAACATAAACACAGTAGATATTTCAACTGTGTGAGAATTTTTTTTTACGACAAACTTTTATATTCTTATTTAATGATTGATCCATCAAAAGCGTACTTCTAAAACTGAAACGTAATAACTGCTTAAGACATAAATATTAATCGTGAAATATGTTAATTTCCAGGTCGTACTTATAATGACCTCAACCAGTACCCGGTTTTCCCATGGGTTCTTACAAATTATGACAGCAAAGAACTTGACCTAAGCCAACCCAACAACTACAGAGACCTATCGAAACCGATAGGAGCTCTAAATCCCAGCAGAAGGGCTTACTTTGAAGACAGGTATAATACTTGGGAACACGAAAGTATTCCGCCATTCCATTACGGTACCCATTATTCTACGGCATCGTTCGTTTTAAACTGGCTTATCCGTGTTGTAAGTTTCACTATGATATACATTCCTACTGTATACTATCATAAAATATTTATTTAGGAACCTTTGACAACGATGTTCTTAGCATTACAAGGAGGCAAATTTGATCACCCAGATCGCCTCTTCTCTTCAGTTGCATTATCTTGGAAAAATAGCCAACGTGATACTTCAGATGTTAAGGAACTGATACCAGAATTTTTCTTTCTTCCTGAAATGTTTGTTAATACTAATCGATATAGGTTAGGAAATCAGGATGACGGAAGTATTGTTGACGATGTTGAACTACCTCCTTGGGCCAATTCCCCTGAAGAATTTGTTAGGATTAACAGAATGGTAATATTAATTCTATTAAATTTACAACAACAAAATTTCAATTCAATATTAATTGTAGGCTCTAGAATCCGAATTTGTTTCGTGTCAATTACATCAATGGATCGACCTTATTTTTGGTTACAAACAAAGAGGACCTGAAGCTATTAGAGCTACAAATGTATTTTACTATTTAACATATGAGGGTAATGTAGATATGGACTCTATTAATGATAAGGTTATGAAGGAAGCTATTGAAAATCAAATTAGGAATTTCGGGCAAACTCCTTCGCAATTACTTATGGAACCACATCCTCCTAGAAGCTCAGCCATGCATTTGGTAAGTTTAATCTAAATTTAAATTATTACAGTTATAATTGGTTTTTATTACAGTCACCAATGATGTTCTCCACTATTCCGGATGATGTCTGCATGACAATGAAATTCCTGTCGAATTCTCCCATATGCCATATATCAGCAAATACCTATCCACAATTACCGTTACCATCGGTTGTTACAGTTACTATGCATCAGCAGTTTGCTGTAAATAGATGGAATTCAGGATATGCAGCAATTGCTCAATCTCCTAGTTATGCTGATTCTCCACAAAATCAAGGTGCCAATTTACCGTTATCCATGGATCCAGTTCTTTGTAAGTTTTATTTTAATTGGTTAATAAATATAATATTAATATGTAATTTTTCTAGCTCAAAATAATAATAATAGTACAAATCCAATGCTGCGAAGACATTTAGGTGATAATTTTAGTCAAAATCTCCGCATACGTTCAAACTGTTTTGTAACAACAGTCGATAGTAAATTCCTTGTAGCATGTGGATTTTGGGATAACAGTTTCCGCGTGTTTTCAACTGAAACAGCTAAAATTGTACAAATTGTTTTTGGTCACTATGGTGTTGTGACCTGTTTATCTAGATCAGAATGCAATATTACATCAGATTGCTACATTGCTTCTGGTTCAGCTGATTGCACTGTTTTGTTATGGCACTGGAATGCAAGAACACAGACGATAGTAGGAGAAGGGGAAGTACCCACTCCTAGGGCCACACTTACAGGACACGAACAACCTGTTTCTAGTGTTGTCATTTCTGCTGAATTGGGATTGGTTGTTTCTGGATCATACAGTAATTAGAGAAAAGAAATAAATATTAGAATGCATTTTTTAAATTTGTTAATTTTTAGGTGGCCCTGTATTAGTTCATACAACATTTGGTGATCTGCTAAGGTCACTGGATGCACCTAATGGATTCAATTCGCCTGAAAACATAGCAATGTCTCGTGAAGGTGTTATCGTTGTGAATTATGAAAAAGGCAATATTGCTGCTTTCACAATCAATGGCAAACGCCTTAGACATGAGTCACATAATGATAATTTACAGGTACATTTTGTTTAACATTTTGATTTATTGGTGCTTATTGTTATTTCAATTTCAGTGCCTATTATTAAGTCGAGATGGAGAATATTTAATGACTGGTGGTGATAAAGGCATCGTAGAAGTATGGAGAACGTTTAACTTGGCTTTACTGTACGCCTTTCCAGCATGTGATAGTAGCGTTAGGTCATTGGCTTTGTCACATGATCAAAAGTATGTTATAATTATAATTCTAAATAGTTCAAAAAGTAATTCTATCAATTGTTACAGGTTTTTGCTAGCTGGACTAGCACTAGGATCGATAGTCGTATTTCACATTGATTTCAATAGATGGCATCATGAATTTCAGCAACGTTATTAATATTAGCCGCGCAGTAATTACTTAAATGAGTACTTAATCAGTTATAAAATCATTTTTAACCATTTGACCATTATTTTTTGTTCAATATGGTATTATTTTAATAATTTTTGGTAGTTGGTAGGAGAGACTTATTTACAAAGAGTAGATAGGAATTATAATTAAATTTTAAAAATATTGTAAGATACTTATGGGATAGTGTGCATTTTATTTGGTTAAATATAAATAATAATTAGGCTTATAATTAAGGTTCGAGTCAATCCAGATGCTGGCTTGTAAACATTTTGTAAGTACAGAGCACATCCTATACTGCTTCAAGCTTGCACATTAGTTACAGCCAGCAAGTTGTTAAGCCTACAATGGCATGTTTTTAAATACAAACTACAAATACAGGTCGCTCAATAAAAAGAGAATATTATAGCAATCTTGCTTGTGCTTGTATTTGGATTCTTGTATTATTTTAAATATAACATTCCCTCCAGCGTGTGTATTATATAATTATATATTGCAAATCTGTCCAGATAAATCAAACTTATTGTAAATAAGTAAGATTGTTTTTTATAAATCGCTAATTGATTCATGTTTTAATCATTATTATTTTATTACTTAAATGAATAAAGATAAAAATTGTACTTAATGTAAGAAATTATATAGTGTATGTTTGATGTTAGCAATAATACTTCATTTGTATACACATAATAATGAATAAATGTGTTTTGTTCATTAATATGTTATAATAAGTCATCTATCTATTCATTATCCTTGATTTATTAATGGTACAACTAAGGTAAGTGAAATAAAATATGTTTATCTTAACTAATAATAATTAATTTGCCAATCTGCAATAATATAATAGAAATAAATTAGTAACTACCGCTAATTTGTTTTGAGAACATTTCAAAAATCTATCGTCTCCTGCCGTCAAATATCGTTAAATTGAATTATTTTTTTGCTATGTTTTGTTTTCGGAATATTTTATGTCAAATATTTTTATTTTGTTGCTATTAGACTTAAACCGTTAAACATTGCTAAAACATTATTTAGCATAAAAACTACAACTAGTCAGTACAGTACTGCCATTAAAAACATTTTTAGTAAATTTTTGCAATTTCATATTTAAAAAAATATGTTATTAAAATAGATAAAAAGAATCATTACCAGCCCAATAAATTAAACCAAGATTAAACCAAACGTTTCCCAAAACGGTAGTTACGACAGTTTTGGCGTGATTAGAACTGAGTCAACCGGTTCAAGTAAAACGATTTTGTTCTTTTGTTACCTTAAGAACAAAATATATATTGTCAGAATCTAACTTTTTTTAAGAAACCAAAGTTTATTTCTACATATAGTGCAAGACGCACAAAGGCGGTCTAAACAATAATCAAAAACAAATTATGTTTGATTAATCTTATCAAAGAATTATTTTGAGTTTTTTTTTTAGTTTTTCATGTTTATAATGTTGAATTTACATTTTTTTTTAAATTTGTAAAATTTTATAAAAATACCTATAAAGAAAGTAAAACAACACTTGCTGAAACTATCACATTGAGGACTAGACTTAAGCAGTCTTGTCCTTGAATATTTGCTTATAAGTCTCGGGAAATAATGAATTTGGAAGACTATTCTAAATGTCGATAGAACGTTTAAAAATCAACTTTCGGTGAATTTTTTTTAGAATTTTTAGCAAGCCTTGTACTATGAGTAAATATTTGTTTAGATGGCAACAATGTCTATGGAAATATCTATTGAAAATGCAATTATCTGCAACATACGACGGTGTTGTTAAGTATCTAAACATTATTCAGTTTTGGATCGGCAAAGATCCGATAGCACGTTTTTGAATAAAATTTAGAAAAAAAATAGTGTTTTTTGGATACTCCTCCCCATACTTGATGAGTTTTAGTACCCCATTCAAATATTGTTTTGAAGTCTTTGTTTATGTATGCTACAGATTCTAACCTAGAATTTTCAAGAGGTTCTGCTATAATTGTCGATATGGTATTATCTGAAGAACTATGAATAGGACTATATATAATTATTTGAAGAAGTTTATTAAAGTAAATCAAAAATAAAGTTGCCGAAAGAGCATAACCTTGAGGAACACCAGTTTTTATGATTTTGAAGTCAGAGTTAAAACTATCAATTCTAACTATAATTTTTCTATTGTTAAGAAAACTATTGATAAGACATACATATACATATTCGTGATCAAAAAAGCTTGTCAAATTTTACAGATATGTCATCAAAAAAGTTTGGAGTGTTATTTGGAGAACGGTATATGATAAATAAAAATAGTTTTATCGGGAAGATTGAGTTTAAAAAGTATGCTATTGTAACCAAACCTTGATTTTCGTATGTTGTCAGTTTAGAATAAAAATTCCTGCAAATAAATATGATGATAATCGAAATCTACCAGATTAAAGCGATCTTTGTTGTTTCAGTCAAAAAGAGGATATGGGGTTTTCTATGTTCAAGATGCGGGTGAACAGAATTTAAATTCTTTTTTAGACTATAAATATTATTTTAAGGCCTGTGTTTTTGATCTCAGCTGCTCATCGTAGCTTTGGTCACCCGAGACTATTGCATGAAAATATGAATTTTGCGTAGTACTTAACTAATAGAGTAGAGCAGAGTACTAGCTTAATTGTACTCGCCCCCATGCAGTTTTTTCTGCTAACAGTAAGGGTGCAATACCGTCCGATGTTGGCACAATTTAGCTAATATACTGCAAATGCAACTATTGCTCAGTCCTATTGTGTCGAGCAAGCTTGCACTATTTCAACAAGCCACTAATAATATTAGCAACTTTTGCCTAGAAGGCCAGTATACCGTTATTCGTATCACTACCACTAGGAAGTAAGGCGATTCAAGAGAAACACAAAACACAGGTTAGTTCTTCATTTCAATCAAAATACACCCCGATTTTGTAGAGTTTTTAAGCTCAGAGAAGGAGGTTTGTCAATTTGTGATACTGCCCAACATATTGGTAGTAGTGTCAATACAATACTTCGATGTTGGCATAGAGAGACAGGAACAACATAACGTGAAGATTAGGCTCTTTGGCTTGTCGCTCTCCAGGACCAATTTTTAACAATAAGGGCAGTTAGAGATGTCGGGAGAGCCTTAACTAACCAAGAAAGTCTCAGTTCAATCGATTCTGCAGAAAGTCGTACCGCTATTTACTACTTAAAATAAGAGGTGGATAGATAAACGGTTTTTGTTAAAATTTTAATCATTTTTTGTATGAATAATTTACATATTGCTCCATTGATAAACATTTTAAAGTTAGCGTTTTTGAGATAACTGCACAAAATCTATCAAGTACAAAGATTAAAGCTGCTTCCCAGTCCTACAAAATGTAATGTAAACGCGGTGCATCTTGCACTGGTGAGCACCAGGGTCTGTCAGAACGTAATGGGAAAGCAGGTATATTTATGACAAATTTGAAGTTCTAATAATAGACTATTTTGTCAAATGATAAATTTTTATTGAGTGCTTAATAAAGCCACATTTGAGAATATGACGTTTTTTTGTATATTTATAAAAAAAATGTTTTATTTGAGATTCTTTTCTAACCTTTAGTTAGTATATTATAATTGTTGTGCCAGACTGTACCATTCTTAATATTGAGTTTTCAAATAATATGAATGAACGTGTTGACAGCTTGGCTATCCAAGATGTAGATCCATTACGTAATTCTGATGATACAAATGCAGACGATTCATCTGATTCAGACAGCGGAAGTTTATCACAGTCTGATAGCGGTAGTTCATCACATCATTCAGATGTTATTCAAGAATTAATGTTGGATGTCGTAAACAAATTTTTGAAAACTTTTGAGCTCTTGGTGATTCACAGAGACAACGACACTATTTATAGAATTCATTTCATTTAACAATTACTGAAAATTACATTCGTGTTTGTAAAATGTATGTAAAATCTATTCTTGATATTACCAATAAACCCATAACAACTGTGATCAGCAAACAAAATACAGTTAGAAAATGATTTTAGGTGTTCTCTGAGGAAAACATTCCAAATTGGATGCAAGCATAAAGGATCAAACGCGAAAGCATATAAACTTCATACCGTTCTTCTCATAAATTTATCGAAGGTATGTTAGGTTAGGTTAGGTTATTTGTACAATGATTTATTCAAGAACGTATGAATCATAACTTACCTTATGGAAAGTATTTAATTTATTATCAAGTTTTTACTTGTGAAATTAACATGTTTATTTTCACTCAAAAAAAAAACCAGTGTTCAGATAGTGCTACTTACTCAGAAACGAAAATCAAAATAATTTAAAAAATGAATATAAAAACCATTTATTAGAAAACGGACTATGCTGAAAAACAACAAAAACTTGGCCAAAAATTATGTTGTAGCTTGTTCTTATCTGGAGGGGGTGATGCTATGTCCTAAGGGATAAACATCTACATTCTACTATATGTCTAAACTGAGCGTTTTAAATTTTACTGTATATGAAATAAGACAGAAAAAACAGCACTATCAATACTACTGTTATGTAAAAAGGTGCAAACAAAATTAGAAGTTGTCTCCTCAAATGTATATGACGATGCAATTGATATTGTATTTTATTCAAACAACTGTGTAGGGCAACAAAAAAAATGGTTATTTTTAATATAAAATTTATAGCCCATAAAGTTTTAATACTGGGACACACACAGAACGAGGGAGATTTTGCACATTTCGTGATTGACCGTCAGGTGAAACGTTCTTTAAAATCAAGGCCAATTTTTTTGTCAAAATAACACATTAGACTGAACAAAAGTTCAAAGAAAACTGGTACTGGTAACTAGTCCGTACTTTGTACAGAAAATCTCTTTTAGAGATTTTGTTGATTTGAAGAGATTAAATGAGAAAATTGGTAATATACAAAACAGAAATAGCAATGAAGATAAGGTGAGAGATATAAAAATATCAAAAATTGAAAATTTGGAATTTTGTACAAAATGTCATACGCAGATAAAAATTTCTCTATATTTAATATAAAGAGACCTAGAACTACTGTAAATAACCCAAAACTTTTAACTTTAAACCATTGCACAAAGATAAATTAAAAATATATGATAATAATAAAAAGTTAATGTTGTAAAATAATGAAAAGGTTCAAATTCATGCGCATTCAAGTTTTTTGTTTTTTTTTACACAATGTTTTTTTATAAAATTTGAAAAACAATTTAAAAAAATGTGTTTTTTAACTATCATTACCGAGTACTTGTTGTTTGATTATATGGAAAAGTGACACAGCTGTAATAAGACATAAAATTTACTCTCTGTTTACTGTGTTCGAATATTGAAGATACATCAAAGAATTTATTATAATTAACGGTATTATGCATAAAAAAATTTAATTTATACATGATTTTTACCGAAATTATAATTGTGTTTTTGAAGTTTAAAAATGGCCTAAGTTAAAAATTACTAATTTTCAGATGTGTTACTTTTCTATTATCTGAATTTTTTATAAAAATAATTCTAAAGGTTTTTGGTGTTCTTTTACTTTTGGCGGCCAGTATATATGTCATTTTAATATTATCTAGTATATGAAATATAAAAGTAAGATATTGACCAATAAAGGTATATATGATAAAAGAATATTGGGGGAGCGGTCAAATTTTTTTTAAATTATTTATTATATAATCCTGAGAAAGGATCAAAAACGATCCGAAATATTGGCCAATTTTAAAAGATAATTTATTAAATAATTTTAAAAAAATTTGTCTACTCCCCCAATATTCTTTTATCATATGTATATAAAATATACACCATGTATATAATATAAGTTCCTCAACTTATGCACATGCATATCTGGTATAAATTTTTCGATTTAAGAAATTTAAAAAAAATATAGTAAATAATAAAACCAGTTAACGCTAGAGAATTGCCGGGAAGGGCGTCTTGTTGTGATGCCACTAGTAGTATTGTTATGGAAAAGTATTAAATTCTATCACATCTACGAGAATATCGGTGAACCTTTCTCTCTAGAAAAATATTGACACGTACAACGCCGTTTTTAAATTAAAATTAGTTCTTATAGGACAAAACGCAAACCAACTCAATAACCAAACGATAAGATTTTAGTCATCACTCTTTTTATATGTTGAACTACATACAATATTCTATGTCTTCATGTTTTTGGTTAAAGATTTGAAGTTATATTTCACGAGTAAAAAATTAATAAAGAACTAAACGTTGCTTTTTAAAAATTGCAAAGAAACGACTTAGTCCAACAAATTTCTACAAATTTGAGGACACAGATTGGACTTTCTTCTACTTTCTTGTTGAGTTGGATGCTGTAAACCCTTATAATAGCGCAACTATTCTCCCCCCTTAATAATATTATTGAGTATTACTTAGTTTTGTCTATTGGCTGTAGAACCCAACTTTGTCGCACTAGCTTATCGACAGTCGTTAAAAAACGTTCAAATAATTTATCGATATTTTATATTTATATATTAAAAAAAAAAAAACAAAGTATATTAATATTTCATTTTTAAATATCTCCATAAAAAGAAGTGCATTCCGACCGATCCAACAAATCTCTGGTACTTGATTAAACAAATCCCGGACTTGTAATTGAACCACCAAGAGCACACTCCTAATAAATTTCAAATATAAACAGCTAATTAAAAGAAACGATGCTGGAATTAATCTCAAACTGTTGCATAAGGATTTTCAAAGGTCCAAACCTTTCGAAAATTGGTTATCACACTGCGCGTAAAAATTTGGTCCTCTGTGCTTATACTTACCTTTCAGCTAATACTTTATTAGGTGCTTTATTAGGAGATGGATACTACGGCTCTTAATCAGTTTTATTGAACAAAACCACACACACAATAATAATTTGTGTGGTACAAAAAGACGTTGTAACGTAAAAAAAAAGAATCCGAAAAATGTTTCATTCTCAGGTATCAGTGTTTAAAAATATTAAAAAACATTTTGAATGATTTATGTTTTTAAATTAGTTAAATATAATAATTATTGATAAATAAATAAAACACAAACATTTTAAAGGTAAAAAAATAGATTAGAATAACATATACCTATAAATAAACTAATTATTGTAGTGTTAGTTGAAATTTTAATTCCGCATGCAAAATTGATACTATGGCTTTAATTTTTATACATTTTCATTCTAAATAGTCTGATGTGCATTATCTTATATCTATATAAAATAGCAGCCTTCAACTCTATTTCATTCGCATCACCCAGTATAATATATATTTGTCCATATTATTGTCAACGTCGCCATCTAACGATAGAATTGTTTTTCAAATTGTGTCTGTCCAAAAATTTAGGTTACAAAATAGAAAATACAAATTAATTAAAATGAGTGAAGATAAACGTGCAGGGTAATTACTGCATTACAATACAATTACTACATAATAACAATTCATTTTATAGGAAGAAAAAATACTTACAAAAACAAAAATTTAAAAATCAAATCAAAATCCCATCAAAAATTAAACTTCAAGAAAAACTATCAGAAAGTATTAGCCGAACTTTAGATAAAAATTGGGACAGATATGATGAACCAGAACCACAACCATTTGAAGAAGAATATTCTACAACCAGAGATTTTAAATTTTTATCGGAAAATCCAATGTCACAAGGAGGATATTTTCAATTCAAAAAGGACAAACAGTTTCTTCCCAAAAATGATGCTGTACTTGAAATTGACTCTCTATTTGAATTAAACATGAATGTAATTAATATGAGTTTGCTCACTATTCCATTTTATCAACGATTAAATATTGAAAAGTCTGTTTTTAATGTAAGTATACTTTATAGACAAATTATAGTGTACAATTTGCACTGATATATATTTCTCATTTGTATAAATTGCTGCACACTACAGAACTCGTGCATAATGTTCATATTTTATAAACAATATGCAGAGTAGTCTGTGGCCTATGTTAAAAATGATCTATTAGGTTATGCCCGTATGACACTATCTATAATTCTTTATAGAATTATATATATAATTATAGATGAAACTTTAAAAAGTCTGTAAAATGCACAAATAATCATCAATTTTATTGCAGATTGAAATTTTAATTTTTTTTTTGTTTTTCTTTATAATTGACGCAAAAAATGTACAAATTAACAGTTTTTAAAAAATAGTTAGGTTATATTATAAATGCTATTTCTCACATTATATGTGTTAATTATAAAGAAAACCTAAAAATATTCTTAAAATATCAATCTACAATAAGATTGATGATATTTTGTGCATTTTACAGACTTTTTAAGATTTAAATATTTTTATATATATAATTCAAGATATAATTATTGACAGTGTAATACGGGCATTAGTGCAATTTATGACTAACATCCACAGTGCCAAGAGTAAAGTACACACAATTGTTTCAGTTCTACAAAACTTTTCCTTGTATGACTACGGCATCGCATGACAGCAAAAACAAATTTGAATAAATAATTCTGTGATGTAAATAATCCATTGTCATTTATTTTTTTTATTTTGTAAAAATTATTATCTTCTTTGAAGTTTTATTTTGTTGAAATGTGTATTACTTTACACCATTTTATTTAAGGATAAAATAATAGCACTAAATGTGAATGATAATATTTGGAATCAATTTGATTCAGTTCCAATTGGAATCGTAGGGCCACTGCCACTTATCTATTTATTTATTTTTTCTAAATTTATTACTAGTTTGATATTTTACATTATTTTATTATTCTGCAGATGCCATGGAGAACATTTATAGAATAATTGCACTAGACTAATATAGAAGTTAACCTGAATGAGGGTCTAAGGGTAAACAATGCAGATTGAGAAAAAGTAGAAGATGAAACAATTTGGCATAAAAAAGATAATGAAATTTTGAAAATATAGGTTACAAAACAAATATTCTTAGCATAAAGTTTTTGACACAACTTTTCATATGCCAACAAAACACAATATTTGTGTGGCTTCATAAATCTTTTCTCAATGCTTGTATACTCAAAAAGGTTGTAGACTCATTTAACTCTAGCATAATTTTTGTTGACCTTCCTAAAGTTAGTTGTATATCTGCCAATTTTTTGAAATACATTTCATATTTAAACTACCTGGTTCATGCAAAAAGGTCATGCATCATAGATGTTGGCTAGTAGCATGACAAAATTTCTATTTAGTTTTTTTTATTTTCATTGCCGATTAGATTAGAACAAACAATTTAAATTATCAGTAGTACTATCAGTCAATTGGTTTTGAACTTCTTTAAAATTGAAATAGTATAAAATTGTTAACATGAAGATTTTTAATTACATAAGAATATCTATTGTGATTAAAATTTAATTATCTTTTAGGATCAGCAATTAAAAACTATGAATAGAACAGCTAAAGAAAATGATGCAAAGTATACATCATTTCTAGAAAATGAGAATGAAGAACCTTCCGACAACATAGATACATCAAACATAATAGAGGAAATTTTTGAAGAACGTCCACGTTCAAGTAGTCCCTTATTACAAAAAATTAGTGACGCATGTGACAATATAGATAAAATGGTTTTAAATAACGATCAGAAAACAGATAAAATAGTATTAAATAAAGATCAGAAAACAGAGGAAATGGAAGCATGGTTGGATGATATATTGGATTAAATTTTTTTTTAAGATAACTCGTTTTTTATATTACACATTTATTTGGCAGTCTCAAAAATAAACTATTTACAATTTTTACCATTTTGCTCGTTTACCCCAATCTTTAGGTGTCCAGTGTAAACATTTTGGATCTATTCGTATCAGTCGGATTTCCATGGCTTTTCTATGACTTTCTAAAATTTCTTTATTTAATGTAATTATATATTGGCCTTTATAATAATTTATCAAATTTAAATTTTGTAGGGTTGATATCACATCTTCTTTTTTTATACTTGTTAATTCACAAATTTCACTAAAAAAAATAGTAAGTTTTAATTTAATAATTTTATTGTTTTTTATAGAATTAAATAATAAACACCGCTATATGCTAACTGAAAAATTAATTTGCTTTAAACAAATTAGTTATAATTTTAATAATACTATTAACTATTTACTTATCACAGCACAGAACTTGCTCAACTGTTACAGTAGTCAGCTGGGATTGTCTTTCTGTTAATATCCCGAAACATATTTTACATTTGCTTGCCAATTGTATAATATAATTCTCTTGGAAATTAAAGAACAACTTGCATCACAATAATAAATACTCAAAATAAGAAATTGTTTCAACAGATTCAGAAAAAGAAATTTATTTATTATTTTTTTCTTGTTATGAATGAACTCACTTTATAGTTATCTGTGGTTTTTCATTTTCACCTACTGGTTTCATTGACAATAATATTTCCATAATTGTCTGGGCCCAATAGCTTCTGTACGATAACAAACCTAAATCGGATAGTGGTTTTTCTGGTGACCCAGTTTTGCCTTCAAATTTCGATAATTCATAACCTAAAAAAATAATATTAAAATATATAATTATTTGTTGTAGAACACTTCAAACTTACTAAATTCTATCAACAATTTACCATATCCTTTTCTTTGATATGGTGGCATAGTTAATATACAAGCCACGTTATAATCTTCCGTCGACTCCTTCTCTTTTGAAAAATATCCAACAATATGAAATCCCCGATTATCAAATACGGTCATAACATAAAATAAAAACGGGTCCGTATCATAATACAATGTTTTATGATCTAAAAATAGCTTAGCCAGCAAGCATAGATTCTGAGCGTAATTTTTATTTTTCCTTCCGTCAATTTCAAAAAAAGAAATACCTTCTTTTCGGTAAATTTCATTTCCTGGCGGATGTTTTAAATTACATTTAGCTAAATGCCTTTCCAGGCATTTTCGACTTTTTCGATATTTCAAACAAAATTCACAAATGTATATGCAAGGTATTCCAACCATTTCCTAAAAGAATATTTTTCATGCTATTATAAATATAATTTTATTATGAATTAGTTATAATAAGATTACGGTGCATTATTTCTGGCAAACTTCAAATCCTGAGGTGTTAAACTATATTTAGTTTGCAGTTTCTTTCGAAAACAAAAATCACATAATATATAATGTATACGAACCAGTTCCTAAAAAATATTACTTTTAGTATTATATAGACGATTTTTATTTCAGCTTCATTAAACCCATTGGTTCCATACTGCATATCTAATATGTATTATAAAGCTTATAATGTAGATATTAAATATAATACATTTTTATTACTAATTGCACAATAGGGAAATTATTCAAAATTGCAAAAAAATATTTTTATGATTTCCAAAAGTATGTAGTTTATATACACATATAATAAAATACTAGAAGGCACTAAAAACGTCTTATGTAATTATTGTTTAGTGTTTTTAAATATTCAAACAAAGTTCAGACAAATAAAAGGAAACATATTTAAAGTAGTGAATTCCAGGCAGCAGCACAACCTACCTAACATATTCTACATATTTAGAAAATACAAAATTTAATGTAATTCTAAAAATTACCTTATAGTGCAATTTAACCAAAGTTTTTAATATAGCTGAATGCGTGTGTAATGTTGAACAGAAACAGAACAAATTAATGAATTTTTAGGTTAGAAAATTTCCTTGTACATAAAAAAAAAAAATTTCAAATATAAACAAAGCAATAATAAAAATTAACCTTTACCTGTGGATAAGGTGCAAAATACCATGGCTTAATCCTGTGTCTCCCTAATTCAATCATATCGACATTTTTCATTCGTGTAACCACATCATCGTGATGTGATACCATACTACCCGATTGTCGGGGTCCTGGTTGAGGAGGTGGTGGTACAGGAGCATCCTGTGAATCCTCGCTTTCCAACGAAGGTCCTTTGCGTTTTCTATTATTTATACGTTTTTGTAATGCAGCAGCTAATACTGCACTTCCATTTACTAATTCATTACAAACTGTGATTGGACTTGACGGCCTAAAATAATAATGATAGTTTATGGATACTGAACAATCAAATAATAAATTTAAAGTACCTTGAAACCGATTGTCCCCCAGTCCCTATTTGTATCTTCTTCGGGGTCGAAATACCTCCTGTGTTACTTGTACAATCTCGTCTTGGAAAATGTACTTTTCTAGTATCCAAGGACTCTTCTGTAACCCATTCGTCTAACCTTTTATTAACTATGGAATATTTGTTATTATTCATTGTTTCAGACAAATAATTTAATACTTACAATCTACATAATGTACGTAATATAACTTGGTTCCAAGTGCCTCTTTAATACTGATTAATTCGGCCAGTGCTAAAATATCAAAAGTGTAATACTTGAAATATTATTATTAGATGTATAATTACGCCAATCGTCAGTTCCTTGCATGTGTACTGGGAGTCTACATCCTTCCACAAGTGAAGACTAAAATTTAACATAGTTAGGTTATGATTTACAACAATAGATATTTCTGTATAATATTGACTTACCACTGAATCACAGATTGTTGTGTCATCTATTTCTTCCATTTCTACTTTCATTAGTATTCTTGTTTTTACGGTTTATCACCGTAAATATTAATTATTGTAAATATTTGTAATTAAATTTACGATGCCCTGCTGCCACCAAATGTCAACTGTCAAATCTGATGTTATGAGAGTTTTACAGCGTCCTCTACATTGGAAAAATTTACTAGTTTGGAAATACGAGGGTTGTTTCATATTTTTTTAGAGTAAACAAGTACTAACTATAGTAATTCCAGTACAGCAAGAAATGTGTAAAATATAAACGCGAGAAAAAGGTGTTAAAACGAAAAGGCAAAAGTGCAACAAAACAAAACAAAAAATTGTGTATATTAAGTTGCCTATTGCTGTACGACACAAGCTATTTTACGGCGGTCATTTTGTGTGTGGTTTAGTAATAAATATTAAAAACATTTTACATTTTATTATTTTAGAATTTTAACATTTTAAACATACATTGTATGTTATTAACAATAAAATGAAACATTCAAATAATCCGGACAAAAGTTGGTTAATTGGATTCAAAGTTAAACCAAAAATTATTACATGTATTACTGACGTTTTACCATCTTAGTCAAATTTGTATATTATGCAGTGATTTTTGCAGTATAGTAATTTAAAAAAAAAACTTTAAAACTCTTAAAAGAAGGTAAACCTGCAAAAATTTTTTACAAGTAATTGAGATTACTTTTTAATATTTTAGCGTCACTGTGGCTGGAATAATAACTAATGCATGTGCCGGTGTTGCCATTCATAAGTGGAATCACTTTTAAGCTCTTAGCGCCACTATGGCTGGAATGATAACTATTGCATGTGCCGATGTTGCCATTTATATGTGGGATTATTTTTTAAGCTTTTAGCGTCATGGTGGTTAAAATGTAAATTAATGCATGTTGCTACACGTGCTTATATAGAGTTTTCCAATAAGAGGTTTTATTTTGATATTAAAAAAAACGGGTATTTTTTAAAAGAAATCAATAAATGTTTATTTTATTGTAAAGAGGAAGGTATGCCATTAACATTTGAATACAATATTAATCAAATGACCGGCACGGTTACGCTTGCAGTACCACATTTTTTTTATGAAAATTGCACATTTGCGGCTGTATGTTCTCGATAACACGAATTCCATCTTTAAGGTCTTGAATCGATTGTGGGGCATTGGCATAGACCTTATCATTCACGTGGCCCCAAAAAAAAAAGTTTAAAGGTGTTAAATCACAAGATCTCGGTGGCCAGTTGTGATTACTTCTTCGAGAAATAACACGGTCAGAAAACTTTTCTTGCAAAATTGCGATTGTTTCGTTGGTTGTGTGGCACGTAGCGCTGTTTTGCTGAAAATAAACGTCGTCCACATCAATATCTTTCAATTTCGGCCATAAAAAATCATTAATTATAGCTCGGTAGCGCCATCCATTTACCGTAACAGTTGCACCAGCCTCATTTTTGAAAAAGTATTGTCCAATCACATTGCCAGCCCAAAAACCGCACCAAACAATGACTCTTTCTGTGCTCCAAATGCGACAATTCTGCTTATTAACGTAGCCTCCGAGATGAAAATAGACCTCATTACTAAAGAAGATTTTTTTATGAAATTCCGGATTATTTTGATGCATTTGAAGGAGGAAGTTAACTGAACTTTAAAAGCCTTAAGACTAAACTCTTTATGCAAAATACGGTGTAATGTTGTTTGTGGAATGTCTAATTTCAAAGATCGACGAGGAATCGACAAACTTGGGTTTTCTTCTACACTACGGGCTACATCAGCAATATTCTCATGTGTTCTTGAGCGATGCACACGGTTTTGATTCTATACATCACAAACTTGTCCCAACAGCTCAAATTTTTCCACCAGGTATACTATTGCCGACCGAGAAGGTGCTTTACGACGACCAAAAAGTGCTTTAGTTTTTCAAACTGTGACTGAAAAATGTTCACTATTTTTGTAGTAAATTTTAATAATTTCAATGCGTTGTTGAAGTGTGTATTGTTTTATTTTTAATATATCGAGCACTTCCAGAATCTATAATTACGTATGGAATAACTGTGTATGGTCAAGCGTCGGATTATATTATTGAAAGACTCCAAAAAACACAAAACCGAGTAATAAAAAATCTACGCAGTTATTTAGATCAAGATCCATACAAAGAGCTATTGACTATTAAACAACTTTTTAAACTCAGAATTATAATGAACAACATAAAAGAAAAAGACACATGGACTAAAGTAAACCATTGCAAAGAAACAAGGAGAAATGTAGCTGAAAAATTTATAGTAGAAAGTCATAACAATAAATATGGAAAAAGAAGAAAAGAAGTAGCCATACGATAGTTGTTCAATGAAATTCAAAATGAAATCTTAAGAACAAATTCAATGTAACTGTTTAAATCAAAAATTAAAATCTGGATAAAAGACCATCTATAAAGTGACCAATTAACACATATACTAATAGTGCACAATTATTGCCACTGACAAGCCAATTTGGCTTAGTGGCACTAAGAAATAAAATATTAAACATGAGTAGAACATTGAGGGGGTTGGTTTTTAGTGGCACTCTCTTCAGAATAAGAGGAGGAGTCTTACACTCCGTCCATAAATGGATTTTCCACCTCCAAGAGAAAAAAAAAGGCGTAGTTTTTACTTGTCAAATGTCAAAAGCTAATAGCTTCAAAATTGACAGCTGCATTCAAAATGAAACTTCTTATTGGAAAACCCTTCATATGATTGATATGTTTGTGTAGCCAGGATAGCGTATTTCTTAGCTGCGATCGCCAATAGTACAAAAATTGGCAACAATTGTAAAGCAGCACAAAATATAAGCCAATTACATTCTGCAATTACACAATTTATATTATCGTTTAGTAATCTGACAGTTCCTATCAATAAAAATCTTAATATTTAAAATTTTGTTATGATTTGACAGTTAATATCAATAAAAACTCATTATCTAAAAATTTGGGAAAAGTTTACTATAGTCCCATTTCGGTTTTATTATGTGAACAATACTTGCTAAATAGAATTAATATAGTCGTTTATGTACAGTCAGTCACAAAAGTCTACATACACCCCTCAAAATTTCGAAAAATTCTATATAGAAAAGCATTTGTTTATTAAAATAATTTATAGTACATTCTACAACCTCAGTACATGTAATTTTCAAGAAAATTTTGATTATTTGAAATCAGAAAATTAGAAAAATAAAATAATATTCAAATTTAATAGCTCACAAAAATCTACATACACTTAAAGATGATTTAAATTAATGTAGAAAAAAAGTGAAAAGCGCTAAATTTACACAATATTAATATTTTGTTGAACCTCCTTGTAAATCTATTACAGCTTGCAACCGCCGCGGCATAGACTGAATTCAATTTTCTGTTATAACAGAAGATATTTCAGACCAAGCGTGTCTTAACGCATTTTTCAAAGTTTTGCGATTTGTTATATTGACTTTTCTAATTTTTTGCTCTAGCTCATCCCAAATATGTACAATAGGGTTGAGATCAGGCGACTGGGGAGGAGAATGAAACTGTTTTAGCGTTCTATAAAGCAAATATTTCTTAACAACAGGTACGTACGTTTTGGATTGTTGTCCTGCCAAAAAATCCATCAATTTTTTAATCCCAAAAGATCAACGGAGGTCTACAAATTATCTTGCAAAATCTTTAAATATAATTTGTGGTCCATTATTCCATCAATAAAAACTAGATTTCCAACTCCAGAAGCTGCCATAGCTCCCTAAACCATACCCAGCCTCCACAGTGTTGACAGTTGCGAGTAAATTTTTTTGGATTGTTTTGTTTTCAAATAAACAAAACTTTCTTGAAAATTACATGTACTGAGGTTCAAAAATGTACTATAAAATATTTTAATAAACAAATGTTTTTCTATATAAAATTTAACAAATTTTTGAAGGTTTTTGAGGGGTGTATGTAGACTTTTGTGACTGACTGTATAACTTCAAACTACACTTTTAGCAGCATTGTAACAAAAGTTGCCTAATAATGTGTGAAAAGACGGATTTTTAATTGTTGTTTAAAATTGTTTAACAAAGAGAGCGAGGCAATTTTTTTGTAGTTTTAGTCAAATCTACACATTTAGAACCCAAAAAAAAAATTAGGTTGAATTTGGTAAACCTACGATGACGTCATAACTGACGAATGTTGTGAGGTAGGCGACGTGTGTGATCGTCGCGGAGTAAAATAGGGACTTCCCCTGTTTGCAGAGTTGTCAAGCGTGGGGGAAACGGTGAAGGGACGATGCGAGCCAGTCAGTCACCCACCAAGCGAGTTCCCTCCGGCAATGTGTGCCTTGAGTGCTATTGAATGTACTGTAAAGTATTACATAATAATTTCTGTTGTCAAATAAATAACGTGTTAATAAATAGTGTTAATATCTATTGTTACATATATACAATATTTCACCTTTGAAAAATCTCGGGTTCCAGGTCAAACATAATTGGTTCGTAATGAAATAATCCGCTGAGATAATTTAAGCCCATGTCGTAAAAACACTATATCTATGGGCATAATCATCCAAGGAATGAAAATATACAAAAATATTTTCAAAAATTAATTGAAAAACGATAAAATAACATTATACTCTTTTCTGAACAACGTTTTAAAATTAGGTCAAAAATTTAGATGTAATATATTTGGGCTATATCAATAATATTATGATTTCTTATTTTATAACTATGTCATGTACATAATACATATATAAATTTGAATAATTTTTATATATAATTAATTAAGATTTAAGTTCAAATTAAATATTTAATACAGCAGTTATTAATTTATACTTTTAAACTCCTCTTGTTTAAAATTATTTTTATAAATATTCCGTAGCAGAATACTGTTTTCCTGAATATATAAATAGCTCGCATGTAATCGTCAAGTTATGGATTCGTAAGCGCATCAATCAACATTGTAATTGTCTGGTCTACCACTTTCTGTACAGATTGGGGTAGTAACACATGTTCTTGATGTAACTAACAGGAATAACGTAAACAATGAAGCAGCTAAGTCGGTAAAAAAAATTGACAAGATTATTTAAAAAAATTATAATTTTTTTAATTTTGATTGAAATTTTGGCATGTGTGGCTGGACGATCTACTACAACAAATCAAAAATACATTGTTAGTGAAACAATGTCATTTAAATTTGCACCCATAACATCGGTTGATGTGGAGATAAGTTTTTCGATGTATAAAAATGTCTTGCGCACAAACAGACAAAGTTTCCTTTTTGACAATTTAAGTGAGATGTTTGTCATTTATTGTAATCAAAATTTAAATTAAATTTATTTATGTTTTATAATTTTTATTCTAAATAAAAATAATAAACAATTTTGATTTATTTTATTTTGTTGTGTTACACTTACCTATAGATTTAAAAGCATATACATTTTTAAATGCTTATTTTCATTTTTTTTATAGAGCATGTTTTTATTTTTATTTTTATATATCCAGACGTGGAATAATAAAAACTTTTGTTTACATTTGAATAATGCAACTTTTATTTTAGTATATTATACTTTTGTTGAATAATATAAGTAATTATACTTAGTGGGTGCTTTTATTTAATGAATATATGTTCAAGTTGTAATTTCCTTATCACGCTTATTACGCTTCTTGCTTGATTCAGAGAATAAATCCACAAAGGTAATGTTGATTAATGTGAATAACAATAAACAATAATCAAAGTTTTTAAAAACCCTGTTTATATTTATTTATTTATCCAATTACAGAATTGTAGTATCATTTAGATACAAAATTAAATTACTATTAATTATAAAAAGATAGTATGTATATATAGTTACATACTTACTTACAAGATACCAAATAATATTTACATAATATTTCGACAATTTTTAAATCTATAATTATAACAATATCTGGTTGTAAATTTTTTATAACCAAAACTGATTAGATGTTTATTTGAATTTGTCCTACTATACCAATAAGTCAAATAGTTTCTTCAAGTTGTACGCAGTACGAAAATCTTCATAATGTATATTAAAAAAAACAAAGTGACCGCAATTTTGACTAAACCTCGATTTTCACCATAAACCATTTTTTGTAAAACACGTTTTATTGAACGTATAAACTTGTATTGGTTGTTTGCACGTCATATCAGAAGGGCGTACAATTCTAGATCTTTATTGCCATGTTTTAGTAATATTATATTAGACGTAAAAACCAATATTCATGTGAACGACATATCAGAAGAGCGTATGTGCATACTTCCCAAGTCAATTTATTTTTTGGTTCATACGCCCTTCTGATATGATACCCTCGATAAAATGTATGTGACAATGAAAAACAGTTTTTTTTTTTTCAAAAATTTTATAAAAATATTTTTAATAATCGGCATTTATAAACAAAATAGTAAAGTAAAGACAAAACTGATGTTTAAATTATTTTAATTACAATACAATTTATAAAACATTTATTAAGTTTATGTATATTTGTTAATAATATAATTAAATTAAAAAAAAAAACGCACACCAAAGTCTTCTTTATATTATAAAACCATTGTAGTTAGTTGATCAGTCATTTAGGAAACTGTAATGATGAGTACATTATCCTGAACACTTCCTTTAACAGTAAATGCATCCACAGTTGCAAGATAAACCCAACTTCATGTCAAGTCTCAAAGAGATGTGTTTAGAATTATCAAAATTAAATTCCAAAGAAACCATAACTCCATTAGCTTTGGAGTTTATTTTTATTCTTTGCAGTACACAACGATCAGAATTAATTCTACATCCTGAAATACCAACAAATGGATTCTTGTTTCCAACATAATCAAATTGGTTGAAATTCCGTGCTTGAATTGTGCAAGTAGAATTTGTTTTGTTTACAAGTTTGAGAATCACATCTTGGGGTATTTCACAAAAATTTGATATTGCGTTTAAAAATTGATCCATTGATGCAAATTTGACAAAAATATTTATTGTGTTCACAAAACTATGTTAAACTGAATAATATAATATGAAACTAAATATATGTAAGGGTTCATATATATATATATTATTTATCAATAAACAAATAAGATATAAATATTTAATTTACTTAAAATTCAGTACAAAAAAAATATACAGTATGTGCTTAGTCAAATAAAGATTAAATACACATCAATTGCAGTAAAACGTTAATCAAATATGTACATACATAGTTTAAAATTACAATAAATTAATAGACACTAAAATAATATTTGCAATCTTAACTAAACCTTAAAATTGATTGCAATGTATTTGTCGAAGGTGTATATTAATTTAGCAGGAAGGTGTTTTTTGAGTACAGTTTTAAACAGTTTATAATTATTTTTCTTAATTTGTTCCGGTAAATGATTGTATAGTTTAATTCCGGCATAAAGCATTTTTCAAAAAGCATAGTTTTATGTTTAACAGCTGGCTGTTCTTGACCATGTCTAGTATTATATTGATGATGGTCGCCAAGATGTTGTAACTTATTTATATTCTGTTTAACATAACAAAGTGTTTTATATATTATATAAATACTAGGCACTGTCAACAACATTAAAATCTAAATTAAATAGTAATCTTATTATTCTTTTTTGAAATACAAATTTTCTTTGAGCACCCGAGCAATTTCTTCATAGCATGATATTAAATTGAATATGGGAATAAACCATAGCCATAATAAACTTGTATTAAAGCCTGTACATCTAAGACAGGCTTTAATTGTAATAATGCATAATAAGATCAACAATTAGACCTAAAAACTTACTATGTTGTAAAAAAATATAGTTATTGTTATTTTATATTTATTTTTGTTGGTATAACATGTTTATTACCAAAACACATACAAATGGTTTTTGATTAATTTAATATCGGCCAATTCTGTTTGCACCAGTTTTCAAGTTTGTTAATTAAAATATTAGCTTTAAACTCTAAATCTTCAAGATGTTTATCTCCAGTCGATATTACAATGTCATTGTAATAATATTATTATTTTTAAAAATTTAGGTAAATTGTTAATAAACAGTAAATGTAGTAATGGACCACAGACAGTGCTTTGAGTAACACTATGTTGCGTTCTTGCCAAATCTGAATATAAATTATTACATTTAACTTTAATTTTTCTATCTGATAAGTAAGATCTCAAAATATTTAAAAATGATCCTCTAAAACCAACTGTTTTGCTGTTATATAATCAACATTTACTATATCAAAGAAAAATGAATATACATCATTATTTTGATCTAAGTGTTTAACAAAAAACGTACGGCTAACTCTGTTCTTTTTTAAACAATTTATATGATTCAAGAACAATTTTAAATGGTTTTTTGAGTATTATTAAGGCAGGTACATACATATACGTTATTATTTTTAGTATAGTTGCTATGGCAACCAACTTTGTTTTTTTAAATAGCAATATTGAGAGTGGTGTAAAATGTTATATTTTTCCAGAAAAAGCATCATTCTTTGACAAATTATTTTTCCAAATATTTTTGAAATTACAAAAACAATTGCAATTCCTCTATAATTATCTAGTAAATACAAATTGCCTTTTTTAAGTAAAGGAGTAATCACTGCTATCCTAAGAATGTTTGCATAATCCCCTTGTTGACGGATTCAGTAATACATAATATAGCTCTGTTAAAATTGAAATTATATGTGGAAACACACTTTATTAAATTAATATTTTAACTATCTGGCTCACATGAAATATTATTTTTTATGTTGCAAATGATATTTTTTACATCAGATTCCAGAATTGGTGACATACAAAATGTTTTACAACTTCTTCTAGGTAATTTGCATTCTGAGGCAATTGGTTGATTGGATCATTAATTTTTAACATTATATTATATGATTCAGATTTATTTTTATGATTAGTAAGTTCTTTAACTAGCTTCCAAGTATCTTTAGTTTTGTTTTCTGATTTATTAATTTTATTGAAATAATATTGTTTTTTTACAGTTGTTAATTTAATATTAGGTGTTTTCCATTTGAGCGCTTCATGCATTTTGCGGGCAAGGGCGTCTTATACTTGATAAACTAGAACTAGAAAATATTTGGGTTTTGTAGGACGTTTTCTACCTCAAAAACAAATCAAAAATGTAAGACGCGTTTTACAAATAAATTCGACTATTTTGTCAAATGAAACACATTTATATGTATATGATTTAATTAATTAACAGTTGGTATCAATGAAAACAATTTGTTATGATTTAACAGTTGGTATCAATGAAAAATATTATTTTACAATTTGACATATAAGGTGCTTTCGGTTTGA
Source organism: Tachinus rufipes (assembly GCA_963932245.1). NCBI lineage: Eukaryota > Metazoa > Arthropoda > Insecta > Coleoptera > Staphylinidae > Tachinus > Tachinus rufipes. The sequence goes on along the minus strand of OZ010745.1, from coordinate 81,299,882 downwards.
AGTAAGGTAAGCCAAAGTAAGCCAAAATACTCACTTAACCTCACAAAAATTTGTTTTTAATTAAAATTCACTTGTTTACAATTTTGTACATTTTTAAATTATTTTAAAATATTTCTTAATTAATATCCATCTCGTGATAGGACGCCAAAAGCAAGGAGTATTTTAAAAATTTTACTTTGGCTTACTTGCTATTGTACAAATGGAATGGTCTATTAAGTGAGATGAAGTAAGTATAATGCCCGTATGACACTGATCTATAATTCTTTATTCAATTATATATATAAAAATATTTAAATTTTAAAAAGTCTGTAAAATGCACAAATAATCATCAATCTTATTGTAGATTGAAATTTTAAGAATATTTTTAGTTTTTCATTTTGAATATTTTTAATTTTTTTTTTTAATTTACTTTGTCTTAGTTTTTAAGTTAAAATTTTCAAACTTTCTGATTAAAGTGGAACGTAATCTTAGCAAAATATTACATGTATTAATTGTTTTGATATTTTGTAAAGTTTTAGAATATGTCAGTAAATTATCAGTTTCACCCTTATGTTTGTATATGGAGCCCCAAAAAATGTTTTGAACATATAAGGCAGGCCGGCACTGGAAGCCACTATAAATTCAAAATTTTTGCCGGTACTCAACTATTTGAAACCGTTTATAAATCATTTTAATTATATTCTTTTTCTAAATATAACTCGTAGTCTGGTTAATAATCGATAATTACTTACTCGTTGTAAGTTTTTATAATAATCAGGCCACCTGTTATATCGCTCACTGACGACAATAGTGCCACAACTCAATTTTTGTAAATATTGTAATACAGTATACAAATTCAAATTTTATATTGTAATAGAATATTTTCAAACTTTGTACTGTGTTCAAAATAAATAACTTAAAGGTAAAATTTGAGTTTTTATACTGTAATACAATATTTGCAGAAAATGAGAAATTGTGTCACTATGGTGAGCGATATTACAAATTTTTTTTCTATGGATATTAATATGTGAATACTAATTTTTGTGTTACGTTTGTCAATAATTACAAAATTAACAATATAATTTTAGAATGTTTGATTTTATGACAACAACCACAAGTCCTCGGTAGTATAGTGGTAAGTATCCCCGCCTGTCACGCGGGAGACCGGGGTTCGATTCCCCGCCGGGGAGGATTTTTTTTTTTCTTTTTTTTATTTTAAACAATTTTAATAATTATTAATTTTGCTGCAAATCGGTACATTGGCTGCGTTCAGGACGACTCATCGCTGTCAATCATTCAAACTGAACGTGCGGCGGGAATCATCGTTTGCTGGCAGCGCTTGTCATTTGACTCATCATACATTTAGGTACGCTTTTATGCTGACAAAGCAACTTATTAGCCACCAGCGTTTAATCGGCAAATATATTTAAAAAAAATAAATTATTGCTTATCTCCAATTGATGAGTCAGCGCTGGCAACTGATGAGTTGTACTGAACGCAACCATTATTTGTGAATTTATTCATGGTAAGTATCTAATGCTATTGATGATTTTATTATCACATCATTAGCGTTGATCGACATATTATGAAGATGATTAACCACATTATTGTTAAAAACAATACCCACAAGACGTGTTGCTGCCAGCAGGTTTTTATGGGTATTTATAATATTTCAATCCACATCATTACTCGAGCTTGCATGAAGATTTTTGCTACACCAATTTTGGAAATTTGCTTTATTAAATAAATTATGACACAATCATCAATATTGGCTAAGATTAAAATAGTTAAAGGAAATAATGAAAGTTCCAACAAAATAAAATGATAAAAAATATTAATATATTTTAGTATACAAGATTAACAGTCTATAAAATTGTAAAATATTTTTTATATATAAAACGTAATATTTACAATGATTTTAGGCACATTTGTAGTAAGAAAATTTAGTTTGAATTTTTTATAACCGTTAGACATAAAATTTTCTTTTAGAATTTGATATAACATCACAATTGGGTAGAGACTCATTTGTATGGCCTGAGTCTCATTAATATGCATTAATCTACAATTAATTAAATTATATACAATATACATTGAGATCTATAAGTTATGAATTATAACTACGAGGAGGTGATGCCACCGGAGATGGTGGTGGCCCATTAGGGCTGAAATATGTCGATGATCTTGAACTTGGTGATGGCGGACAGCTTTCACTATTGCAATGTGACCGTGGTGTGGGTGGCGGTGGAAATGGTCCCACATCATATCGACTCCTTTCTTCATATCGACTTCTATTTGTAGGGTAGTTGTAATCACTTTCATCACAAACATCTGTAGAACAAGGTGTTGGTGGTGGAGGTTGATTGATCGATCTATAAAAATTAAATGCATAACCTTTAGAAAAAAAAAAAGATAGGTTTTGAGGATTTTAAAATGTATTAAGAAGAATATGGAAAAAAAATTTACCCAATGTAAAATTGTCAAAGCTATTATAAATGTGATACTAAAAATTTAATATAATTATACCTATAATGTTTATAAGGACGATATCTAGATGTTGGTGAACTTGCTCGTGTACTCGCAGCTGTTGTGGCTGGACTTGGTGGTGGATTAAGTGTCTCTCGTGGGTAGCAAGCAACACTTGAATTCGTGCTACTGGAAGCACCCGTGATATGGTCCCTATCATAACTCAAAGAACCATTCAACATAGACATATGGATTACATCAGGGATGGCTAAAATAAGATAAGTATTACTACATAAAGCAATTTTTATTAATCTATATATTACCTTTATTTCTCATCTTCTGTGTTTTAATTTGTCCTCTATTTTGTACTGGATTTAATGGATCTTCTGATTGATCGGCAGTTGTATTATTAACATCAAGGCTTCGTTTGATATAGTAATATGCTACTATTACAATAACAACCAGCATAACAGACATAAAAATGCCGAAAACAATACCCGACAGTCCAACAATAGAATTTGGTGACTCTACACAAACAGATTTTTGTTCATCACCACCATCAGCGCAGTGATCTTTACCATCACAGACTTGTGAATTTGGTATGCAAACATTAGTACCAGGACATTGAAACTCATCAGCATGTTTACAACAATTTGCTTCATCTGAATTATCAATACATTGTGGTGTATGATCACATACTAAAGCCAAGTCTATACAATCCCCATTTTGACACTTAAATTGATGTGGTCCACAGATCGGACAAGCCGATTCATCAGATCCATCTTTACAATCAGGTTGACCATCACATTTCCATGCAATAGGTATGCAATCATTTCTTTCAGATATTGGCGTCCAACATGTAAAGGATAGAGAACCACAATCGGGTATTGCAGCACATGTTTTTTTATCATTTTGTAATGCAAAACCTTGTGGGCATGCACAAACGGCACTTGTTCCATTTACAATACACAAATGTGAACATTTCTGTGAATGCATTTGTGCACATGAATGATTTTTATCTGGTTGGGTTACAGATATTAAATCAGTAATTTCAGAATCATGTTCGACAACAAATGATGGTGAGCCTCCTATTTTTAATTCCAGTCTTTGTAAGTTTTCTCGATCTAGCCAATACAACCAACCTGAATGTACTGTTAGAGGACTAGTTTTTAAATTATCATCGTTTAGGAGAACATGCCTAAAAAATATATTGTTGTAATTTGAGAGAAAAAAACTGTTTATTAATATAAGTCAATACTAGTATAATAAATCATTTGTCTGCTTGCTCTATATCAAAAAGTGATGCAATGCGGCCCTAGGGTGGAAAAATCATTTGCATGGCCCTAAATACGCAATGAAATATAATGAACCAAAAACAATATTTTTTTTTAAATTTTTGATTTCTCATAATATCCAATATTTATCAACATAATGAAACGAAAATCGACAGCTTAAAATTTTTAACTGCTACAAATTTTGAAATTAAATTTTTAAATTCTACCTCCATTAAAAATTTCACGAAAATCTATCATGTCAGTTATATAATTACAAAACAAGACTAATCCTTAGAGTCGTTTTCTGTACCTCCTGTAAAATTTATCGTTTTGGACTTCACACATTTCACTTTGTCACATATATATATATTATTTATGTACTTACTGGTTCTCTCCATCAATATTACATATACGAATACTATTGCCTTGCGCCCATACAACTAAGTCATTTTCAGAATCGACAGCAATAGCTGCGACATTTGCACTTCTTGCAAGTACAATTTTTTGAGATCCATCCATTCGTTTTCTAATTATTTGTGGGTCTGAGCCTGCGTCAGTATATATTAACAACCTATAAATGAATTGTATCAATATTAATATCAAATTTCAACAATTAATTATAATTATTACAAAAATATCAACATAACAAAACTTGCCTTTTAGTAGGATGCAGAGCAATCAGTCTTGGTTTCTCTCCTTTAACAACAATACCCTCCATTGAACTATTATCAAGCCTTGTCACATTAATAACATTCTCATGGCTGCATGACCAAAATAATAAACGGCCAAGAGCATCCACTGCAAAATCTACAGGACTTAATTTTGCATGTCCTGCCACAACAACTGATATATGTGTACCAATTGCCTTTGCCCTTTTGATTGATCGACTTTTACCTTCAATCTATAAATAATGCAAATTAATTATAAAAAATATATTAATATTGTTATACATTACCCAATAAAGAAATTGTAAAATTGGGTCGTAATCAATTGCCTTGACTCCTTTCAGTCCTTGAATTGGTAAAACAACTTGAGGACATTCTGAAGTATCTGGTAATAATCGAACCACTAAATTTTTATGACTATATATCATAAACCTCTTAGGTGCTATATAAATGTTCATTATATTAAAATGTAATTATGTTTTAAATACGATATTACTTACGTATACAAGTATTGTTTTGAAGCGTATAATGTGTAGGACAAGCGCATGTATAATCAGTGTTCTTGTTATTAATATTATTATTATTTTCACTATTATGTTGGGCCGGTAATGGGAGACATAAATGAGAACAGCCTCCATTATTAACAGCACATTCATTAAATAATTTCTGTTGTTTATAACCGGGTATAATTAATAAATCAGTTGCGGTCTCATTTAAAATATGTATCACGGTCTGATTTTCACCAGTTAATTTATTTACTTTAATTACCTCACCTGTAAAAAAATATAATTAATTAATTAATAATGTATAAAATTGTAACAAACTTATTTACCTCTTGTTTCTGATTTTTCATCAAAAAAATATAAAAAATCTTTATACAAAGATAGCCCTGCAGGTTTATATAAATTTTCCTTAACTATTATTTTCCTATTCAAGCCATTTAGATCAGATGACATAATTGCTGGTGTATTAATTTCAACCCAATAAAGTTTCCTTCCATCATAATCCAAAGTTAATCCAGTTGCATGCCCAGTATTCACGATTAATTTTTTTGCATTGCTTCCATCCATTGCGGCCTTTTTAATAGTATTTGAGCTAATTTGATTCATAGAATGATCCCATTCCGTCCAATACATATATCCTTCTTTAGGATCTAAAGCTATACTGTGTGGTTCAACATTTTCATCTTTCCATAACAAAACGCGTCTACTTGAACCATCTAAACGTGCTACTTCAATTCTGTGGGCTGCCGGATCAGACCAATAAATGTTTAATGCAACCCAATCGACTGCAAGACCTTCCGGAGTTGCTAAGCCCAATTCTACTACTTTTTGTGGATCTGATCCATTTACATATGCTCTTAATATTGCATGTTGTTTTAAATCACTCCAGTAAATTCTGTTGTTGTTAGGATCATAATCAACAGAACTAAAACATAAATATAGAAATAGTATAGACGACTTTTGTAGATATTTTGAAAATGAATTAGTGAAAAATCATTATAAACTTAAACATGCTGGCTAGCACCAATCCTATCCGATGGTAAAAAAAGTTGCATGAACGCGACCCCAATTGTTTTACGGCGTATGCCTTGAGTGGTTCCAAAAAATTGTAAAATAAATTAAAACAATTGATAAGTTTATCATATTAATAGTCATAACAACCAATAATAATAAAAATTAAATCTATCAAAGAAAGACATTTCCGTAAGGCCAAAAAAGATTGTTTATTAGATATTTGTTTAAAATATAAAAATATTATTGAAAACAAAATAACGGATAGTGTAACTAACAAACACAAAAAAGAGATTTGCAAAAACGTTATATATATATGAATTTAATTCAATTAATTCACTATTTTGAGGTTAAAAATTACCGGCCAAAATCCTAGTGCCAATTTATTGTAAATTACAAGGCAAGTCCAGGGCCTTCCACTGCACATTAACATTCAGTATGCAAATCAAGTGTTTTACCACTATAAGTCTAGTGCATGTTTTCATATTCACTTACCTAACATATTTAATACTGTTTATTGGCAGTTCAACTTCATTATTTCTATTTTCGATGCTCAGTCTTCCAAGTGCATCTTGTTTACTAAATAATAAAAACACTTCTGGTTCTATACATGTACGATCATCATTAAGTAATTCATATCCTATTTGGCAAACACATTTGTAATTTTGATTGTGTAAGTAAAGACAAATTTGACTGCATCCTCCATTATTTACTCCACAAGGATTAACCTTGCTAAAATCTTCAAATTGTGTTGAAATATTTATAGCTTTCAAACCCATAATGCTTGGTATTTGCTCTACTATAGTTTCTCTATTACTTCCTAAAATTATAATTAATAATTTAATATTAATTTAATTAATTAGGAACAAAAACATACCTGTTTCTTTATTAACTCTAGATATTGTTCTACTTTGCCAGTCAGTCCAATATAAATAATCGCCCATTAAGGTAAATCCAAAAGGGTGAGGTAAATTTTCATTAACTAATTCCCTTCGATCTGATCCATCCATATTTGAATACTCAATAATATCATTTTTTGCATCACACCAATAAATTCGTTTAAATTCCACATCTAATGCTAAACCATTTGCCCAACCTTAAAAGAAGATCAATAAGTAAGTAGTACAAAAAATAATTTTCAACATTTTACCTAATTTATCCGATATAATTTCAATTCGTTCTGAACCATCCATATTAGCTCTTTCTATTTTAGGACTTTTATCATGCCAATCAGACCAGAAAAGCCAGCCTAATTCTGGAGCTACAACAATTGCTCTAGGATCTAACAAACCATTAGAAACAATAACTCGCCTATACTGCCCATTAAGTGTAGCAACCTCAATTCTATCCAAACCAGTATCAGTCCAATAAATATTACGTGCAACCCAATCCACCGCAATTCCATCAGATGAATCGATCTCATGAATAAGTACATCAGTTTGTTCCGAACCATCTAATCTCGCTTTTTGTATTTTTTTAATTGAACTATCAGTCCAATAAAAATATCCTTCCACAGGATCATAATCAACAGCAATACTGTATTTCATGTTAGTCAAATTAAGACCACGATATGTATATTCAGGTGAATCTAAATATACAACACACATTTCAGTTCGGCGGACAAATAAAAGCATTCCTTCGTGCCCACTAGCACATGTTAAATTATTGACAGCTTTAATACCAATTGGACATGCACAACTATAATATGGTGGTTTAGGTGATAATAAACATAAATGTGAGCAACCGCCGTTGTTTACTTCGCATGGATTTGATTTATATTGTTGTCTTTTAGAATCCCAGATATGAAGATCCATTGGGACTTGTTCAGATTGTATAAATTCTTTTGGGTCTTTCATTGTATTTCTATCAAATACATATATCGATCTGAAATATATTGATTGATTATTAAAAGATTATATTAGATGCCAATTCAAGTTAAAGTGTTTTATTATTTATAATCAAGATTTTATTTTTAATATATCATTACCTATTAGTCCAGTCAGTCCAATATAATTTTGTATTAAATTGTGTAAGAGCAAATGGATAATATAAACCTGAATCTAGTATCTGTGTAATTTTATTCCCATTATAATCCATTTTCTTTATAAATAACAGTTTACCATCAATCCAATATATAAATTTATTTTCATAATCCAATGTTAAACCATTAGGCCAATAAATATCATCTTCTGATATTATTACTTGTCTGGTACTCGGATCTCCATTCATTCCGGCTTTTTCAATTTTTGGGGATTCACCCCAATCAGTCCAAAACATTAATCTAAAATTTTTCATTTTATGTTTTGGTTTTAAATATATTATAAATAAATACCTTTCATAAGGATCTAAAGCAATGGCACGTGGTTGATCTATATCAGTCCAAAATAACACTTTTCTATAATGTGTAGTCATCGATGAAACTTCTATTCGGTTTGTTTCACTATCAGTCCAATATACTTTATTTGTGAACCAATCACAAGCAAGTCCATCTGGTGACAATACGCCTGTGGTAATTACCTCAATCTGAAATGAATAAAAACATTTATATTAAGAAAACATAATTCTAATTTTGAGGTAGGTTGTATATGTATAACCATTTTGAAATATGCAACCAACGTAATTTCAATACCGCAATTAGAGTAAAACAGATGACAACTATTTCTTTTTTATTTATTCTCATTTACAGAAACTATAGAAAAACTGTATAAATCATATAATGCTGCCACAAGCGGCATACTCAATTTCAATATAATAAAAATAAGTATACACTAAGAAAATTGTATAACAAGATAAAATATTGAGCAAATAATTACAAAACAATATTATTACAAGTTATTTTGATAGAGTTCCATGTTTTTTGTTAAAATAATGAAGCAAATAATTACAAAATAATTTATATATTATATATCTACAACCTCCCGTCTGACACTATGCATTTTTCTGTATAACTTTCTATATAGTCGATTGTACAAATTGACCTTGAGTAGTTTCTATATATTTTTCTATACAGTTAATATTTTCCTGTATGATACTATGTAGTTTATTGTAGCAAAAATGAATGAAAGACGGCATTCTATTATTTCTATTGGCTGCTTTCTGCGGATCGCGTCAGCTGTTCGAGATTGTTGTGTTTATTTACCTATTTACGTCAACGTCGCTTTTAATCGAGTTGACATAACCTTTCAAAATAACCCTTACAAATCTATATTTTGCTTTAATATTGGTTATTGTTGTGGATGATTCGTAAGTTTTCTCTAATATTTGTTCTAATGCCTCATTCTTAGCATGCTTATTTTTATATTAAGTAGAATTAATAATTAAAATTAAAATCAGCTGATTACATGCGCCGCCATTATTGTTTACATATGTGAATTTGTGTTCTGCGCATAAACTCGCGCAGAAACTATACAATAAAATGATGTTACCATATATTTCTGTATAACAAACTATATAGAAAATTGTATTCGTGTATAACACTATACCTTTTTGGATTGTACAGACAACTATATAGAAAGTTATACAGAAAAATGCACAGTGTCAGACGGGCATTATACTGTTAGATGTCAAGATGTGTATGTTTAGAGGTAACGGATAACAGATAATAATGCATAACTTTATTGGTAACCCATCTAAGTCTTGGTTTAATATAAAAATGAAAAGTGAGCATATTGTTTTCATTGCTAGGTAGATAACATTATAAACACACCTCATATCTAAATTAATTATTCATTAAACGTCAAAATATTATTTACTGACAACATCTCTGAACTGTCAGTGAATATTTGTTAGAATTCCAAGCAAGCCTTGTACTACAAGTAAATATTTGTTTAGATGACAATATGTCATTTATTTCGTTTGAACAATGTCCATATTTATAGAAAATGCAAAGATCTGCAACATTACGCCGGTGTTGTAAAGAACCAAATAGCTCGTTTTTGAATAGAATTTAGAAGAGATAGTGTAATTTCGGATGCTCCTCCCCATACTTGAGAATAATATTCAATACAAAGACAAATATATATTTTATGTATATATGCAAGAGCTGAACAGAAGTCAAAAACTGTTTACATCTATTAAGAAATCATACTTTTCTAGATACTTTCAAAGCTATGTCAACATCATGGTCATTCCAGAGAAGATCACGTGAGATTGTAACCCCTATAAGACAAATTGAAGAAGATTTAGACTTAACACCTCGGATTTTGATTTTGAAACAGTAAGAAGTTGAGTTTTTTAGTTAAAATTGACCATGTTGGAAATAGATATTGTTTTGAGGTCTTTGTTTATAGATGCTACAGATTCTAACCTTGAACCTTCAAGACGTTTGTCAAAATGGTCTTTGGAAAGTTTGAAGTATGAAGGGTGCAAAACTATGAATAAGACTTTTAATTATTTGAAGAAGTTCATTAATGTAAATCAAAAATAAAGTTGGCAAAATTGTTTAACTCAAAATTGAATTTTTTAAGCATTAATTTTTTCCTTTGTGCCCTTTATTTCTAAGAAATTATGTCAACTGTCAAACTATTTCAACCATCAGAATACGACTTTTAACTGATATGTCAAAAAATTAATTGACTATAATATATAAATGTTATAACATCAGTATCAAGCAAACATATTTTGAGTACGTGTATTCAAATACAGTAAAGTCCGGTTATAACGAACCCGCTTATAACAAACTCTCGAGTATAACGTACTTAATTTGAAACAACAAAAATTTTCTCATAAGCCCAACGCTGTATTTTTTATTACCGTTTATAACAAACTTCGGATATAACAAACTGGTTTTGGTACATTTTTCGAGTTCATTATAACCGGACTTTACTGTATTTATTACCTGTATTCAAGTAATCAAATGTTGAGTACGCTTATTCAAATAATTTAATAAATCATTTTCTCTTGATAGTTGTTTCTTTTTCTCTAAATTATATAAAACATTAATAGTATATTTTCAGTTTAACTTCCTTATAATCTATAAGAAATTGAACAATATTATAAAAATATAATACAACAAACATAATTATTATATTATGTATATAAAAAAATTATTTAGCGTATTAATTGCGTATTTGTTGAATAATCATTACATAATCATGTAATTATAACGTAGTCATTAAGTAATCATGTAATTATTATGTATTTATTAAATAATCAAGTAATCATTAGGTATTCCTTAAATAATCACATAATCATAGCATCGCGTAATTATTACATAATTTTGTAATCATTACATAAGCACATTATTATGCGTATTCATAATCAGGTTTACATTTTTTCTTAGTTGTTAACCCCTTGCATACAACCTTGTAATATTGAGGCAACAAGATTTAAACTCAGGCTCAGATACCAATTAGCTAACATCGCTGTTAGAATCACTTTTTAGCCATTCAGTTACCAAGTTTCCATCAAAAATTAGAAAATGCCCAAAACATCACAACAAGAACAGATATTTATTTATTTTATTTATAGTATATTCACATTTTTTCCAATAATTAATTTTAATTTTAATTTAAGAACAAAAGTTTAAATATTTTGTGATATATAATAAATATAAATAATATTTCAATCAATCGTCTTCATAATTTTTTCAATCCCAAGTGAAAACCACCTTCAGAAGCTGCTATAACCTGCTTTTTGCATAATCTTAAAGGTATTGTTGTTTCTTTAATCGGTACTATTTCAAATTTTCTCAAAAGATGAAATAACACAGCTTTATTTTCCATCAATGCAAATCTAGAACCTTAAATTGATATTTAATATTTAACATAAACATATTTCAAATCAATATTACCAATGCAATTTCTAGGTCCTACACCAAAAGGTATATAAGAAAACGTATTAAGGTTAGATTTGTTATCAGAGTTAAAACGCTCCGGATCAAATTTATCTGGATTAGGATAATGATCTGGATCTCTATGAATTGCAAAAGCTGGAATCCATACAACAGAATTGGGTGGCAATGTTACATCCTTTTCTGAATTATTTGCAGCTTTAATTGTGTATTCCTTTGTACATAGTCTATCCAATATGACAGCAGGTGGCCATTTTCTAAGAGTTTCTATAAATTAAACTGGTTTATGACAGAATAATATAAATTCACTTTATAATACCTGAAATAACCATATCTAAATATTTCATTTTCATCAGATGCTCATAATCTAATTTCCCATTACATTCCTCATAAACTTCTTGAATTTCATTTCTTAATTTATCTTGTATATCTTTATTGACCGCTAATTCATAAGATGCAAAACACATAAGAAATGAAGTTGTATCAAAACCTCCAAAAAAGAATACCAATGCTTGAGCAGTGATATCTTCATCAGTTAATTCAACCCATTTTCCTTTAAGAGAATTATTATTACCATGAAATTCTTGAGCTGTCGCAAAAGAATCATTAACAGCAGAATTGTCTTCATAATTTAATTTGCCTTTTCTGGCTTCTAATAAAAGATGTATCATATCTGGTCTTGTAATTCCTTTTTGTTCTCGATATGCAATAGTTTCTTTAATTAGATTTGTAAAAAAATTCGAAATTTCATCATTGAAAAATTTTAATCCTAGCAACTAAAATAATTACATAATGAAATAAGTTAATACATATTGTAATATTAAAACAAAAAGCATACCTTCATTAATTTTGGACAAGAATTATACATGAAAAATAACAATTGGCGTGCTCCAGAAAAATCAAATGTTTTTTTGCCAAGCATGTAAAATTCATTTTCACGTTCAGCTAAGGAATTACATGTAACTCCAAATGCACAACTAGCAATAATATCATTAGTCACACGTGTAAAAGTATCTTTCATTTCTAATTTAATAATATCTTCCTTATATGAAAAGAAATGATCAGTAAATCGTTTTGCACAATCATCCATTAATGTGAACATTAATCTCATTTTACTGCCTGTAAAAGCTGGACTAAGAGTAGCTCGCATGTCACGCCATTGTTCACCTGCAAGTTTGTCATTAAAATTGTATAGTTATTAATTTAAAAACTTTAACCTCTCATTGAAAATACATTCCTACTCCATAATGGATCTACATCATCCCTAGAATGATTCTGATGATCAACAAATGAATCAAAGTCTTTTATAGTTATAGTTTTAATCAAATCTATGTCTTTTATCATCAAAATTGGAGTCATAAATTGGTACATTCCATAATATCTATAATTTTAATTGACAACTAATTCAATATATTTAAAAATATATATAAATTACCTTTCATTTTTAAAATGGTTATAATGATCCTTTAAAAGATTTCCTAATGCTTTCCTCTTTAATACAATCTCAGCTATATTTCCAAATATACATGTAGGTTCAATAGTTTGCACTCCTTTATTTTTCCAGTAATTATTTTTATTTTTTAAATAAAAGTAAAATAGCAATATTGCTATTGCAATACATAAAATTTGAAATATCATCATGCAAGTTAAGAACAATTTGATCAATGACAAGGTTTGAACATTTTTGTTTGATAATATGTTAATAAATGTCTCCCCTCTACCTATTTCACAAGTGTTGATATCCTCAATTATATAAATTGTATATTTATTAGAACTTTAACCTAAACATTAATGTGATTAATTTCAATTGGACGTTATCATTTGCAATATAACAAGAAATCATTGTGTAATCAAAACAATAAAAAACAAAGTTATTTATAGACAGTGTATCAAATAACCTTAATTAGTGCTAATCTAGGTTCATCAATATGGATATATTTCCAAAGTATTGTTAATTATATTAAAAAATATAACTTATCTAATCATGTCACAAAAATATTATATAATTCAAGAGACTGCTTAAAACATATGTGACAGCAAACTGTAATTACTTAAATTGCTAATAAAATATTAGGTAACAAGAGAAAAAAAGTTCATTTTTGAAATTTGTAAAATATAAATGTTGCTTCCTTAGAAATTACAATTGGTATTATTGGTAATATTAAAAGTGAAATTTTAATATACATGTGTTAGATAGATGACAAATTTATGTAACTTTTATAATACACCATTCATTCAAATCTGAAAAATATACTCTTAAACCCATTTTTTTACACTATCTATGATTCTATCTTGAATTATACACATATATAATAATAGACAAAACTTTAAAAGTGTGTATAAATCAATCTTGTTTATTAGTGTTATAAAGTATAAGTATACCACATTGGGTGCGTTTTTAAATGACGCGAACAGCGGTTCGAGCACTCGAACAATAAAATGGGCGTTTTTAAATACAACCCGAACAAGTGTTCGAACAATATTTGCACGCACCTAGTCAAGAGGTGGTGCATGACGGGCATGTACAGTGTTGCCACATAGCAAAAATAAAATAATATATTTATCATGGTTATATCAGAACATGGGTACGGTTTTATATATGTACATTATAAAAATATAAGGTATACAAGAAATATGCGCTCATACAAAATAATGTGTGAATCTAGAATAATAAGATTTTAAATATTTTACTTGATGCAGATTTGAATTGTATTAATTAACAACACTGGGCATGTAAGCAAAACAAACAACATAACCTTAGAAAACATGTTTTTGACGTTTGAGTGCTATATGCTGTTTTTAAATTACCCTGCACGAACAAACAAAAAAGTTGTTCGTGCAAAAATTGTTCGAACAGCAAGAGCACTTTAAAAACGCACCCATATGACAAAATCATTCCAACACATAGCATAAATGAGCCACATCCTTATGAATAGTGAAAGTGGTAAATATCAAACAAACGCGCACCGCAGGTGGGATGCGTTTCATTATTAAAGTTTAAGTAAATTTATATTTATTTGCTCCTAAAACATAAAATAAATAAAAAAATAAATTTAAAAACTATTCATAATAAAGTCCTATGTCTTAGAATGATTTTGATGATATGTATACTCCACAAACATTGGCTGTGTTCAGAACGATTCATCACTTGCAAGCGCTGAGTCATCAATTGGAGATAAGCAATAATTTATTTTTCTTAAATATATTTGCCGATTAAACGCTGGTGTCTAATGAATTGCTTTGTCTGCAAAGAAGCGTACCTAAATGTATGATGAGTAAAATGACAAGCGCTGCCAGCAAACGATAAATCAGCAAAGACGTTCAGTTTGAATGATTGACAGTGATGAGTCGTCCTGATCGCAGCCAATGTCATAAAACTAAATATGTCAAAACTACATTAAAATGCCTTTGAATTTCAACAAGTGAAACCATACTAGTTGAAACTGTCATATTGAAGACAAGATTTAAACAGTCTGTAAACATTGACCTTGAATATTTTTCAGATTATAAGTCTCGAGAAACAATTAATACAATTTTCAATATTATGTAACGTTGAATTATTAATCTACTATTCAACTTTGTATGCAAATTTAATTATAATTTGTAGTTTAGTTCCGCCATTATCTCGTAGGTGGCGCTTATATTGCATTAACTGCTCGTGTTTTTTATGCATATGTATATACAAATACAAATGCCATTTAAATTAAATTTGATTAAAAATATAAAATAAATTACTTACTTAATTGAAATTTAAAAATGGTACATATTTATTTTTAAAGTATGTATTATAAATAAAGTCATTTAAAATAGCCGTTGTTTTACGATTGTATGAAAAATACAAAATAAATATTACAAATAATAGTATACCAATTATATACTCTCTAAAATAATGCACTTAAGAGGCGGTTTAAAAAGTGTCATAAAACTACAAGCATAACTAAACCAATTTAACTCCTTTTTAAAATTGGTGCAGAAAATGAAATTTCCAATCTAATAAAGTTAATGAAAATCCAAAACCTTCAATTATCTATTAAATTTTAAAATTAAATTGTAATTTTTTTGTCAAATTAAAAGCATTTTGCCGTGAGATACCGTTGACGTTGTGGTATGAAATGGTTTTAAACCGTTGCGTTGTCGCAAGTTACCGGTTATTTACTTTTGACTCCGAATGTACCAACCAGCGAGGTGAATTTAAAACTCTTGTTGAAAGCAGTTTAATAAGTCCGGTATGTCAAATTTAAATATGATAACCTATAAATGAGATGAATTGTCAAGAATGATTAGTAAAAATTGCTATTTATTAAGTATAAATAAAATGAATATTCTTTGTAAGTAAATGTATATATAGCAAATATTTTACTAAACTAATAATAATCATAAGAAAATTAATGACAGGTGTAACCGTTTACAACCAATACGTTTTCGTGAGATTTCCGCGATCACCCAAAAATAGAAAGAGATGGAAATAAAACCGCTGTTTGATCGCTGGTATGTACGGTTTCTCACGACAAAACGCCTTAAATAACAATTGTTATAGTTCTGCTTGTAGCTGTGAATGTATGTAAAATTTTAAATTTTTCTAACAGTTTGGTACTACTACCTTAATTAGCTATCAGTAAGCAAGGGTCTGCAGTGCAAAAGGGCTCACTAGCATACATCACTCCCTACGTCTATTTCAAAACTTGGGGAGGGAGAGAAGAGGTTACAATCAAACAATATTTTTATACTTTTTTTATTTTTTTTTCACAATATTTATGGCCGGATTTTGCTATTTTTAACATTTTATGTACAGAATTTTTCTTTTTGAAAATATTTTTCTATTTTATGACCAGAATTTAAAATTTTTCACTATTCTTAAACAGAATTTTGTACTTTTGAAGAATATATGACCAAATTTTTCTAGTTTTTGACAATATTTTCAACATTCCATAAACAGAGTTTTGCATTTTTTGACAGTTTAGAGCCATATTAGAGTTTTTTTTTAAATAATTATGATATTTGATAACAATATTCCAATGTTTTGAACTAAATTTTTCTTTGGCATTTAATGAATAAAGTTTTGCATGTCTCGTACCCTTACCGTTAGTATTTGCAAAATTATAACCTGATTCTTTTTGAAATTGAATAACTAAAATTATATTACATTAGTTACATAACCAAAATTCGAACACTTTACAATCATATGGTGACGGTCCCACTGATTCACTTAGCGTTTGTGATCCAGTTACCATCGTTTCAGAATTTCTTGTTCGAATCTACTAAGATGGTCTACGAAGGTGCTAGGCATGGCGCAAGCGCTCAGAAACAGCTGATTGGTGTTTGAAACAGCAACATTGTAATGTTATAAAATTATATAAACATAAATCTTAACCTATTTTATACATTATAATTTCACTAAAATGACAGATTTGAGAATGTCAATAATATAAATTTTATTTAAGCAAATTTGCATAAAAGCGGTGATTTATTTTAAGAAGTTATTTAAACATTAAACATAATCACATCAGCTACAAATAAAATTCCACCTATTATTCCTTAAAACATTTGCAAATGAATTAGCTCCTATTTTGACCAAAATATTTGGCCTTATCATACAAAAATTAAAACATTCCCAAATTGTAAATGTTCAATCTATTCCTAAAAAGGGAGACAAGTCTGATTCTTCAAATTATAGACCAATTACATTAATGTCCAATCTGTCAAAAATTTAAAAAAATCTTTTGTCCTAAGTTAGTCACAAATGGAATTCTACTTTACACAAACAAGGAGAAAATCTTGCAGTAGCTCTAGACACTTCTAAAGAGTTTGATTGGGGTATAGCATCCTTTTTCTTGCTGGTGTTCCTCAAAGTTCTGCAATAAGTCGATAGTTTTGTTGCTAGTGTGGCATGTCGCCTTATCTTGTTGAAACCAGATGTTGCCCACATCCAAACCAGCAATTTGCTCCCAAAAAAAGTTTGCTATCATGGTCCTATAGCGGTTTCCGTTTACCGTTTGCCAGATTCAAAGAAAAATGGGCCGATGTTGCCGCCGGCCTATAATCCGCACCATACAGTCACTCGTTCGGGATGCATTGGCCAAAATTCACCATCGGCTTCCAGCTGCTCTAAAGCCCAATTAACAAAGTTGTATCAAAGTGAATGGTCAACTCTCTTCAACTGCTGTGTTATTTGGTGGACCTTATAGGCAAATAAACAGATGTCTTTATGCAAAATACGCCTCAAGGTAGTGCGACTAATGTTCAATTGCTAAGAGCGATGACGAGTCGATATTCTCGGGTTGGCTTGCACACTACGGGCTACAGCAGCAATTTTCTCAAGTGTACGAGCCAAACGAGCGTGTGGAACTTTAGTACGGTTCACCAGCATACCATTTTCACAAACTTTGTGCACACTTGCATTTGGTATATATTCGCGACCGAATTTTGTACGCAATTTTTGATGGAACAATATTCAATACAGGGGCGAATATAAGTTTTATATATACTTCTTACATCTAAAGGGTGGGCCATCTCTTGGAATTTTTTTGAACTACCACATTTTTACTGTCATGATATTTGACCAAGTATGAAGAGGAGCATCGGAAACTGCACTATCTCTTCTAAACTCTATTCGGAAACAAGGTATTCGGATTATTACCGATACAAAACTGACTAATAACTTACATACTTTACAACACCGGCATAATGTTGCAGATCTTTGGATTTTCTATAAATATTTTAAATAGACATTGTTCAAACAAAATACAAAGCATTTATAAATTTATAAACCAATACAATTATTTAGAGTATATTTTATTTGTTTTATATTCAAAAAAATGTGATTCAAATTTTTATATAATTAACTTAAAGCAATATATTTAAAAAGTTATGAAAATAAATGTATATTAATAGTATACATTAATTGTATCTGGTATGTCTATTCTCAAATCTAAAATAGCAAGTGTCGAATGTAAAAATACAAAAATGTTGCATAGAATTAAACATACAAACGTTTGTAATATTTTGCTTGCATACATCAATTCCATTCAATTGGATAGATCCCCAGGAGTGTATTTAGTAATCCCAATATTAAACAAAGAATAAAGATAAACATTGTAACTATCTTGATGATCAGAGTATATTGGTCATTATAATTTTCCATAATAATAAATTTTTATTTTGTAAAATTGAACATTATTGTACACAATTATTTATTCTTCTAAAAATCATCATCATAATTTTTTAAGACCTAACCAGAATCCACCCTCAGAAGCTGCATTAACTTGTCTTTTGCATAATATTAAAGGTACTGTTGTTTCTTTTATTGGCACTATTTCAAAACTTCTCAAAAGATGAAATATTACTGCTTTATTTTCCATCAATGCAAATCTAGAAGCTTTTATTAACATTGAATATAAGGTACTAAAATATTTTAATCAGATTACCTATACAATTTCTAGGTCCAATACCAAATGGCATATAAGATACTGGATTAATATTAGATTTGTTTTCAGAATTAAAACGCTCAGGGTCAAATTTATCTGGATCTGGATAATAATCAGGATCTCTGTGGATTGGAAAAACTGGAAACCATACAGCAGAGTCACGTGGCAATATTATATTCTTTTCCGACTTATTAACTGCTTTAATTGCGTATTCTTTCGTACATATTCTATCTAATACAACAGCAGGTGGCCATTTTCTCAAAGTTTCTGTAAATTCATTTGTTATTATAAAAAATTAATTTAAATCCACTTTATATACCTGATATAACCATATCTAAATATGTCATTTTCATTAAATTTTCATAATCTAATACTCCTTTACATTCCTCATAAACTTCCTGAATTTCGTTTCTTAATCTATCTTGTATATCTTTATTTACAGCTAATTCATAGGAAGCAAAACACATAAGATATGAAGTTGTATCAAAACCCCCAAAAAAGAACGCTATTGCCTGAGCTGTGATGTCTTGATCAGTTAATTCAACCCACTTTCCTCTAAGAGTATTATTTCCATAAAATTCTTCAGCAGTTGCAAATGAATCAGCTGTTGGAACAGAATTCTCTTCATTGTTCAATATACCTTTTCTAGCCTCTAACAGAAGATGTATTAAATCAGGCCTTGTAATTCCTTTATGTTCACGATATGCAATAGTTTCTTTAATTAGATTAGAAAACAAAGATATAACTTCATCATTGAATATTTTTAATCCTAGCAACTAAAATAAAATTAGATATAATTGATTGTGAAATTAAAACAACTATACCTTCATTAATTCTGGACAGGAACTAAACATAAAAAATAACAATTTACGCATTCCAGAAAAATTAAATGCTTTTTTGCCCAGCATATAAAATTCATTTTCACGTTCACGCATAGAATCACATGTCACTCCAAATGCACAACTAGCAATGACATCATTAGTGACACGTGTAAAAGTATCTTTCATTTCTAATTTAATAATATCTTCATTATATGAAAAGAAATGATCAGTGAAACGTTTTGCACAATCATCCATTAATGTGAACATTAATCTCATTTTACTGCCTGTAAAAGCTGGACTAAGAGTAGCACGCATATCACGCCATGGCTCACCTACAAGTTAATTATGAAAAACTGTAGAATTGTGATATTTTATATTTAACCTCTCATTGCAAAAACGCCTCTACTGAATATTGGATCTACATCTTCCCTAGCATGACTTTGATGATCAACAAATGAATCAAAATCTTTTATAGCTATAGTTTTAATCAAATCTAGATCTTTTATTACTAAAATTGGAGTCATAAATTGGTACATTCCATAATATCTGTAATTTAAATTAGAAATTGATTTGATATATTTGAAAATATATTTAAATTACCTTTTATCTTTTGAGTGGTTATAATTATCCTCTAAAACATTTCCAAATGCTTTCTTTTGTAAAATATTATCGCCAAGATTTCCAAATAAAAAAGTAGGTTCTATAGTTTGTACACCTTTATTTTTCCAATAGTTATATTTATTTTTTAAATAGGTGTAAATTAGCAGTAACGCTATTACAAAGCATAACATTAAAAATATCATCTTGGAAGTACAAAAAACTGTTTAATTAATTTGTTTCACATTCTCAAACTACAAATATTATATCAGAATTTTCAGTTTTGATTAATCTCAAAGCACTTTAACCTTATTATCATGTTTTATTTTATCATTAAATTACAATAATTTATTATTTTGATAAGCGAGTTAAATATTGCTTGTCAGATGGTTTTCACAAAACCAATAGATCTTCAAATAGTAAATGGTTAAAAAGCGTCACCAGTCTGTATTCAAAAGTAAGAATAAAATATCAGAACCGGCCACAAAAGCGATGCAAGGCAGCGAAGCCCTAAAAAGGCTAAAGGCTAAAAGTATACATTTTAGTACTTTTAATGACATAATTCTAACTTTTAAATGAACAAACTTCAAAACTAGCTAATTACATGATTTATAATCAAATTTGGCATTTAAAAAGACTTTTATCTAAGCAGCACTGTTTAAATTTTAAGCCAATTTCTTACAATGGCTGGTAAATGTTGCATAAATGAGACTTTTGTACTTGTAATTCAATATTTGAGACATAATATAGTATAGTGCTATCTGTTGTTCACACAAATCCTCATTAGCAATGAAATTTAAAAATTTAATGCATTATTTTTTTTTTAAGAATGCACTGTGTTAAAGTCAGTAACAAAAAAGAGAAGGAAATCAAAACAAAAATTGTAAACAATTAATTTAATACAGGGTTTGATATCATTTATATTTATTTTATTAGTATTTATTAATAAAAAAATGTAGCAGATGCAATGTAGTGAAGTTATTAAAGTATGCAAACATTTCACATTATATCGTACATTCACAACTTCGAGCAAAACTAGAACAATTTATATTTCAAAAAAACTAACTTATTGCACCAAAAGTCTACTAAATTTGCGATGCAATAAAGTAAGCTTTTAGACAAAAATTTCAACAAAAAATGTACAATTTAATCCCTAAATTTAACAATCAATTGAAGATTTTAGTTTTCATGTTCTACACGTTGCAAAAACCAATTTTAAAAACGCGACCTTAAGTATAATTTTCAAGGCAAAAAGGAAAGATACAAACAATTTATTATTATTAGTTAGGTAAAACGCCTAATATCAAATCTAAATGTCACAGGTTCAATTCGCACCACCTACAACATTTTTAGTGTCTATGTAACCATAATTACATTCATTATGAAACTTATGACCAGATATTAGGCCTTATAAATATCTACATCTATACTCTCTCATAAAATAAGTTCAATAGCACATATTGCATAATTAATTTACAGGTACATATGCCGAGGCAAAAAAATCTTTTTTTTTTATGTTATACTTATATGTACACACCTTGTAGATTTATGCAATATAGTGTCGTTTACTATTATTATATATATATAAAATAATATGTTATTACCTTATCTTCTGTAGCCATCGTTGTTGTATTGATGCCCACACATTGTATAGTTTCGAGGCTGTGATCTGTCCAGCATACTTTCTTCTTGCTGTAATGGTAATCCAATGCAGCTCCATCAGTTAAATTTTTTATCAATATGTATGGTTTCAATTTGTTCCCTGCTATGTTCACCATACGAATATCCATAATGGTTGAATATAACAACAATGGTGAATTTTGGGAGTCATTACCTGTGAATAAAAAATAACTAAATTAATTTAACTTATCTATGTTAATATCAATAACTATTTTAATTTGTAAACTATATAGAACAGATGTCACCACATATGAACAAGACAGTAAACTAACAACATTTTCTTTCTCATAAAGGCTATACTTATACTATAAAATATATTTAAATTGTTTATTACCATATTTTTTAGTATTTTCTAGTTTTGATTTCATTGTATCTAAAATATAATGAGGTTCAAGCACTTTTTATCTTTCCCTATATTATTATTAATTATGCCAGGAATAATAAAATTGTCAACGAATTTTAATAATAGGCAATGCATCCTTTCACATCTTTTATAATCTCTTCTATGTGCAAAAGTCATTAAAATAGACAATAAATAACATTTTTTTCTTTTCATTATATTATTGACCCTGTATTTGATAATATTTATGATTTTTTTTCAGTTCAACAAATTCAACTATGGTTAAACATGTTTTTTAATTTAAACAAGAAAACAAGCACTTTACTTCAATAACCTATCAGACCCTAAAATAACTATCAACAAATTAATAATAATAATAATAACTAGTCTTTATTCACTACATTTTACATGTATATGAAAGGGCGAAGTTCAGCTTATTTGCTGCTCTTCCACTTAACCCTTAAATTTTACAAAAAATTTATATTACACTAAATTAATGTCCGCTCTGCAGTAACTACAGCTTCCTTATGATTTCCATACTATTATAAATCCAGGTGTTCTTTCGATTTACATGATAATATCCACTATACATTCCAATTCTTATAACTTTATTGAATAAAATATTTTATGTCAATATGACATTTTCGCCGGTGGGTACGTATAATATATAATATTAGATATTTATTGCTAGCATTTAAAATCAATATGAAGTTTTGATACTTAATAAATATATATTACTAAGAAGGCTAGAATTGAGCTGGCCTAGTCAGTTACTTGCAGTGCAGCTACTCGCACCATGTAGCTGTACTGCAGTAACTGACTAGGCCAGTTAGTTACTTTAGATTTTTGGCATATCAGCCTAAAAGGACACTGACTAGGCCAGCTTGGATGCTAGCTCGCACTATGTAACCAAGCCTTAAGTCACTCACAAAATGGCTGAAATTAAATAATTTCACTATAGAAACATGCCTTTAGAATGCTAAAAATAAAATATTGACTCTAAAATTTAATTTAATTGTGTATGAAAACTTTCTGTTGCTTTTAGATAGATAGCAATAAACAATTATTAAACTATTTACTCTACTTAAAAGCTTACCATCAAATATTTATCGAACAGTTATTTAAAGTGTTATTAGAAAAACTCTGGAGAATTTAAATACACACTTAGGGCCAATATTACAATTGTGGTTTAAACTGCAAGTTTACTAACTGCTAGTTAAAATTTAAATCTATAGTTAGTGGGAATGCGTATTACAATCGTCCCTATATTTTATGTCAACAAAATATTTAAAATCTTAACCTATAAATTGACGAGTCAAAAAATTGTCATTAAAATTTTATTTAATAAATATATTAAATATCTAACAACAACAAAATTGCAAATTAATAAATATGGATAACTCCTTATAAACAATAGTAAATTTCCAGTAATCACTATTAATATAATACACCCATTTTTTATAAGTAATAACTCACATAATTTAAGGTTATTTAAACTGCTAGTTAAATCGTTAATCACTCATTTCCGCCAGTTAGCTATTAGGATATTTTAATCCACAGTTAGCATTAATCCACGTATGAGTGAGTTAAACCACTATTGTAATTTCGGCCCTTAAAGTTCCAATTTGTGTTTTTTACTAAGTTAATCATTGTCAAACTTAATTAACTAACTTATCAGTCAGTTTGCTAATTAATACTTTTAAAACCTATGTATATTTAAATGTAAACTTTTAAATTTTATAATATAACCTTATCATTAGTTCGTATAAATAAAATGTACATTAATGTTGGTAACACACAAATAGCAATTTTTTTATTAATAAATAAATTAATCTACTTATTAAAGTACCAATTTCTATTTTTTCTACATAATTGGTTGTCTTTGTATATGTAAATCCTCTTTGAGAAGGCAATGAATTTAATAAAAACATAAAAGATTTGCCAAAATTACATGCATTAGAAATGTAACATTGGTTAATGCAGCTACTAACTGAGGAAACTAAGAATTATTAAGGTGACAAAAGTAGATACTTCCATATCAATATGTAGTTGCTAACTACATATTATTATTATGCTCAACCCACTAAAGTAGCAGTGAGCAGAGAAGTTAGCATAAAATAGAGAGTATAACAGATTTTGTGAGTGCTATTCAGCGGTTTTTCGAGCAGAAGTAAAACTCAGACAACACAAGTGATAATGAGTGTTTACATACTGTTTTCGCTCATGCATGCATGTTCCGATAGCAATTAATTAAAATATCAGATTAGACAAATTAATAAACAAAAGTTAATTTATTAATGTTTTAATATTGATATTTATTATACTATATTACGTATTTATTATATAATTATCAATTTTTTAGATCAAATAAATCATTAAAAATAATTGCTAAAATTAGGTATGCATATCACACTCTTACAAGATTAACCTTCCAGAAATGTGACCATGGACAATTGGTTCACATCAGTGCCTCTGGTTCAAAGTCTACTTCAAGAACATAAACTCACCGTCATTGGCACCATCAGAAAAAATAAAAGAATACTGCCTTTAGAATTTTCAAAACCCTCAACCAGTTCGTACCAGCATGTTTGGGTATTCCAATGACTCTACTTTGGTATCATATATACCAAAAAAAAGAAAACTGTACTTTTAGTGTCTACTTTACATCATAATGATAAAATTGATATAGATAGTGGAATTCTGCAAAAACCGGCAATTATTTTTGACTATAATAAAACCAAGAGAGGCGTTGACACCATTGACAAGTTATGCGCCAGTTATGATTGTGCCAGAAATACACGAAGATGGCCGATGGTGATTTTTTATTCTATGTTGAACATATTAATTCGTCAATTATATATTCTGCAAACAACCCAGAAATAAGGATTTTAAAACAAACTGTTTTGATAGATTTAGCAAACGACTTACTGCAACCACACTTGCAAGTTAGAGCAAGTATGTTCAATCTTCCACGAGGCCTTTCATTTAGGTTACAAGAGGTGCAAAACTCAAACTCAATTTTTTCAACAGAATATTATTATTGGAAGATGTTTTTATTGTAAGAACAAAAAACAGAAAAACAAGGTTTTCTTGTTTTAACTGTATAATGCATATGTGTTTACAGCATATAACAGCGGTCTGCAAAAACTGCAGAGAAACATCATTCTGTACCGAATAATTTAATGTTTGTTATTTATTTCAATTATTAGTAGTTCAAATTATTGTTTTTTTTTTTTAATTAGTTATTGTAAATTTTTTGTTTTAAAATATTTGATTTGAAGTGTATTATAACAAAATATATATTTTAAGTTTTATTTTATTTTTTTATTGATAAATAGTCTTTTTATTGCAATTTAGTTTTTGTGTGTGTTATACTTACTATCATATACCAAAGTCAAAATTTTAAAAATTTTAAAAAAAGTTACAATAATATGAATGTGGTTATAAGACACCGCCGACACCAAGCATGCCTAAACAAAAGGCGACACCACTGGAAGGTTAAAAAAATTTATAAAACAACAATTTCTAGTTAAATTAAAATATCAGATTATAAATATGTTATATGGAATATACATACATGTTTTAGTTATTATTTATTAATATGAATAATAAATATTATTGCATAAGTAAACAATGATGTTATGGCTGCGGTAGATTGAAAAGTAAGTATGAAGCTGAATGTAAACACTCACTGCCTTTGATGCTGCAACAGTAGTATTTTGGGAAGTAAATACAGCAGCCTGAGAAACAATGCCAATGACTGAATGTAAACAAGACATTAGAATAAATTTTATCGACATCGTATTTATAATTAGAAATATTACTAAATAATAAATAATTTGATAAAAAGAAAATTAAGAATATCATCCCAAATGTATTAAAAAATGTGGTTATATTCTATTTCTAGCAAATGCATTTTATGGCTTTTTGAGGGGGCGTGTACCCCATGATAACAAATGAAAAATGATTCATTCATCCTCACTGCTCCATGCCACCGTAACATACCAAGAAAATATTATATTTTATAATCTGTAAATGTAGCTTACTGTCTAACAACATTCTAGCAGAATCATAATAATAAAATGACATTTGCGACATCTATTATCACAAAATTCTAATAAAATTAAGTTTGCTACTAGTAGATCTTGTACAAAATTTTGTGCAACTATTCTTGCATTTTGTGTGATAGGAGGATCCAGTCCCGCTGTTAACAACAACCAAATTCTTTGGAGCTGTAAACTTTTTTGAATGGTCTAGAGACAATGTTAGTAATTGATAAAAATAGTAAAGTTAATGATTAAGTAACAAATACAACAATAGTTGACTTAAGTTTAAAGTTTAAACATTTTTAAGAAATATAATAATAATCACTAAATTTGAGATTCAATTGGAATCATTGACTTTTCACCTATCAAACACAAAATCACATCACATCTATCAATCAATAACTTTTGCAGTCAATTTAGATTCATTACGTGCCATATTTTTTGAAATTTATGTCACCAAGTTTACTAGTTTGTTGATGTGCCATTATGAATATATGATTACTTGATATACAGTAAAGTCCGGTTGTAACAAACCCGCTTATAACAAACTCTCGGGTATAACGTACTTAATTTGAAACAACAAAACTTTTCTCATAAACTCAACTTACTGGTTATAGCAAACCCGCTTATAACTAACTTTCGGATAAAGCAAACTAAAATATATCTAAAATTGGCACAATTTTCCTGTTATAAAGTACTTTTCGGGGTTTATTTTCTGGGGTTCCCCGATTTATAAATTTGCGCGGTATTTTCTTGAAAGTGTTGTATTTTGTTTACATCATATACTCTCATTAAAGTGTCCGTTATTTCCAAAATCGCAATTTTTTTTTAGAGGACTAGTTAGTGTCTTCTTTTCATGATAAATAACTATTTTGAAATAATAAAACTCATTGGTAACCATATTTTCGCGTGCCTGCAGGCAAATCAAATTATGCATTTGATTAACATGGAAAAATCGTCTTTAAACGCTCAAAGTTTTTTTTACAAATTGTAGGGCTTCATACATGTATGTCAACATACCGTTTTTTTTTAATGTAAAAACAATCCTTACGTTACTTTTAACATAGAATAATAAATACATAAAACAAATTACGATATTTTTTATTACCGTTTATAACAAACTTTAGATATAACAAACTGGTTTTGGTACATTATTCGAGTGCGTTATAACCGGACTTTACTGTATATAATTACAAAATAAATAACTTATTCAAATTGCACCAGATAAAGTCACATTTGTTTCAATATTTTTTTATGGGTATACACAGTATTTTCACATAATTTATTCTGTGATGACTGGTGTATATTTGTATGATCAGACATCAAAGTGCAGCAAATCCTTTCTAGCTCTAAATACTCTGAAAAACAGTTTTACAATATGACTAGAAGCCTTATTCAAGAAATTGGTCATTTAAAAAACAAGAATGCAGTTTATTTGCTTTTAATTGCCATTAGTTTTGATTAAATTAATTATGTTCTGGCTCATGTATTAAAAAAAAGTTTATAAAATATAAATATACAGTCGTTTTGCATATTTTGTCATAATTCATTGTACTCTTTCTCTACTTTACAACTTTTATTAGTTTTTATACAAATTTTAAATTTGTCGCTTGCTTTATCACTCGTAATTTGATTACTCCTATTTGATAATTAATATGACGATTCTTCACATACAATTTTACAAATGTCACTTTAAATGATTTAAAATAAAAAATTAGTCAAACAAATGTATCTGCAACGTGATCACAGTAATTGATGTGATCCATGTGACAAGTAATACTGCATGACAAACGCACAATTTTAGTAATATTTATCACTTTAATATAAAGTAATAATATCAGACAACCAAACGCATATATTATGTAAAATTTATGATCTAAAATTGTAATTGAATAGCAATAAAATTATGTGATTACTAGTTACAAAAAGAAAATAATATGTTATTTTGATTCTACAATAATTGTTATCATTGTGCAAACACAACACCTGAATTGAATTGAGCCTATATATCAGATCCATCAATGATCCCAAAATACATAACACGCATACTGCTAGAACTGTCAATTCATTCCTGTCAGCAGAGAGGTAATTTTAAATCTACAAGATTATTTCATAATAATTAGATTAATTAAGTACCTATCTTATTTTATATACTTATTATATTTTTTTTAATTAAATTAGTTAGAAACTTATGGTTAACTTTATGTCAATTTTAAAATAATGCTAGCATTTGACACTTTTTTAATTATTACTTTTATTTATTACTTATTGTTACGTTTCATTATTTGAGTATGTATAGTATGTAAATTTTTTTTTTTTTAATTTAATTATTTAACGTCAGTCTATTTCTGATGCCAAGTCTAATCACCGACGCCAGAGATTAAGACTACTACATCTGTGAATTTTGCAGCAAATTCAGGAATTCCAACCTAAATTATTGGGTTCTTTATCGTGCATGCAACATCAAGGCAGTACACGGGACCTACTAAATTTTCTCTTCTTATCCGAAAGATGGCGTACTCATCACAACATATTTTTTCTTAACCAGACAAACTGACCCTCCAGATAGGGGGCTTGAGGCTTGAACCCAAGACCCCTGGTATAGTAGTCAAGTACGCTAACCACTACACCACCCGGGAGGTTAGTATGTACATAATATGTATATTTTAAATACAGTTTAAATAATAAAACTAATGATGAATAATTTATTTAGTTTTAGTATTTATTTATTTATAAAACTTTTGTAATAAACAAAAAATTAAATAATGAAAATATTGATGATTACTTTAATGTTTTGAAGTTCTTAACTATTTCAATTTAGCTTGTCCTTTAAAAAGCATAAATAAAAATATGAATAAATTCTATTCAAAATTTGATACAAAATTAACCATAAGATCTTATCTAATTTTATTAAAAAATACAACAATTGTGTGATGATTAATTATTATTAATTATTTGAATTTATTTTAAAACATAAGAATTATGTACATTATCAAACTAAACAACAAAATAATCTCATAAATGATTTGACAGTTCTAGCGCATGCGCCTAATCTAATTGTTGGCTTTAATGAAATTAAACCGAAGTATAATGATCCAAAAAACAAGTAAGAAAGATTTTAAAATAAGTATCATCATATTAGAAACATATTGTACCAGTACAAACTCTTTTCTCAATCAATTCTATTTAACATAATAGTTTTTGTACATAAACGTTTCAAAGTAAATATAAAAAAAAACATATTCACTACTACTATATAAGAAATCATTTAATGAATTAATTAAAATTGACATTTTGATAATTATATACAATTTTTCAAATGTTTTCAATATTCATTTTAGCAAATATAAAATAAATAATATACCATTAATTGATTTTGAAAAATAGATTGTTAAATTAATAATAATTTAATTATATTCTTCTAATTATTATTAATTATATATACATACTACATTTTTCTAATAGTTTATAAATATTGATATAGCTAATTATTTATAAAATGTAAAAATATAAAAAGTAAACAAACTTCTTACCAAATGATTGTACACTGAACAGCAGAATGAAGGTAATATAGGATGTCCACAGCTTCAAGAAGAGCTTCTTCATTGGTATCAACATCAAAGAAACATTGACATGACAATATCACAACACTTTCAATCACTACTCTTCATACACTGTTTACTATTTACATAGTACAAAGGTTGTTATCTACAATCTATCATTTGTTACCGGTGTAGTGCCCCGTTCTTTTTTGTTTATGTTCGTAATAAATGCATATAATTATAATAGTCACTAAATAAAATATTGCTGATCACTTATATTGCACATTTATGCATTATTATATTGTTCTTTGATTAAACGCACTGCACGAATGATATATTTTAATAAAAATCATAAGGAAGGATTGTAAAACAAAATACTCTTAATCTCTGGAAGCCATTTTGAAGATTATCTATGATCTAGTTTAGACACGAACCGTTTACTTTTAAGTTTTACGAACTGAGCGCCTCCACAAGTAAACAAAACAAATCTTGAAACCCGTTTTACACTATGGCATAGGGCAATTTAATTCAACAGGTATGTACAATTATACAGGGTCGGATTAGACTATTATATATATTGGCCAAATTGCATACAGGCCATACGCCCTTGTTTAATTATATCATAAAAAAAGATATAATTATGTCAAAATAATAGCTTTATTAAAATAATGAAAATGATATTTATTAAAAGTTTGCTAAAATTAATTATTTTTTGTAAGCCATTGTAATGTATTAAATAAAATAAGAGTTAAGATTATTTTAAAATCATGTGTATTCTAATTTAGTTGCCTATTTAATTACTTTCAAATAAGCAATCTTCAGTATTTAAACAGATACTGAATTTATTTATATATTTTGACCAAGCCGGAAACAAAGACAAATTAAGTAAGTCATGTAGAGGGTGGGAACTAATTAGAGTCCAACTTCAAGAATATAAATAACAAATAGAATCTAGAGGTTTATTGGGAATTAGTGATATAAATAGTGAATAAACTAACACTAGTGTAAATTTGTTGGTTAAATTAGAAAGTATATAGATAGAAAATGTATTTAGTTAAGGCAATCGTAGTGTTAGTAGTATTAACAAAAATATCAAAAGGTGATACAATAGAAGTGACGTCAGGATAGTACTCGCAAAATTTACCAAACAACTCGATATACGAGATATTTATACCAGCAACAATCAAATTTATGATGCATGGACCGAGCTGGACGTGGTCAACATGTGTAGAAGAATTTCAAGGATATTATAACAATAATCATTGGCTTAACCTAGATTCAATAAAAACAAAATTCAACTTCATTGCGGGTACACCAGAAGACGAAACTGAAAGAAGTCCAAATACCAACGAATGGCGGTACTGTAATGGTACTAGAACAGAGCAATACAAAATATTTGTACAACCAATTTTCACTAGCTCTAGCTGTTCTTTGTTTATTTGTTTTAGGAATCATATTATATATGCCTAGAAAATGTCTACAAAGAAGGTACAACAGCGGGTAGACGAGCTGGTCTGATGGTCATTTACCAAAACTATTTGAGGGTAGCAATCAGCGCCCAACAACGACCACCCATACCAAGGCCAAGAAAGGATTCTGTGGGATACGAGTCGGCGCCATACCTGCTGCCACCTGAGGATCTACACTTGTTTTAAAAGTGACACCTGTACCTCGACACGACTATTGTTCAATATCAAATATTAATTTTATTGTGTATTAATTGTTGTTGTAGTTAACCAGTTTGTATGTAAATAATTATATGAATGATTGAATATGTATTCAATTATTCTATATATATTTTAAGGTCAATGATTTATATGTGTTGTAAAGTCAATGATTTATATTTGTTTCTTTGCGCGCACCCCTTTTTTGTGCCATCCGACAAGCAGGTATACCTCGAACCTCGAATAACTAGCAGTGTGAAGTGTGAATCCGATACGCAATACAACGACTACGGCGACCGGTCCGCCTCACAAATATACTTATTTCACACTCAATAATTAACATAGTATCACCAAATTAAATAGTAAATAAATGTACGTAGATTAGTATTTCGTAGTATATTAATCCTACATCCAAAACAGCCGATTGAAGTGAATCGCGCTGCGGCAAAGAAAGCCATGCAAACACGTGGCTTGCCCAAACAACTATACAGCAGCCTATATCTAGACAACGATGTCTCGCTTAAAGAATCCCGCCTACGTGTCGATGCAAAGAATAAATTTAAATAGCAGTAGTAAAATGGAAATGGAATAAATAGACAAGAAAAACTTATCTGATGTCTATGTTGTATTGTTATCCTATATGTGTGTCGCACAAACAAACAATCACTTTATTTTAAATTAATAATAATCACGTTATGAATTATGTATTGTTTCACGTTGACAATGTTAAAACACTACGATCTGAATGTACTACGTTAGAATAGGTTTATACAGTGTATAATTCTTTTTTAAAGAAATGAGATTAACATGCTCGTTAGTTTGTGGTTGGTAATCGCGGACGCAGAACTGTACCAAGCATTCCGGAAATGCTTATCACCGATGCCGCCTACACAAAATGTATTTTTTCAAATAAATGAGATAAAAAACACTCTTTTCTCTTTTTATGTAATCAGCATCTATAAGACTAGATTTAAATGCCCATGCACGGAAATCCGTGATAAGGCGCTCGCGCGGAAATTTGAATCGCGTCGGGACCGTGTTTAATTGATTCGAAAGCATAATCAGATGTTTATTCAAAATATTTTTTTAAATTTTTTTAGCACAATTTACAAATTTAATAATTGAAATTTAGAATTACGCTGAGATACCAGTGTTTGAAATTAGCGTTGAGAAAATGACACAAAATCATATTTTGTGTTGGTAATTTATTATTGCACTTGCGTGAACAAAGTATTTTAATAGTATTTATTTAGGAGTAGTCACACATTATTAATAGATCTTACGCACAAAAGAAAGAAAGCGCATTGAGGTTGAAGATTAAATTAAACAAAAAGTCTCAAGAAAGTTGGTTTCTACTTGTAGACATCACCTGTTTAAACAATAGAAAGGATGAGAAGACGGTGCTAGAATCAGTTAGTAGTTGTCAAGCAGGAGTCAATGATTAGAATTGTCAGTCATTTAAGTTATCAGATAGGAGTTTGTAAGTTAGTAGTCCGTCAGTCAATCAATATAGTTAATCAAACCAGGATACTAAACTAAATAAATAATTAGCGATTTTTTGCGAGATACTATTGCTTACTATAGTAAGGTGGTTAGTGTTGACAGACATACCACGTCATCGTTTCATACTACCTTACCTAGCTTTGACGTAGGTCATTAAATTACTTTAATTACAATATACATTTCTAAATTGAAGTTTAGTAGGTACAAAATATAATTTGTTAATTACATTTTATTATTATATAGAGAATATAAAAATAAAAACGTAATTTTATAGAAAAAAAAATTAAAAAAAGTTGTTTAGTTTAAAATTATTTATTTTATTTGTTTAAAATTATTTATTTTATTTGTTTGTTTGATTTCTTAGAATCAGAGAAGATAAAAAGAAAGGTTGGTCTATAATTTTAATATATGTAACCACGCCATTTTAGCGACAATTTTTGTTACTAGAGCAATGAAGTTGTATCAAAAATTATGTTACTCCCACTACTCTTACCACATCATACCACTAGTAACATAGTAGTATCTCGCGAAAAATTCGCTAATTATGACTGATAATTTGTTGTAATGTCACTATGACAGTGAACAGCCAACTTATTTACTTATTTATTATTTTACTATATTTCGGTTTCTATAGGGTTTTTCAATAAGAGGTTTTATTTTTATATTTAAAAAACGGGTATTTTTTAAAAGAAATCAATAAATGTTATTTCATTGTAAAGAGAAAGGTACGCCATTAACATTTGAAAACGATCGGTCAAATGGCCGCCACGGATACGGTTGCAATACCACATTCTTTTTATGAAATTTCCCATGACCAATTCGCACATTTGTGGCTGTATGTCCTAGATAACTTCACAAATTCCATCTTTAAGGTTTCGAATCAATTGTGATCACGTGACCCCAATGAAAATAAACGTCGTCCAAATCAATTTCTTCCAATTCCGGCCATAAAAATCATTAATCATAGCTCGGTAGCGCCATCCATTCACCGTAACAGTTGCACCAGCCAAAAACCGCACCAAACAGTGACACGTTGAGAATGCAAAGACTTTTCAACAATCATTCTTGGATTTTCTGAGCCTCAAATGCAACAAATCTGCTTATTAACGTAGCCTCCGAGGTGAAAATAGACCTCATTACTGAAGATGATTTTTCGATAAAATTCCGGATCATTTTGATGCATTTGAAGGACCCAATCAGCAAAGATACGACGTTTATGGTGATCGACCGACTTGAGTTCTTGTGTTAACTGAACTTTAAAAACCTTAAGACTTAAGTCTTTATGCAAAATACGGTGTAATGTCGTTTGTAAAATGTCTAATTACAAAGATCGACAAACCTGGGTTTTCTTCAACACTACGGGCTACATCAGCAATATTCTCATGTGTTCATGAGCGATGCACACAGTTTCGATTCTTCACATCACAAACATGTCCCAACAGCTCAAATTTTTCCACCAGGTTTACTATTGCCGGCCGAGAAGTTGCTTTACGACGACCAAAAAGTGCTTTAGTTTTGCAAACTGTGATCATTTTTGTAGTAAATTTTAATAATTTCAATGCGTTGTTGAAGCGTGTATCGTTCCATTTTTAATAATGGCGTAGTTTTTACTTGTCAAATGTCAAAAGATAATAGCTTCAAAATTAGCAGTTGCCCAAATAGCCTGCTATTCAAAATAAAACTTCTTATTGAAAAACCCTTTAGAATGCTTTTAATCGCATAAAAAGTTATGTATGCTACACGGACAAAAATGCACTTTGTCCGTTATTTTCCGCATTCATCATTTAGAATTTTTGTCTTTGTAACATAAATAATTATTTTTTAATGTAGTGATTTTGGACAAAATAGAAAACCTGTTTAATAGATGTTTGTATTTGAAAAAAATAATCAATTTAACACCAACAAACAAATCAATGATAGATAGATAGATAGAATCTACTAAATAAAATAAAAAATCTAAATAAATAATATGATTGTTTTTAGTTTTTGAAACTTTAGTAGAATAATGAGTTACCAAGCAACTATGAAGGTACGTAACTTTTCATTTTAGGATATGCAACTAAATGTACATCTGAGTTTATACAATACGTGAATTAAAATGATATACAGCCAGACACGAATAGTGTGACCTCTATAATAGACAACTTAGTATACATAAAAATTATGTTAAATATGGTTAAACTAATGCTTTTGTCTCATTTTTTGCGCCAGTTTTGCACTAGTACAGACTGGTAGAACCGCGATTTTAAACCGTAATCATATGTCAATTTTAACTGCAGTTATAAATCACGTGACAAATCGGCGCGGCGGCGTTTTAAACTGCGCCACAAATCGGCGGATTAGAACCGCGTGAAATGTCTGCGGGTTTGAGCAGCTACTCTCCACTAACAGATAAAAACACCTTAAAAGTTAGATCTGCCAAAAATTCACATTATAATACTACAATTATAATCATTGTAAACTGCAATAAATTTAATGTTGAAATAATACGATGACTAAATTTTATTTCATCATTTATATGGATAGACTATCACATAGTAAAGGTATCCACCAACAGTACAATAAATTATTTGCAAACAAGTATTATTTTTTTCTTGGTGCGCGGTTTTATACTGACTATGATTGTGCTAGCGGTTTAAAACTGCGGTACAAGTCTCCTGTCTATCTATGAACAGGTAACCACAAAATAGACATAATCTAAAAGATATTAAAAAATATATACATTTCTTTGCTATTATCGTATCACGGCTAGCACATAACCTAAAAAATATTGACATTGCATTTTTTTCGAAACACAACCTAAAAAACATTTAATCAGTTGATTTACGATTGTTGTGCCGTGCACATAGTATTGAACATGTTGATGCAAACATACATACAACCTAAAAAGTCTGCAGCCTCCGCGCCCAATACAAGAACAACTTAGCCGCCGTGGGATTATCAGTTTGGAGTAATCTTACAAAAATAAATCAAAGCGGGTGGCGGCGCCGGGCTCGTACGTCTTTAAAGTGTATAACAAGGAATTTTTCATAAATCAAATTCAGCATTTAAGCCGTTTTAAAATTAAAAAAAAATAAATTATTATTACCAGACCACTCACAAGCCAGTCAAATGTGAATGATTCTTTTTGTAATGATTGCGAATTTTGCGTGTTATTTAACAGTTCCAAAATAAGAAATAATGAATTAATTTTTAAATTTGACGCTTCAATCTACTTTCTCAAGAAATAATAGAGGTCGCTCTATACTTTCTAATTGATTTTTATGTTATTATTTAATATTTATTACATTATATTAAAACACTATTAAACTTTGCAAACAAATTGAACTTATATTTTTGCAATTATATAAATAAAAGATAAAAAATATCAAATTCAAATGACCTTCACCTTGACTCATGACCTGTCAAACCTGACAGGTACATATTGAATATTTACATACATTCCAATCTGGTGGGAATTAGCTCAGTAGCTCAAGTTGTAGAATAGTAAAACTCATAAAACACACATGTAGTCCATACAATGTTATCTCTCCTAAGCGAAATTCGCTTCTGGAGCACACAGGATGATATTGTGATTAAATCTACAGACTACAGCTGTTACAAGTAAGTAAAGTACTTAATGGCAATGCAAACAAATTAAATACTTTTATTAACAATTTTAGGTACAATATTAAGAAGGATCCACCAGATAGTATATCAAGAAACTGCAAAAGAATATATGCAGAAAAACGAGGCCTCAAGTACATAATTTTAAATAAGCGACCTGAAAAGTTAAAGGATAAGTTGCGTGAATTAGAAGATGCTTTATTAGTAAATAAAATAGTATATCAAACATGGAATGGAGATTTATTGCAATTAATGTTATCCCGAGGATTAATTATTTCACTAAAAATCCATTCTAATGATATTACTTCTATTAACTTTGATAAAAGTTTAATTGGAAGGATACAAACGGAAGTTATTTCTGATGGTGTTATAAATGGAAATCAAGTTGTTTGTGTTTGTAAGGATGGACGTGTTTTCGGTTATGGAGGATTGTGGAAAGATTGGATGATAGAGAGTGGATTAAGGCGTAATTTAAGTATTCATGGAGAATTGATGGTGGTTTGGGGTAAAATAGGCACTGAACATCCACAACCATGGAGTCCTTTGGCTAAGGATCATCAACGAGCCAATTTACATTTATATTGGGTTGGTGCTAGAGGCCCAGACTTACTGTCTTATAAGAAAACTGATGGTGAACCGATAAAAGTTGAAGTGAGTAGGATAAATCCAAGAAGTGTAATCGTTGTAGAACAGAAAGTTTCACAACGAGGAGCCGTTTCTATTGAAGTTTGTTTATTGGAATTGATAGGAAATGTATTAAAACGATCATCAGTAACAGCAGTGCCTTTACAAACTCAAGTAAGCTGTTCATCACTCAGCCATACAGAAACATATTTAATACTGGGATGTATTGATGGTTCTCTAGCAGTATTAGATCGAAATCGAGGCTCCAGTAAAATTATTAAAGCATCTTTCATTCCAACCCATGTAACATGGCATGTTAGTGAAGCAGTTGCTGCAATATCTAACGAACAAGGACAAGTTCAATATTATGATGTTGCGTTAAATTGTATTAACACTCAGTTGATATCTGAAGAACAATCCATTAATATATTAGATATCTCGAGTTATTTTAATACTCAACAGACTGTGGAATCTTTATTTTGGGGACCCGAACAATTACTTGTTGCATTAGATCAAGGCCCACTTGTTGTTTTAGCACATTGTAAAAATTCATTAAATTTTCTCTCGCTAGTACAAATATATCTGCAAGGAAATAAAGTGGATAAAGCAATTCGGTTATTATTAAGTTGGGAATTTAATGAGCAAGCTTTCAGTGCTTTACAGAGAATTGTTGCTCATGTAATGAGAGTGCCTCTAAATGAAACTACTGCAAAGTTATTACAGGACGCTTTGGGGAGCTTCCATTGTCCACCAGTGCCTTTATCAACAGAAGTTCGACATAAATTTGGACCACAGGTAAATAATTAAACTCGTACCTTATTTTATGGTACACAATTTCAGAGTATTTATGAAATAATTAAATAATTTATTCAAATTCCATCCAACCCAACGACACAGAATGGTTTTGGTTTTACAAACCTTGTTAATGTGCCTTGTATAACTATTACTATTTTCAAAGTATTAATATATCATAATACTGTTATGGTAATGATAATAGGCTATCTTTTATAATTCACGATTATCTCATGGCACATTGTTAAAGATTAGTATCAATATTAACTTCAGCTTGGCCTATATTTGATATTCTCTGCACTGTGATTCAGTTTTAATCTTGAATAATTTATATACTTTGCTTGTTATCCTGTATTGAATTTCTAAAAGTGTCTTATTTCAAATTAAATTATTTAGTAGCTTTTTTGAAAAACATTGTACCTAAAAATACAACTTTAATATTATGAAATGTATATAATAGGTCATAGGGCTACAGTTTTGATGTAAAGCCAGTTCATTGATAAAATACTTGACTATTTCATGAAATGAATTATTACAGACTAGGTTAAGTTAGACTAGGGTTTTACACATACACAATAAATAACAATATTTCCTAATTTGTTACAGGTAAAATCTTTAACTAGAAGATTTTTCCATCAACTGATGAGAACAAAAATGTATGAAACTGCTTTCCTCTTGGCTGTAGACTTGGGACATCATGACTTATTTATGGATTTACATTATATAGCTGTAAAAATAGGGGAAACAGAAATGGCTGCTGCCGCAAGAGCCCAAGCATCAGCATTATTAAGCCGTTGCTCAAGTGAAGGTAATAATAAATATACAAATCAATATTTATAAATAAAACTAATAACCTCATTTCAGCCTCTAATTGTTCGAGGTCATCTTGCTCACAATGCTCTGATAGTAGCAGCGATACAAGTGAAGAATCAGAAAAAGAAGATAATAATCCACACATATCAAACGATAATTATTTAAGTACGAATTTCAATAATCCAATTCCAAAAACTTATAAACCCGTATATGTACCTCCCATACCAAACATAGATCTTCCGAAGATAAGGCTTGCAAATAAAAACGTAACAGCCCCACCACTTCCATTAACTCCACCTCTACCAATTTCCAGTATCAACAGTATAGGAATTCCATTTGTACCTAGAACTGTACCTGCACCACCATTAATTCGACCAATCAATCCATTCAATCAATTCCGTAATAATTACCTCAATGAAACCAGATTTATACCAATTAGAACTGTTACTCCTCCACCACGTATAGGACCTAGGATACCTTTAAGACTTGCCCCTCCATTGCCTGTTGCTCCACCACTTTTACCTGCACCTACGATACCTGCTCCTAATACAACAAATCCAATTAAAAAGCCTCAACCGAAAGTGAAGTTTTCGGATAC
Source organism: Tachinus rufipes (assembly GCA_963932245.1). Lineage (NCBI taxonomy): Eukaryota > Metazoa > Arthropoda > Insecta > Coleoptera > Staphylinidae > Tachinus > Tachinus rufipes. Next base: position 81,260,146 of record OZ010745.1, on the reverse strand, counting down.
AGTGACAGCATTTATTGTTCCTGAGGTGAAGAGACCTGTGAGAGTGCCACCACCAGCACATGTAACGGATCCACAAAAGGAGCTTGCTGACAGTTTGCCACTTTGCCATCCAAATGAGGATTACTTAAAAGATTTTACACCAATTAGGAGGGAATCGAATGAGAGTCCACCAGTACAACAACCTAAAATAAAAGTTGTGCATTTTGGAGTTGTATAAGTTAAAAATACTCATTTTATATGCCGTCCATAGACTTTATTTTTTTATATTTCTAATAAATTATTTAACAAACTATTTAACTTTTCTTGGTCCTCCCATGTCATCTAATTCTTGTTTGAGAACTAGAAGTTCTTGATCTGGTATGTATCTTTCTTCATCGTGATGATCTTCATGATGAATGACATCAATGGATACACCAGCAGGCGCACTTGCTTCTAATACTCGTAGCAAAATTGGTACCTGAGATAAATTATTTCTATAATTATCGATATATATTTTAATACAAAATGAAATAAAAAGTTTGTGCAACATTTTGTTTATAATGTGTGCTTACAAATTTTTTATTACATTAGATGCAGAGATAATGCATATAAATAAGAACTGCTAAAACGTTGTTAATATTACCTGTGTTGTTGGAACATCAGTGACTTGAACTGTTCGTTGATATAACTTTAATTTGTACTGGGAATTAATAACTTCACTGTTGGTTTTATATGTTGTGATTTGTAAATCTTGTCCTGGTGCAGCCCATGCTTCTTCAACGTCCAGTTCCATATTTTTTGCTAGATTATGTATTAATTTTTGATAATTTTCTAATATAACATAATCATATCCACGGACTTGAATATTTATTGCATCTATTAATGGGATTTTAGGTTTCAATGCCTAAATAAATAAATTATATCATTTTTATAGTAAACTGATAGAAAATGGTGGAAATTAATCAAAGCATTAAATAATAATAAAAAACATAGTACTCTCATTTTTGAAATTATTGAATAGTCACGATTTCAACAACATAAATCAGCAACATTTGTGTAGGGTAGTAATAGGTCTGTTCTAACACGATTTAAATCGTACGATCTTTATGCACAGTAATTTCATTTGTGCATATTTTATACAGTTTGCAAACCATTCAAACCGTACATTAGAACTGACCTAATATAAATATAAAATTATCAATTTATTGCTATATAAATCGTAGCATATAACTCATCCTAAACATTAATTGTATCTATATTTGAATATTAATGTACTATCGTATTAACCAAAATATTACATGGGCTGTTAAATTTAACTTTAGTGGTTAATCTTTTATAAAAGAATCCAGATATATTGAAAAAATATATCAATTAAACAGAATTATTGAAATAAATTACCTCTAAATAAGGTGGTTCATATAAATCCCTACTATAATATCTTAACATAGTTCTTGTTTTTAATGTTACTCTTCTTAAATTATTCATTATGTATCTTTTATATAATAATTATTTTAAATTACAATTAAAAGAAACCAGGAAAATGAGGTTATGTCAACTATTTGACATCTGGTTATAAGGTTGACTACACACCACAGATCACCTTAAAGATGCAGCGTTCTTATATAAATTATAGGCAACACGTTAGGCAGATAATACCGTCTATGCTTCACAGATGTCGCGCTTGTCAGAACAACCCGACGAGCGGGAGATTTGAATTTAACAAATACATAAAATTAAATTTTAACTTTATAAATTACACACAAAAATGAATACATAATTAATATATTATATTTTTACATAAATATAAATATATTATGTATTCATATTTATGTGTAGGGGTTTTACATGTATAAATAAAAATAACAAATATTTAAGTAATAATTAAATTTAATATTTTAATAACAAACAGTAATAAAATAAATATTTAATACATAATAAATGATAAATTTTATTGTTTTAAGTTCAGGTATCCATTGACTTCCAACTTCCTTCGAAACTAAAAATAAACATGAATTAATACAATAAATATGAATTAACATCTATTCTTTTATAAATATCAACTAGATATAATGATGTCGTGACAGTACAACATTTCTAAAAAATGAAATTGTCGAAGTTAAAACAAATTAAATTTGGAATTTGTTTTAATTTAGCATTTCATAGTTATTTATGTGCTTTTAAAGTGATATTATAATTCATAGTACGAATAAAGAATTTAACAAACAAAATTTACTTACAATATTGTACGAGTAATATAATTAATCTCCTTTTTGTTGTTCATTTGATCAGCACACACAGCTCCCATTTGCAATCTTTGGCAACTGAAATAATAAAACAATAATATTAATTACAGATAACAATTCTTAACAAAAATTAAATTATAATTAATATTTTTACTAATTAAACAGCAAAATATAATATATATAATATATTTTGTTTCTCAATTATATATTAATTTTGAAATGTAATATCATTTACAATTTATAATAAAACAGATCAAATTTTTTTAAATGAATAATAAATTAAACTTTCTTAATTCTTAAGAAAATTAACAGTACATTTCATTTACTATATAAAATTAAATTACTTACAATCATAATTTCCAGGTCGTCTCATAATCAGATTTGTGTTGATCGCAGCTCCAAGCTTACTCCCATTTCCAACGATCAGCAGTCACATAAAACAATATAAACATATAAATAAATAAATTAATGCATAATAAAAACATCTTACCTAAAAATTATTACGCACCAAACAATTGTTTTTTTTTTTTTTTGTTTTTTTTATGGTCGGAGGGGAATCTTCGCAAGACACCTGGCTCTCTGCCAGGACGTGTTGGATTTTCTCCCTTTCGGGAAAACCTACCAACTAAACCCCTCCTCCTCTTCTAAAGTTTGGATTGAAAACTTCTGGTTTAAGTGGAGGATCGGATGGTCTTCCACGCTCCAACTTTGATTCACTCGATGACCATTAAATAACATGAAATAATAAAAAAAATAATATTAATAACAAATAAAAATAATTTCTTACTTTATAAAACTAAATAACAATTCTTAACAAAAATAAAACTATAACAATTCTTAATAAAAATAAAATTACTGGAATAACATCTCAAAGAGAAAATAAATAAAATATATATGATAAATAAATAAAATATAAAAATAAGTAATGACTAGCACAAGTTATCATTGGGTATATATGTTCAGCTCCTAAACATGCTGAAAATGATTATATTTTCTCTTGCTATTTTTATGCTTTGTGTATTGATTGTTATAAAATTTATTTATTATTAGACATGAAGAAATATCTAATAACTTGCTTTTCACTTCCGGTTTATGCTCAACGCATAAATTCCAAGAAAAATCTATGGAATTCAAGATCTTACATAAATTCTTTCTCAAGTTTAAAATGTGTCCAAATTTTTTTAAAAAACTGAAAGTGTTCTCATAAATATTTATAATGTAACATACAAAATCAGATGTACAATATTGTAATCTGGCACTATCGTCATCTTTTAACAAAGTGTAACTATGATGAACTTCTAAATTAACAGAAATAAATGAGTTCTTGCAATTATTACAATTGAAAAATGAATTAATTTTTTTACAAAAATACCCAGCAACATAACTGACAGTTTGTGCTACACACTTATAAAAAGTAATGCCGCATACACATCTACACAAATTACAAACAAGATATTTTTTTATTATTAAGTTTAAATAAATAAAGCCATACTGATGAGAGGTAAACCTCGAAACGCGTCTATGGATGTTTTTAGTTTAGAATATTTTTTCATAAATTTAATTTTTTAATGTTAAGATATTTTTCAATTCCGTGAAAACTTAAAAATTCAAGTAAGTTTCGGTAAGTTGCAGAGATAGCTGTAAAACTACCTGCCAATTGCCATACAAGGCTCCCTTATTGAATGTTATAATCAGTAAAGTCTGTCATCATAAACGGACTTAAGCTGGAACAACGCTTTGAAATTATTCAAATTTACTTTGAAAACTAGATGTCGATTCAAGTCAAAAGAATGTGCTTACTTAAGAAAGTATTGCTGCTGTAAATGAAAGTGTAGATGAAAATTTAGGCATAATGGGTGCGTTTTTAAAGTGCTCTGGCTGTTCGAACAATTTTTGCACGAACAACTTTTTTGTTTGTTCCACTACGGTAATTTAAAAACAGCATATAGCACTCAAACGTCAAAAACATACGTCAAAACTTGTAAAGTTTTTTGATAAGTTAATAATATGCGCAGGTAGCAGTTTAATTGCAGCTGTGATTTTAAATTTAGTAATGAATGACATGTATAAATTTTATTATAATTTATAATTACAGATCAAAAATAAATATATATGTAAAAATATGTTTTTTAAGGTTATGTTGTTTGTTTTGTTTACATGCCCAGTGTTGTCAATTAATACGACAATTCAAATCTGCATTAAGTAAAATATTCAAATCTTATTATTCTTGATTCACACATATTTTGTATGAGCGCATATTTCTTTTATATCTTATATTTTATAATGTATATAAAACCGTATCCATGTTCTGATAAAATCATGATAAATATATTATTATATTTTCGACACGTGGCAACACTGTACATGCACCACCTCTAGACTAGGTGCGTGCAAGTTTAGTAATATTAAAACGCGGCTGTGTTCGTTCGGGTTGTATTTAAAAACGCCCATTTTATTGTTCGAGTGCTCGAACCGTTGTTCGCGTTATTTAAAAACGCTCAATTTTGCACGCTGGGTTTAATAATACAGGGTGGGCGAGAATGACAGAGGATTGCGATGTAGGCAACCAAATATACACTTATTGTAAATATTAAAAAGACATATCCCTAGACTGCCCTTGACCATTACCATAGGCGTAACACAAACTTTGTTCTTGTGGTAATTAATGTTATTATAAACAATTAAAATATATACAAAGTACATAATAAACAATGTTGAATTATTTTAAAACTTTAAATAAATTTCAATGATTAAAAATAATATTTGATTAATTAAATACACTTAAAATAAAACGTTTTTATTTTTTAATTAGCAATTTATGATTATGATAAATAACAAATGTATATTTTTATAGGGTTAATCATTATTGAAAAATTAATACTCAGTATAAACATAATAAGAATAATAACATCAGGTAATTGTACTAGATTATGAATTAAATTATTAAATTATATGTATAATGGTGTTACACAAGAACAAAATTTTTATTTGTGACAACGCTATGAACGTATGAACTATTTTAAAACTTTATTTAAAAAAAACAACAATTTCAATGATTATACATATAATATAATATACAAATAAATAATAAAATGTTTCTATGTTTTAATTAACAAAATTACCATTATGAAAAGTAGCAAATGTTTATTTTTATTTGGTTAATTATTAATAAAAAATATTAATACTCAGTATTTAATATAATAATAATAATAGGTAATTTTAGAAAATTGTGAAATGATCTATTAAATTATATGTACACTACAGTATACACAAAAACAGAATGTTTCTGTAGTAAAGATTTATTATCCTTGTAGAACAATCAATAAATATGGCACAGGTAGTACTCTCTTCAATCGTACCTGAATCAATTTAATAAAGTTTTATAAAAAATATAGGTTAATTTATTTTTTACCTTAAAATTGCAACCCAAATACCAATTGAGTGTTAAGTTGTTTCATGTAACTAATAAGGATTAAAAACAACCACAAAGCTTCATCGGTAAAAAAATCTTATTCAATATTTCATCATTATTTATATCGTAAACAACCTCTTCAATTACTATGAACAGCCTGTCAGGTGGTTTCTTCTAACAGGTGCATAATTTTTAATTTGTAATTCACAACCTTTTTTTAAGAAATTCTGAAGACCGAAAAGAGTACAACCAGGTGCCATCCATTGATAGTTCCACTGCGACTATAAAATCACTCTATTCTTGTATAAACATTATTGTACATATAACTTAAATATCCAATTCAGAGTATGCATAACACACGGCACTTTCAATTTATAATTCACAAAGCAAAAACCCTCATATGACCTTAATAGTAGATACTGGCCAATGAGAAACTAACAAAGTCATCAGAAATCTCAAACACAAACTAACCATAACTATCAAAATGCTTTTAAATACATTTGATATAAAGTCTGAAGAGTGAGCTTGACACTCAAAAAAACGCGTTCATTATTTTCAGCTCTTCCATAAACACCAGCTGATAGAAGCTAATCTATCCATCCGTTCTGAATGCCACAAACAATATCTTGCTTGAAAGTTACAGTAAAGGCTTACCACTCTACGCAGGATTACATGTTTAATGTTTTTTGAAGCAATGCTATCTTTGTGCTATATACAAATAAGCAAATTTTAATTTCATCTGTCAACAAAGGGTAAAGAAAAAAACAAACAAAAAATAAGCAAATCTTGCAGAAAACAAACTTAGTTACACTAATTGTAACCGGTAACAACTTTACAACGCCTTTACGTATCCAATACATTGGTATACCAGGCACAAAAATATTGCATTATATTTGTCACTAGAACAATATACTTATACTATACAGCTTGTCGCCAATTATGACTACAAAACTGCTCATGATTTGACCCTTGCTAAGGAATTTGCGGAATTTCCAATTCCAGTCGCTTTGAGACACTGTGTACACCGCTCAAAGATTCGTTTTCTAATACTATTAACTTGACGGACTTTGGATTCTTCCTTCTGGAGCATTAGAAACACAAATGTTATCAATATGTTACCTTCGGAACTGCTTCAAACAACATTTATTATTATAAACTTATTTATGATCTGAATGCGATCGGAGTGATTGGCAACGTAGCATGTCTTATGACTTATGACTTATTAGGATAATAAAGGATTTTCCAATAAGAAGTTTCATTTTGAATGGCAGGCTATTTGGGCAGCTGTCATTTTTGAAGCTATTATCTTTTGACATTTGACAAGTAAAAACTACGCCATTATTAAAAATGGAACAATACACGCTTCAACTACGCATTGAAATTATTAAAATTTACGTCGTAAAGCACCTTCTCGGCCGGCAATAGTAAAACTGGTAGAAAAATTTGAGCTGTTGGGAGAAGTTTGTAATGTGAAAAATCGAATCCGTGTGCATCGCTCAAAAAGACATGAGAATATTGCTGATGTAGCCCGTAGTGTTGAAGAAAACCCAGGTTTGTCGATTCCTCGTCGATCTTTGAAATTAGACATTCCACAAACGACATTACACCGTATTTTGCATAAAGACTTAAGTCTTAAGGCTTTTAAAGTTCAGTTAACAAAAGAACTCAAGCCGGTCGATCACCATAAACGTCGTATCTTATCCGATTGAGTCCTTCAAATGCATCAAAATGATCCGGAATTTCATCGAAAAATTATCTTCAGTGATGAGGCCCATTTTCACCTCGAAAACTACGTTAAAAAGCAGAATTGTCACATTAGGGGCTCAGAAAATTCAAGAATGATTGTTGAAAAGTCTTTGCATCCTCAACGTGTCACTGTTTGGTGCGGTTTTTGGGCTGGCGGTGTGATTGGACCCTACTTTTTCAAAAATAATTTTAAAACTGTTACGGTGAATGGATGGCGCTACCAAACTATGATTAATGATTTTTTCTGGCCGGAATTAAAAGATATTGATGTGGACGACGTTTATTTGCAGCAAGACGGCACTACGTGCCACACAAGCAACAAAACAATTGCAAATTTGCAAGAAAAGTTTCCTGACCGTGTTATTTCTCGAAGAGGTGATCACAATTGGCCACCGAGATCTTGTAATTTAACACCTTTAGACTTTTTTCTTTGGGGTCACGTAAAAAATAAGGTCTACGTCAATGCTCGACAATCGATTTAAGACCTAAAAGATAGAATGCGTGAGGTTATTGAGGACATACAGCCTCAAATGTGCAAATTGGTCATAAAAAATTTCATGAAAAGAATGTGGTACTGCAACCGTAACCGTGGCGGCCGTTTGACTGATATCGTTTTCAAATGTTAATGGCATACCTTCCTCTTTACAATAAAATAAACATTTATTGATTTCTTTTAAAAAATACCCGTTTTTTCAAAATAAAACCTTTTATTGGAAAACTCTATATAATTTAATATACGGGAATGCCAGATAGCGCAATAGCTGCTGATATGTATCAAACTTATTTTTTAAACGTTATTTATTCAGTTACAGGAGGTGTTCTGGAGATATAAATCAGTCTATAATCTTGCTTATGCAAACACAACCTAGATCAATTAGTTCTTTCTTTTCAAATCCGTTCACAGTCGATGTGCATACGATTTAAACTCGTTATTGATTAAGAGCGCGACAAATGAACTGAGTAAAATTTTAGCTTATTTAATTAATTTATCGTTTAAACAGGGAATTTACCTTAAAGAAGTAAAGTTAGTAAAAATTGTGCCTATACAATATTAGATTGTATAAATTATTACATGAACAATAAATTTTGTAACGTTCAATTTGCTTATAGAAAATCTACAATCAAGGCTCTTCACTTATTTATGATATATATATGAAGTATTTGAAAGTGGCAAAACTGTAGATGCTGCATTTATTGATCTGAGCAAAGCACTTGACTGTGTTTTTAATAAAATACTGTTAGAAAAACTTGAGCATTACGAAATACGCAAAAACTCGCTAAAACTAATATACAGAGAACAATATGTTCAAAAGAACAACTTACAATCCAAAAACGCAGAAGTAAGTGTTGTTAAAATTTGTAATATCTGACTTATGCGCCATCTAGTGATGTTAACACTAGGGAAGCTTAAGTGACGCTCTCTTAAGCGTCCCACTTCTTGTTTGTGACGCTGTACGTAACAGACGTGTTTTTCCTTTGCTCCAACAATATACTATTAATTCACACAAGTGTTTGATTACGTTAATCCGAATATCCAACAGGTTATGGGACCCCAGTGCGCGTGTTAATTAGTAGTGCGGTTTAGTAATCGAGATCTTAAGACTTTTACCGGTCGATCGTCGCGAACAACCACGTGTTTGGTGTGAGGTTAAAGATGTCGGGAAGTTACTTAGTGAATGTGCCGAGGCTGAAGGGTCGTGAAAACTATGATGATTGGGCCTTCGCGGTGGAGAATTTCTTGGTTCTCGAAGGACTTCATGGATGCATCATAGAAGACGAAGCTGGCAGACAAACTGAAGCTAAGGTGGCTGAGTGCAAAGCCAAATTGATATTAACGATCGATACTTCGTTATATGTCCACATCAAGAATGCAAAGACAGCAAAAGAGTTGTGGAAATGCTTGAAAGGAATGTTTGATGACAAAGGGTCGACAAGGAAAATAACACTGCTGCGAACATTAATTTCCACAAGATTAGATAACTGTGATAGCATGCTGGCGTATGTTAGACAGATTGTGGAAACGGCCCAACGGCTGAAGAGCACAGGTTTCGAAATTTCCGATGAATGGGTTGGATCTCTCCTACTGGCAGGTTTGCCGGAGAAATATTCGCCGATGATAATGGCGATTGAGCATAGTGGAATCGCCATAACGGCCGACAACATCAAATCGAAGCTGCTCGACATGGAAGATACTGACAGTGCAGGTAGCGCATTCAGCGCTAGATGGCGTGGACAGGCAGGCAACTGTAATGGGAAAGGCGTCCGGGGTGCCAGTGAGGTCACTGACAAGGACAAGAAGAAGCAATTGTCAAACGTCAAATGCTACCATTGTAAACAGTTTGGTCACTACAAGAACAAGTGCCCACAGCAGAAAGACAGCGATAACAGAAATGGAAGTGCACGGAAGAACTTTGGACTAAGTGCCGTGTTCCTATCGGGTGAATTTAACAAAGATGATTGGTACGTTGATTCAGGTGCCAGCGCTCACTTCGTTGCTGACGAAAAGTGGCTGCAGAGCACGTCCAATAGTGAATTTGTTAAAGAAATTATCGCTGCAAACAAAGAAACAATGACTGTGTCGTGCAAGGGTATCGTCAAGCTTCATACGCGTGTGAACAACGCGGTGAATGACGTCACCATCAGAGATGTATTTTGTGTACCCAAGTTATCCACAAATTTACTTTCAGTTAGCCAGATGATAAAGGCAGGGAATAAAGTGAAATTTGATGAGGATGGTTGCTCTATCTACACGCAAGATAATCAACTAGTGGGAACAGCTACACAGACGAACAATGTTTACAAGTTAAACACAGCTGATGATGAAGCATGTTTGCTTGCAACTAACACATGGCATAGAAAGTTTGGTCATGCAAACAGTTCAACACTAAATCAAATGTCGAAGAAAGAAAGTGTCATTGGTATGAAAATGGATGGAGAAGTCATTGAATCCAAAAGAAGCTGTATGGTATGTTGTGAAGGAAAACAGACTCGAGCACAGTTTCCTAAGAAAGGAAATAGAGCAGAGAGCATTTTGGAGCTCATTCACATGGATGTGTGTGGGCCAATCGAAACGAAATCGTTTGGTGGCTCTAGGTATTTCCTCATAATAGTTGATGACTACAGTAAGATGGCTTTTGGTTATTTCCTGAAAACGAAAGATGAAGTTTTCAACCAGTTTAAACAGTTTGCTGCAATGGCGGAGAATCAAACAAATTGTTCCATAAAGATAGTGAGATCAGACAACGGTGGTGAGTTTTGTAATAAGCAGTTTAAAGCTTTTATGAGTCAAAAAGGCATCATTCACCAGATGACCACTCCTTACACGCCCGAGCAGAATGGCTCAGCTGAGCGGATGAACAGGACGGTGGTGGAAAAGGCTAAATGTCTCATGTTTGATGCAAAACTGGACAAACGTTTTTGGGCTGAAGCCGTTAATCACGCTATCTATTTGAGAAATAGACTTCCGGTAGCAGGAAGGGGTGAAAAAACACCGACTGAAATTTGGACAGGCCGTAAGCCAGATGTGAGCCATCTTTGCATCTTTGGCAGCAAGGCAATGGTGCATGTGCCAAAGGAGAAGCGGCTGAAATTCGACAAGAAAGCCAAACAAATGATTTTTGTCGGCTTTAGTGACAATACAAAGGGGTATAGGCTATATGATCCTGCAGAGAGCAAAATAATCGTGAGCCGAGACGTCATAATCCTTGAAGAAGATGACTTGTTGACCATTAATGTAGATCACAGCCTGGATGAAGATCAACACATTGGTGTTGAGGCAACTGATTCAGTGGGGGCAGCAAGTGAAGACGATGGTGAAGAGACTCCAGTGTCATCGGATGAGTCCATTGCACCGTCGGAAATAGTCAACAGCAGTGGAGACTCATATGTCCCAGATGACTGCAGCGCATCAGGCAGCGAGGGACATGGTGACTACATCGAACAAGAAGTAAGAAAGTCATCCAGAACTCCGAAGCCGAAGATACTTCACGATTATGTGACTTATGCAACCTACGCGGGAATTGACAATGACATCGACGTGCAAGAAGACCCCTCCAGTGTGGAACAGGCGTTGGCTCGTCCAGACCACGAGAAATGGAGATGCGCGATGGACCACGAGCTCAGCTGTTTTGAGAAGAACCGTGCGTGGGAAATCGTCGACGTCCCAACGAAAGGGACGATTGTGAAGTGCAAGTGGGTTTTCAAGCGCAAGTGTGACGGTCTTGAAGTGCGGTATCGTGCGCGTTTGGTGGCTAAGGGATTCAGTCAACAGCCAGGAGTAGATTATAACGAAATATTTGCGCCTGTTGTACGTCACTCGACCTTAAGATTGTTGTTCGCTCTATCAGTAAGGTTAAAGTTAAAAATGTATCATTTAGATGTACCAACTGCTTTTTTGAATGGGGATTTAGATGAGGAAGTTTTTATGATGATGCCTGAAGGTTTCAATGTGCAAGACAATGTTAACAAGGTACTTAAATTGAACAAAGCCATTTATGGTTTAAAGCAGGCATCTCGGGCATGGAATAAGAAGGTGAATGTTGTCATGAATGAATTGAACTACCAGAATTCTAAACATGAACCTTGCTTGTACACCAAGAAGAATGGTGATCGTTTGACTATAGTGGCATTATACGTAGATGATTTCTTTGTTTTTTCAAATTGTGTAGAAGAAATCAAATGCTTGAAAAATGTACTTATAAATAAGTTTAAGATCAAAGATCTTGGTGAGCTAAGGCACTGTCTCGGAATGGATATCGAGTCAGGAAATGGAGAAATTACTTTGAGTCAAGAAAAGTACATAGAGCAATTGTTAACTAAGTTCTCAATGGAAGATTGTAAGACTATAAAGACTCCTATGTCACGAGATAACGCCGTAGAGCTAGCCAAAGAAGTTGATGTGCCATACCAACAGTTAGTTGGAAGCTTGATGTATTTAGCGGTATTGACGAGGCCTGATATATCTTATTCTGTAAGTTTTTTAAGCCAATTTAATAATTGTTATAATTCAACCCATTGGTCTTGGGCAAAGAGAGTGCTTAGATACCTAAAACTAACCAAAGGCTTAAAACTGAAATATGTACAAGGTAAAGAAACTTTGGAGGGTTTTACGGATGCCGATTGGGCGGGAAACCCAGCTGATCGCAAATCAGTCACAGGGTTTTGCTTCAAGCTATCAGGCGCCACAATATCGTGGGAAAGTAGAAAGCAAACTACCGTTGCATTAAGTAGCACTGAAGCAGAATATATGGCTTTATCTGAAGCCACTAAAGAGGCCATTTATTTGAGAAATCTAATCAGTGAACTCGTGGATGAAGATAAATGCGTGACTGTTTACAGTGATAACCAAAGTGCTATTAAGTTGTCAGCAAACCCGGTGTTTCATAAGCGTTCAAAGCACATAGATGTAAGACACCACTTTGTAAGAGACGCTGTAAACGCGAAACATGTGGAAGTAAAGTATTTGTCCACACATGAGATGCCCTCGGATGTGCTTACAAAGGCATTGTGTACAGAAAAGCACAATAAGTTCGTGAGAGAGATGGGACTCACTCAATAAATGTTAAATGTAGCGCAATTATCAGATCTAGTGGGGGTGTTAAAATTTGTAATATCTGACTTATGCGCCATCTAGTGATGTTAACACTAGGGAAGTTTAAGTGACGCTCTCTTAAGCGTCCCACTTCTTGTTTGTGACGCTGTACGTAACAGACGTGTTTTTCCTTTGCTCCAACAATATACTATTAATTCACACAAGTGTTTGATTACGTTAATCCGAATATCCAACAAGTGTTGGGGTCCCTCAGGGATCAACACTAAGCCCTCTCCTGTTTTTAAATTACATTAATGACCTTGAGTATAATATAAAATCGGCTACAACAATTCTATACGCCGATCATACAACACTTTTAGAGAATCCAGCAAATAACTACTCTAATGTAGTTCAAGGTCTTAATAAAGCCAAATATTGGTTTAAAAGTAATGGGTTAGTACTAAATAACAATAAAACTGTTCATATTAAGTTTTATCTAAACAGTATGGCTAAAGTAGAAAGTGTAAACTTTTGAGGTGTACACTTACAACCTAAATTAACAGTACATATAGATATGATAGCAAATAAACTTAACAAGAACATTTATCTGCTTAGAAAAATTGCTCAAAACACAAATCGGTATGTTACAAAGACTTCTTATTTTGCATATCGTATATTTATAATGCAAAAAAAGCAATAAGAATATTGTTGCTGTACCGCAATTAGAAAGTTGTCCACATTTTAAGGCTTTGAACATATTTACTGTTCTTCAGTATTTGTTCTTCAATGCTTGTTATTTGCCAAAGACAGCATTTTAAATCAAGCACGACAAAGAGATATTCATAGCTACTTCACGAAAACCAACGTAAATATAGTATTACCTACAGTTAGGGTAAGCAAAGTTCAAAAAAGCTGTGAGTACCTTTCTATAAAAATGTACAATTACTTACCAACATGCATCAGAAAATTGCCAAGAAAAAACTTTAAAACTGTCATTGAAAATAAACTGTGTCAAGAAGTTTTATATAACTATGAACATTTTTTTAACATACAATTTTGATTGTTATTTTAATCTGTTTGTGTTTTGTTTTGTTATAATTTTTTTGTAACTAGTAAATTTTGTACTTATCCAGAAGTTGCAAACTGTATTGTAAATTTTATCTATTGTGTATTCAATTGTACTGTATTATACTGTAGTAATGTATTGACAAGATTTATATCATTTATTTGGTCAGTAAAATCAAATAAACATATTCTATACAGAGCAAGTTGGAATTAAAGTACCAAACTCTAGGACTGACGTATAAATAATGTAAAAAACTCAAATGTTGTTATCCGATTTTTATTTGTTTTTGAGAAAATTGGGCTATAAGTCCTCTTGGACGATGTCATGTTGATGACATGATTATGATCAAGAGTCGAATCTATCCCTATCTACCAATTTTGCACTACAATTAGTTTTAAGTTAGTTATATTTTAAACATTGTAAAGTGTAAAGAGCAGTAGGCTCAAGCTTGGGCCGCAAGGTCCAAGTCCAAGTGAAGAAATAAATGTAATTGTAATAGCTAAGTCCTACAGACTAAAATTGGAAAAAATAGTCGACAGGTACATAGGGGACGAGGTACTAAAGACCCAACCACTGCATCAACATTAGTAAGCTTACCAAACAGGTAAATCCTGCGAGTTAGCTATACACCAGTCAGTCAGCAAATGCGAGAACACTATACAATGCAAAGAAATTGCTTTGGGTGCTTTTCTGGATATTGAGGGGGCATTTGACAATACTACCTTCAATAGCAAATGCAATGGAGAGACAAGGATTAGATCCTCTCGACTAACAATGGGTCAACTCCATGTTCAAGAATCGGACTGTAACTATAACACTATATGAAAAACCTGTAGAAGCCAAAGTTGCCGGAGGATGCCCACAGGAGAGCGTATTTTCACCCCTACTGTAGGGCCTATTCATGGATGACTTACTACAGTTACTCAACGACAAAGCCATTTTTCCGTTAGACTACGCAGACCATCTTACTATGCTTGCATACGAAAAGTTTGGAGCAATCGTGTCCAACATGATACAGAGTGCACTAAATATTGTAGAAAGGTGATGCAAAAAAGAAAAGTTATCAGTAAACCCAAGCAAAATGACGATTGTACCGTTTACAAGACGCCAAAAGACCACAGACCTAAAAAACCTGAAAATGTATGGAGCCACGCTTCCGATGTCAAAGGAGGTAAAATATCTGAGACTAACACTTGATACTAGTCTAAACTTCAACACACATCTGACAAATATAACAACGAAAGCAATTCGGGTGCTTTTTGTAACCAAAATGATTGTCGGACTTACATGTGGATTAACACCTAATATGATCAGATGCCACTGCATCAGTAAGAAATTTGATGTAACAATACCACATCAAAACGAATGGATAAATAATACATACCTGAGAACAGTCAAACAAGGACAAACACCAAGAAAAGCAAATTTCGCTACCTTTGGGCAAACATGCCTCAATTTTCCAAGCAGAGGTAACTGCCATTGAGTGGTGCGCCAGGGACATTATCGAAAAGGGACTAAAACCGGACAGACTGATAACTATCGGGTCAAACAGTCAAGCGGCATTGCAGGCCCTGCAATCGCCAGTAATAAAATCCAAACTAGTTATGACCTGCATATATAGTTTGAAAGCAGTAGCCACAGCCTGCAAAGTTTGCCTGGTATGAATACCAAAAGACCAGAGGACAAAATGGCAAATCAGCTTGACAAACAAGAAGCAAAGGGCACATTCACTGAACCAGAGCCCGCTTTAGAGATCCCATACGAGACCGGTAAAGATATAATCCGCAGCAAACTTGAGGCGGAACACAGCAACTTGTGGAAGAACTGTAGGAATTGACACATTCAAGAATATTTCTAACAGAACCATCGCGTGATGTTAAAACAGTGATAACACAAATAAGTCTCACAGGACTGATAACCGGACCCTGTGGACTCAACAAGCACTTGCATAGAATAGAAATAGGAGAAGACCCTCTATGTCGAGAATGTATGGATGAAGACGAGACTACAATACACTTACTGATCGAATGCGAAGCTTTCAAACACCAACGCATAGCCATCTTTGGCAAACACAACCGAACCGCAGATATGTTAAAAACAACCCATTGGCTAAAGATACTAGACTTTATTGAAAAAACAGAACTGCGAAAGGAGTAGAACAGCAGAGATGTACAACAGGCCCAATTGGACCGCAGTGCAAGGGGAAGGAAAAGATGGGTTTTTTAGCCAGTAAAAACCGGACACTACTGGACAGTACAAAAAAAAAATTAAATTCAAAAGTGCAAGCAGATGTATTTATTTAATAACAACAACATCTGGACAATTGTGTTCATAACAGTATGATAAAAATGAAACTTCTGTTAGACCATTTCAATATTGCACGAATGCAAAAAGCCTTCACTAAACAATATTAGTCACAGATCGGATCACCTTATATATATTAGTCGTCCTATGAATTCAACAAGTGTATGCATCACAGATCACCTGTGAACGAACAAGTGGTAAAAATGAAGATAACATCACCATAACATTGGATCGTTTATAGTAGTTCATTCAATGAAGCCAAAATTCTAATAATATTATCCAGTCACACTAGTCACATGCCTACGCAATAAATATTGAAAATTTATTGTTTTTGTGGTATAATTATAAACCATTAACGCGGCAACACTGTTGTTTTTAAACAATGAAATATAACCTAACTCTATTGAATGTAAACTCAAGTAAACTGACCAACACAAAGAATACAATTATAAATAAAGTAGGATGATGCATCTGCAAGTACACTCTTTATTCTTTTTTATATGCAACAAAGGTTCCATTGCCAGAATTGCATTTAAAAATACTTTTTGTTAATGAAGCCAAGTGAAAATGTTTCCACCAGAAATTTTGGAAAGGATTCTCATTAATTGCGATGGGAAAACATTGAAAGCTGCCTGTAAAGTTAACAATACATGGAGGGATGTAGTGGAATACCTGACAAAGGTTTGTTTACGTCTAGATAGTTTGTAAAGTATTAATTTATCGAACTTATAGGAGACGTGCATTTGGAAACATTGCTGTCACAACGATATTCCTGAAAATGAATTAATACAATACTTAAATAAATGGGTACATACTCACGATGAGAATGAACAAAATAAGTGGTTTCGAATCTATGAAAATTGGTTATATTGGCATGATATTAAAACTAATATTGATTTTAACATAATACAAATGGAAAATGTTCGGAGAATATCTTGTATTAATGTAGCAGGTATAAATAAGTTAAATCTATAACAAAAATATATTTGTTTATTATTATTTGTCTGAACATGAAAGAATCAGTTTACATTTGTTCCGTGATTTATTATACAAATTGATTGGTTTGTTTGATCAAAATTTCGTAAACAATTATATTTATAAAAATTATCGTATTCTTAAACACTGAAAATATGAAAGTTTCAAATTTAGTGTTACTAATATAATGATTCTTTTATGAACTTGTATTTTAATGCTAATTAATTTCAGGAAATTATATTAGTATTGGTTTCGAAAGTGGAACAGTAAGAATATATAGCAATAATTTTGATTATGTTAAAACTTACAGTCATTTTAATATACCTGTTTGTGCTGTTTCTCTAGTTTGTGGTATGTTAAATTAAATTAATACTTACACAAACCTTTATAATGATTAACTGGTTTTAGATGATACTAATTTAATACCGACCGAAGTATTGGTTTATCAGGGACAGCAAGTTTTTATTGATGATTTTCTTGATACTGGATATTTACCTGCTGTGTTTCCCACTTGTTATAAGTTTAGGTGAATATTATACATAATTTATGCAATTAATTAAATATTAAGTACTAATATTTTGAAGACATTCCTAGAATTCTGTTGAACATTGTATAATGTGGTCGGTTTCTATTATGCACTCTTTTATACACATTGTTCCCAAATCATGCAAAATGGCAGTTGGAACAAGTCTAAGCTTTATACTAGAAAACCCTGTTTCCTCTGGGCCAGAACTTCAATTCTTAAACCTTGTTGTGCTTAGATTTTGGGGCGACTTGCACTATTAAGAAGGCCAAGACTATACTTAATGAAAATATTAATTTAAGTTAAATTTTATTATAACTACATAAAACACATATAAAATGAAACTTAATTTAATTCAATCTTATTTATTTATTTATTTATTTATTACAATCTTTATTTATCATTTTAATCAGATAAAAAGGCGAAGTTCAGCTATTAAGCTGCTCTTCCACTTAACCCTTAAATTTTACAATAAATTTAAATATATTAAATTAATACTACATTCTAAAACCACTGCTTCTCCATGTTCTCTATCTTTTTAATAATCTTAGTGTTGCTTCTTTTACCATTTTAGTGTTCTCTATACTCTCCAGTACTTAATAATTTGATAAGAAATCGAAAATATGTCAATATGACATATGATAGCGTCAAATTATTCTTATTGGAATATTTAAATATCATATTAGTCGTGATTGATTGAAATAAATCTTTTTGTGTAGTGTTAAATTTGTATGATTGTAAAAAATATCAGCCAACTTTAAAAGTTAAAATTTTTATGTTAGCATGCTAGGCATTGTCTTAACTAAGTAACACTTGCAACTTGTAACCTCTGTTTCAACTTTGCATTACAATTCCTGTAAAAAATTTGATATTTGGGCGCATTTAATGTTTGAAAAGCATATATCACACAAATAAAATATAATTGGTACCATGATGAAAGAAATAATAATAAAATAATTTATTACTGCCAACTACAAACAGTGTTACACAAGTCACTTGGTTTTGAATTAACAAATAAAAATACAATAAAACATTCATGCAAGAAAAAATATTTTACAAAAATAAAACAAATCGAATGAGTTTAATTAAGCCAATTGTCTTTGCAAAAATACTATAAACAACAGCATACACATGTATATACCTTCCTTTATAGTATTGAAAAAAAACTAGTAGTAAAATTTGATGAACTTTATTCGTCAACTAAATCACTTATGACTAAGTGAATTTGATTACAAAGCAAAATGCCAAATTGATTGGTTCATTTTATACCAAAGAACGATTAAAGATTAAATTTTAATTACATTTAAGCACAATGATGTCACAAAAGAACTTACGATACAGGAGCATCTGAAGAATATTTGGAATCAAATAATAATTTGTTTATATGAACTTTATTTTAACAAATCTTGCTTGCTAGCAATATGAACTGTCATTTTAACAAATCTTAGTTTCTAACAATATGAACTGGCACTTGAACGAAATATAGTTTAATATATTTTATCTAGAGAATTGTCAGATTTGCCACACTTTCTGATGTAATATCTGTTTATATTGTTAACAAACGAGATTTGTTAAAATGACAGCTTATATTTTTAGCAAGCAAGAATTGCTAAAATGACAGTTCATATTGTTAGTTAGCAATATGTATCTTGCTTACTTCTAGCAATGTTCATAGAGAATAGCCCCGAATGTATGTGTTGTTAGCAACAGACATATGGTCTGTTCCAAAGAGGCCTGGCTGGGTTTTGGGCCTGACTTTAATAAAATTGAAAACGTCTTCTGCTAATTTTTCAGTTTTATCATATGCTTTTCTAATAAATCATGAATTTTTTTAATTTATAATAAATAAAATTGAAAAATGTGTAGAAAATTATCTGCAAAGTTCTACAAGATATAATTGCCCAATTCTCTATGCATATTGTGAGATAGCAATATTGTTATTGAGCAAGGTTGCTAAGCAATTTAGTAAAAAATATAATAAGAATCAAGAAATTGCTTAGCAACCATCGATGTTAGCTAACATCTTTGTTAAAATCAATTTTTAGCCAATTTTTCAAATATTACGTAGCAACGTTCAAAATGTTAATTAACATCTCTGTAAAAAATGTTCAGAATACGGCCATTAATGTTATTTAGGTTGTCTGTGAATTGTTTTAAAATTCTCAAATGTAATTCTTTATAAAATTTTAGTAAGGTTATGTTTTTTAAATTGCATAAAAATTTCTTTATTTTCAAACTCAACAACAAAGTTATTACCACATATTAAAGATGCATACTGCTTGCAAGCAACATTTAGAGTACCATAACCTTAGTAACTTGTTTTTACGTGTATGTGTAATGTATGGAACTATGAATGTATTGCGATGCATTTGCAGCTTTGTAATCTATCATTGTATTAGTTAAGTTTGGTATTCTAACATTTAATATATTGGTCTCCTTTTAATCTACTTATAAGGCAAGATTTCACTAAGTAAGCTCAAAAATGGCAAGAGTAGTTTTGCCCTTTGGAAAAGAGATTTTTACATGAATTAATTAAATTGTACCGTATTAAATTCTACTAGTTAATGTTTCATAAAAAAATTAAGAACCAATGATTTTTTTTTTTAATGTTACTACTTAATATATAACTTTTCGCAAGAGGCATGAAAAACAGAAAGGTTTAGCGTGCATATTTATTAACCGATTGTGAAAAATAAGTTATCATATTAAATGACATTAGAAAGATTATGACTTGATTTCAAGATATTTGTTTTAGCTGTTATAGTAAATAGCTGAATGTTAGTCAATTTCTTTTCTTAAATGACACAATATATTTTTGCTATAAATATTAGATTAAATGAGCTTCAAAGTTATCACCTTCATTAAATTTATTTAAAAAATTATTTCAATAGACAATAACAAACATCTCTTTAATCATATCCATGATAGCCACAATGAATAATGTCGAATTTACACACATTAAAAAAATTCCTGCAAAGCTGTCGCATGTATACAGACAGAGATATCCCAATAGAGCTCCTTCTACTCATAGTAAATTTTCCAGGTTAGAATATAATTTAAGGCAATATGGTGCCTTTAAGATGTCAAAAATATTTTCCTGAGAACATGAATATGAATGTTTTAATAAATGTACAAACGGAATATCTGTAAAACAAATTGCACAAAATTGTGAGTCATCAGAAAAAACCCTTATTTGGAGGAAATGGAATTTTCAATAGAAGATATCACAGATGTTGGTCTCAAGAGCATTCATAAGCAGGTTGTTTTGGATACCAGTTTCTAAAAAAAATTCAGCTTACAAGTATGGTGTGGGATTCCAGTATAGATTAATTGGCCATTTTTCATCAATGGTTGTTTGAATTGTATAAGGCTGCAGTCTTACTGCACCACCCACCATCATCAACCTAAATTGGTTCCACTGATTCACTGCTACTAGTTGGCATCTGTGATCTAGTCATCATCGTGTCATAATTTCGAATTTAGTAGATGGTCTACAACTGATTTGAGTTTGACACATACCAACTTTGTAATGTTATAAATTATATAAACATAAATCCTAACATATTTTGTATATTATTTTTGTTATAATTTCAATAAAATGACAGATTTGAGGATGTCGATGATATTGATAATTTAATTTAGGCAAGTTTGCAATGATTTATTTTAAGAAGTTTATTTAAACATAACATGTTACAACCAAATAAAAATTATATATATCTCAAAGATGAGGAGTATGAAACTCCATCAGAAAATGTGAATACTTAAAATCGTTAATGCATTCTGCGACCTACCGCATATTTAACTGAACAGCCAACTATGCATTGAACAATATGTGGTCAATCTGAACATGTTATAGACGTTTGTTTTTGGTTATTGTTTCGATTGGTTTCCTAGGCAAGGAGTAGCGTCTGTTGTTGTGTCAATAATATTTTTAAATAAATTTGATGAAGGTGGCTAATTTTGAAACACATTTACTCTAATTTTGTATTATGTAATCCTATGATATTTTTGTACCAGCATATAGAAAAAGACTCGTCAATGTATCAATAAAATATTATGAGTAATTTAAAAAAAAAAGAAAAAGTTTTTCGTACAGGTCTCTGATACAGTCTTGCCAGTTTAAGCATCAATTTCCTGCAGGAATGACAATCTTATTTAAGCATTTTTTTAATTTTTTTCTTTATTCTACTAATAAATATAAATTCTTCAATATTTAAAGAATATGAATGATTCCACAACAACTATCATCAATATTTTTCATTTCACTTAAACTTTGTGGCCTACTACCCAGTTTGCAAAATTCCTTTACTTAACCTAAAATTAACTAATGATATATACAATTATTCTACAATTGTTTTTTTCTGACAAATTTTTCTTTTTGTGCCATATTATTTAATACTATGGGTGAGCGTTTTGTATGATTTTTATTAAATCTGTTTGCAAGCAGTGTCTGTTTTGTGTTTTCTTGTTTGTAGTTGTTAGATAATTGTTTATTTTATTTACATTTCATTTTTTCCACCTGTTCTGAATCACCCTGTATATTACTTATGCTAAAAAAATTGTTGAAATATAGGTAATTTCGCACCATATCAATATTATATTTTCTTATTTTATGACTACATACATGTTATATCAATTTGTACAGTTTTTATATTATTTATTATGCTTCACTTGGCGCCTATGCACATCATATAGCAGACTCCCTTCCAGTTATTTGTATCTAGTTCAATGGTTATTTCATATGGCCCCAAAGAAAATAATGAAGAGGAATCAAGTCTGGAGGTATTGCGGGCTATGGTATGGGATGTCCAATCAAAGCTTTTAAATTATTTGAATATTTATAATTAAAAATGCAATGTTGCGAAAAGTTATATTATAATAATATATTATGATTGAATGTTATTGGTGCTTTAATTACACTTACATTATACTCGACTTATGACTATTAATAATTGTTCTTTCATTTTAATTATCAATTCTATTCTATTGAGTTAATACATACCAGCATTCTTTGTAGCTACTCTATACTATAATTTCTTATTTCCAGTTCTTTTAAAAAATATATATGCAGTGTTACAAGATGTGGAAAGATAACAATAGCCAAAATTGGAACAGATGATGAAGCCAGAAGAAAGATTTTTAATGTGATAACATATGTACGAATTTACTCCCCAGAGATTGTTACATCTGTAAAGTTATGGGAAGGAGTTTGTACTATTGTAGTAAATAATAAAGTAAAAACGATTAATTATAATGAGCATAGCTTGAAACCAAATGTGATTGCTGTGGAAAAAGCAAAATTAGAATTTTCATATGAGCATGGAGTGATACCGAGAGAAATTAATATATTTAATAATAAGATTATTATTTCATTAACAAAAAGTAAGTGTGATTTATTATATGTTATGATCATTACTAATTTAATTGATATTTGTAGGTTTTGATTCGAGAAATAATCAGATGTTCGAGTTGTATATACTTGGAGAAAAACAGCACTATAAAAAAATGTTTATGCCATGGGAAACATATAGGTCCAATATAAGTTGTATGTTTCTTTATGGGAATACTTTTATAGTTGCACTAGTCAGCGGCATGGTAAGATATTTTAAATAAATTAAAGAATTATCAAAAAGTATCTACCGATACTCATCACAGAATAGATCAGAGTATTGAGTTTACAAAAAAAGTATTTTTCCAAAACTCTTGAAATCTTTATCGGCATTACTGGTAGGTCCTACCTACGTTCTAAAATTATTCTCTCATATTTTTCAAATTTAATTTTCTTAGTCTTATTAGATGATTCATTCTTTAATCTCTATCAAGATAAAAATTGCTGCTATTTTATGTTTTGAAAATGATAAATAATATAGAAATTCCGGGCTATAAATACGTACCTACCTGTCCTATGATGCATCTTTTCATTTACTTAAAAATTAGAAATTTGCTTTTTTGAACAAATTCAGAAATAATTTATAGGAATGGTAGACAAGCAGATTAATTGATGATTTATTCAGCTGCTTTTTGTTGCTGGTTTTAATTTCATCTAATTATATTTCACACTTGAAACATTTCTTGCTCAGAGGTTACACGTTACACTGTTTAATATACAAAAACTCTGAAATAATTGAAGAATGGGTATAGTTTATTGAAGTAAAGTATTTTGATGGTCATGAAATCTATTTCTTGAGCAAAATAAAGAAATATTAATTTTACGTAAAATCTTTATGACATGAGCATAATGGTCTGCTAGGTGTGTTTTCAAATCTAGCAGATGTATCTATCAGCTCTCAGTTCATTTTGTCTTAAGTCAAAAGATACCGCCCAGATGGTGTAGTGGTTAGCGTACTTGACTGCTTCACTTCTCTGTTTTGTGTCCAAATAGGGGAGTTTTGAATAACAAAATAAAATATCAATAATTCCAATTTTTTTCCAACCCTGCTGCATACACACAATGAGCTATTTTTAAGGTAATGTAGTATTAAAAACAAGTAATGGGAATAAGTTTATGTTCTGGCTGCTCCATTGTAAATTTAAAACAGTGTTCTGCATAATTGGTTGTGCTCCAGGATTGCACTTTTAATGTGCCACTTTACTTAATAATAATCTCGAAAATATTGCTACATAGATTTTATGCAGTCAACGAAAACAATACAAAACAAAGTATATGCTGAGACAAAAATATTATTTAAAATACCGACAATTGTTTTAACTTTTATTTGTTACATTACATCATACCTATATATTATCATAATTTGGGAGTAATAATACAAAATTTGTTGAGATTTGTCAACATCCATTTATGGATATGGTACTTTAAAAAGAATACAAAAATAGGTTTATTATAATACTATTTACATAATAACTTACCTTTTAGAAACAGAAAACTAATAAAATTATTTTTTAGGTTTACTATTACGAAGTCCAAGATTGGAAATTATTCGACATTGCCAATTACAGTTACCGAGAAAACATAAGTTCATTATGTCCAATAGTATCCATAGATGCAATCGAATGCCATGGTAGACGAATATTGTATATTGCAACTAATAACAAGTTATACCAAGTAACAGGTTACTCAATTCCCGATGATATTGAAAACTTCTCTATTTATTAACTTTAACTGAAATTTTTATATAATTATTAAAACAAAAAATGTGTTCAGGATAGTTACATAAATCCGTTTTAAATATTGTTTAATAAACTTTATTTGTTTATAATATTTAAGTAAATATCTATTATATGTAATATAATAATTTTAATCTGTTTTTTTTTGTCCTTGAATTTTTAAAATGATCCATTAAGTATGGATGTCAACTTATGAACTTTCAATCAATTAACATTTTAAAAATTAAATCTTAAGTAGTACGTATGCTGATAACACATTTGAATAAAAATACATTAGTTACGTTACTTATGTCTAGTGAATAAAAAAGATAAGCACCATTTTCTTCATATTTACAACAAATAGTATATTCCACGTGTTGCCGTCCAACGAGAAATATACTTAGTATATAAGGCATTGGCACGTAGAACATACATTTAAGTCCGCTTAT
The DNA here is from genome assembly GCA_963932245.1 of Tachinus rufipes. Classification (NCBI taxonomy): domain Eukaryota; kingdom Metazoa; phylum Arthropoda; class Insecta; order Coleoptera; family Staphylinidae; genus Tachinus; species Tachinus rufipes. The sequence goes on along the minus strand of OZ010745.1, from coordinate 81,234,815 downwards.
AATACTAAGAATATCACAAAAATAAATATGCTCTGGCAGTCAGTTTAGGGAAAGAGCTATAAGAGCTATTATACCTAACAATGCAAATATCACTCTCCTGCATCTATTGCACTTATTATTTATTAGCATCCAAGCAACGGATGGGAGCATTATCGCTGCTCGTCGAAGGTTCCGTACCCAGTTGTTGATCACTGTCACTACTACTGCTACATGTTGAATCGCCTCTAGAGAGCATTGGACTACCTCTAGACTGCTCATTCTGTGTGGAGACTAAAGCTGCGGCTGCCGCTGCCGCAATACAACTAACGCAAAGGTCTTGTCGGACGGGTAACATTTGCCTATTCGATACAGGCAAACTGGGAGTCATTTCATTTGGTGTGGAAGAACGACTACTATTATCTTCAACATCCATCGAACTACCAAATGATCTCTATAACAATATTATATTAATTCCTATAATCCTGGTTTTCTTTTAATAATTACCTGTCGATCATTAATAACTACAGCCCTGATTTGTGGTAAGGGACTAATGCCCCCTCCATTTCTTCTTGGGCTACTATCGTTAGCAGAATCTAAACCAACAACTTCCTCAATTTCCAAATGTAGAATACTCTCTTGACTCCCGGTAAACTAAATAATCCAATCACAATTACATACATATCATGATTAAAATTAGCATTATCCAAAACTACACATGCAGCTAACTACTAAATAATAACTTAAAAAGCACAAAATTACCTCCACCATGCTTAAGTGCAAATAAAAAGTAGTATCTATGTGTAGAATGTCATGTTGGTAAATCAGACAGGGATATGCTAAAGTACAAAATACTATACTATAGAGATGTTGGATAAAGCGTAACACTGACCACAAATCCATAATGTTTAAGAATGTCCATTTTACACATAGGACATGTTCGATGTTCTAATAACCATGGATCTATACATCCTTTATGGAATTCATGCCTGAAAGCAATCATTTAAATCATATTTCTGTAAATAATACTTTTTTAACTTACGAGCATGGAAGTATCCGAAGTACTTCCGATATTCTATAAGGCTCTATACATATGGCACAACACTCTCCGTCACCCTGCATCTCCTAAAATATAATTGTTTAAATACATTTGAATTTGTATAATTATAGATTAACATAATTTGTTTCACAATTATTTAATATCTTGATTGAGAAATTAATTAATTGTGAAACTAATAATATAAAATATTAATTATATTAAATTTACCTTGTCATCATTTTTGATATTTTTTGTCGGAATTTTGGAAAGTGCCTTTTTTGCTGCATTGCAAAGTCGTTTCTATAATATAAAAGTAATTAGTATTACCCTAAATACCATTAATTACTACTTACCGAAAGTCTGTCTTTTGCATGTATATATCTAAATCGCTGTACATAGTAGAAGACTAACCATGCTAAGGATATTATCATAAGTACTATGAATGTAATCGAAACAAACAATACAGATGTTCTGAAAAGATAAAAAACAAATTATTAGATAAATAGCATCGTAATTGTTTATTCTATTGTTAATGTTACATTTTAAATAACAATTCTTAGTGTGTGTGAGATTTTATTGGTTTTGAAGTGATCTCTATCTATTGAGCAACACTTTATTGCAACTAGAGTATATACATTTAAAGTTAGAATACTCTATACTCTTTTTAATACAAAATAATAGAAAATATACTCTTTTTTTTTGGGCGAGTCCTAATCATTTCAATTGTTTGAACAAAAAGTACCCTTACTCACGTAATTTTTTAAATTTAAATATTTAAAAAACCAATTTGCGTTTTTTACTGCGTGTCGTTCCGACCATCCGTTCGCTGGTAATTTTCCAAGTATTTTGTTTCCGGCAATTTTCAAATTATATGCCCATCATGACGGAAGTCCGACAAAACGGCCAATAGCGGCAAAAAAAATGCTTCGGTCTTGAGAGAATCCGCTTCGGCTCTCGAATTATTCTAAAAATCAACGCGTAAATTCATATGTAGAATTGTCTTCTAAAGGCGTTTTATATGAAGAAAAAAATTGGTTAATTCGAAGGAATTTTGAGAAAATTGTATTTAAAATATATCTTTGTTGAATCCAAGAAATTGGCATTCCGAAGGTTAAATTTATTATTTAGACAATATCAATAGGTGGATTCATTTGTAGAATTGTTGAAAAAATAGTTTATTTGAAGAAATTTTATATGAATCAGTTTTCGTATTAATTTTTATTAAACTCAAAAATTGGGATCCTGGAGGCTTAATTTATTATTTAGACAATACTAATAAGTGGATTCATATGTAGAATTGTATTCTTTATATGAAAAAAATAAATTTAAAACAACTCCAGTTCAAACTACTTGTCCGTAATCCTGCTCTGAAGTGCCAGCACCCACCCGCTTAAGTGTGCGTCATCATACTATTTCCCCCTCTTCTGACGCTTCCAGAGTCCAGAATCTCTTGACGCTTGGGCGGGTGGTTTGGCACTCGAGATTAATCCGTTTAAACTACTCGATGGTAATCATGATTATCCAATCCCTTGATGACGCTTGCAGAGAAGGTAAAATTCTAATTTCTTAATAACTAACACTTGGGCGGGAACCCCACTTCAAATCATCTGTTCGTATTCATGTTCTGAAGTGACACACACACCCGCCCAAGTGTCCGTCATCAAGGGATTAGATAGCACCATCACCTCCTTCAACATGGAGACTTTTAACTCTTGCAGAAAGAAACTTCCAATTTCTTGATAACTAATGGCGTTTTCGGCTGTGTCACTCTTTATGCACTGGAGTGCTCTCGGTGCATATTTTTGTGTTCGGCTCACAACGCTCTTTTTTAGAACGCCATAGAGCAATATCCTCCAACGTCAAACTTCGGGGCGCCCCAGTGCAACTTCAAAAATCACAGCCGAAAACGCCATAACACTTGGGCGGGTGGGTTTGTTCGTTTATCTCTAAGCTATTATAAATGTCATAAAATGTTTCTAAACTGTCATAAACTTTATAAATTGTTTCCGAGTTGTGATAAAATATTTATGAGATGTCATAACTGTCATAATATATTAATACGCTAAACGTTATAAATGATTTCAAAACTGTTATAAACGTCAAAACACGTTTGGGAGCTATTAGAAAGTTTATGAAATTTTCCTGAACTGTCATAAACATTATAATATATTCGAGATAAAAGTCACAAAACGTTTGAGATGTCATTAATTGTTTCTAAGCTGTCATAAATGTAATAATATGTTCCCAAACTGTCATAAAATATTTAAGTGATTTAAACGTCTGAAAGTGTCAATGAGTTGTCATAAACGTCATAAAATGTTTGTGAACTTTCATGAACGTTATAAAATGTTTGTGAACAGGTAATAATTTTTTCTGAGTTGTCATAAATGTCATAAAATGTTCCTAAGCTGTCATCGTCATAAAATGTTCCCGAACTGTCATAAAATGTTTAAGAGAAATCTTAAAACTCATAAAATGTCAGTGGGCTAAAATATAAAATATAATATAATGTTCCTGAGCGGCCATAAAATGTTTATGAGATGTAATAAACGTCATAAATTGTCCACGAGCTGTCAGAAACGTCATAAAATGTTTGTGATCTGTCAATCATTGTTTTGAACTATCATAAATACCATAAAAAGTGTTGTGAAGGATCGTGAACGTTATAAAATGTTTGTGAGCAGTCAATAATTATATCTAAGCTCTCATAAATATCATAAACAGTCCGTGAGCGGCCATAAATGTTTGTAAGCTGTCATAGATGTCATCAAATGTTTTTAAACTGTCACAAACATCATAAAATATTCCTGAGCTGCTAGAAACGTTATAAAATGTTTGTGTATGTTGTAAATTGATTCTGAGCTGTCATAAATGTTATAGATTGTTTCTTAGCTGTCATAAAATGTTCCTGAACTGTCATAAAATGTTCCTTAACTGTCATAAAAAAATTGGTGAACTGTCACAAACTTTATAAAATGTTTGTGATCTATCATACGAGTCATAAAACGTTTGTGAATAATTAATTTATGACAGCTCAGAAACTATTATTGTTTCTGAGGTGGCATAAAATGTTTGTGAGCTGTCATTAATGTTATCAAATGTCATAAACGTCATTCCTGAGCTGCAATAAAACTCCTAAGATGTTTTAAGCTGTCATTAATTGTTTCTAAGCTACCATAATATGTTTCTGAACTGACATAAAAGTCATATCATGTGAAATGTCTTAAGCATTATAATATGTCTGTGAGCTGTCAGAAATGTTATAAAATGTTTGCAAGCTGTCATTAACGTCATAAAATGTTTGTGAGGTATTGGACGTTTCTCTTATCTGCAAGCGTTAAAAGTCTTTGTCAAATGAGGTGATGGTGACATCCAATCCCTCCACCGAACGCAAGATCGGATTGCGATTCAAATAGGTCCAGACAGTGTCGATCCCGTCTGCTGGTCGGCGGGCGCCAAAAGCACTTAAATCCAATACTCATTCGTCTGAAGAAAATATAATTATGCAAGTCATTGATTATATTCCAATAATGATTGCAGTTTCTCAGTTCTCTTTTTATATATCAAAACACTAGTTCGAGATTGGCAGACACGTTTACCAACAAAAAACAACTTAAAAAAAGCTGCCCAAGCACTGTTAAACCATCAAGATTTCTTGGTGAAATAGGGAGCTTGACAGAGCAAGCACTAAATGCTGTTTAACATTGCAAACAGAAACGGTGCCTCAAATAGAACCTACTTCACAGCATATAACAATGCAATAAAAAAATCAAAAAGATATTATTGGTAAAAGATACTATAAAGACGTACAGATAAACCCACATGTTCCCGTTCCAAAAGAAGCAGAGCAAAGATCAATTATAGGATCCCTTCTAACAAAAAAAAATTAGAATCATTCGAAAAAACTACTGCAGACATACACAGCTAAGCTCCACGCTGTCAAAAGTTTCTAATCAAGAGAACTTTCAAGTGCCTAACAGAAAATCAAACAAAAAAAAAACTCGGCGGAGAAAAACGCCATTGCGAATCAAAGCAGCTTAGAATAGAGAATGAGCATGTTTGAACCATTTGAGTCTCCAAGACGGGGTTTATCCCATCTCGTTAGAAAAATAGCTTGCTGCTATGAGAGGACTTTTATTTGAGATCCTCAGAGCTAGAAATACCAAGCAGGTGGCTAAACTTTACAGACCAATCAGTTTCATTCAAAAATAGTCTACAAGTATATTATCATCAGACAAAGGACTAAAAGGTCTATCTCTGCACCGACACCAATATCATACCAAGGAAAATGCTGCAAACTAGACATACATCAACTAGTTATCAGGAGGGAAAAACTATATACTGCCAAGAAACGGCTTTTGACACAACATTAGCATGCAATGAGACAATAGCAATGAAGAACAGAAGAATAGTACCTCTCGTCCAATAGTAAGAAAATTTGATATTCAAAAATCGGACTGCAATAATTACAATATACGATAAGACTATCAGAGATAAAACCGTTGGCAAATTTCCATCAACGCTGTTGATCTCACCATCCTAGTAAGCGGAAAGTTTGGAGTAACTGTATCCGACATGAATCAGAGTGCACTAAACTCCGTAGAAAGGTAGTGCAATAAGGAAAAACTATCAGCAAAACGGCCTTTTAAATACGACGAAACACTGAAGACAAAACCTAAAAATGTATGAAACTACCGATGACGAAGAAAGTAAAGTATCTGGGATTTACGCTTGATACCAATTTAACTTTCTATATTAATGCAACCTTCGTAGTCCGGGTGAGTTTAGCAACCAAATCGATGGTCAGGCACTGACACCTGATATGACCAGATGATTATATTATCAACCTCAAGAGTACGGAAACCTAACTAGATAAAGTATAGCTGCCATTAAATAGTGCGCTTATATCGACTTGTGTCTGGACTACATTTCAACAGACCGTTGTCCAACAGCTAAGCGGCACTACAGGCAATACACCCACCAGTAATAAACCACATAACCAGTCTGGAGACATTGGCTACAACTAACAGAATACGCCTAATTTAGATATAAGGATCAGGGTTTGGAAAGAAACCTTGAAACAAATAAAAAAAAAAACACGGGGATGTTTTTTGGACCTGAACTAGCGTTCGAGATCTCTTATGAGACCGGAAAACAACATGCAACACTGTCAAAAAACTCCATCACAATCTTGGTAATGTTGATGAGTAAAACAAAAGTGCAAAGACTTGATAACTGGACACTGTGGACTGAATAAACTCATGCATATAGAATGGGATTCCAAACGGATACCCTATGCCGCGGATGTTTGAAGGATAAAGAAATTTCACTACATCCGTTGAGCGAGTGCGAGGCATGCAATTCGCAGCGCAGAGCTTTTTTGGCAAAACAAAGATGACAAAACTGTACGCTTTTCTCCAAAACCGTTTCTGAGAAAATCCTTCTCAATATTTTGCTCTATGAAATCTAAATCGCTTGTAAAATATATTCATAAGATAAAGTATGGAAAATATAGTACAACAAACATATTAATCAGTAAATCAAACAAAATCTCATAAAATTCATGTCATACGAAATATTGTAGATAGACTGTGCAAGTTACAAAATTAACCTTATTCGATCGATATGAATTGGGTTTTGTTCAAGAATGCTTAGAAAATATATGTTTTCTGAAATATTCCTCAACAAAATCATCATAGAAGGTCAAATACCAAAAGATTGGCCAATATCCACATTTATTCCACTCCCAAAGAAAGCGACCAAAACAAAATGCTCAGAACACAGAATAATCATTCTGATGAGTCACGTTCTAAAAGTATTCCTCAATATTGTCTGAACTCGCATATATAGAAAGCTAGATGACAACATCAGTCATACACAATTCGGCTTTAGAAAAGGAATAGGAACTAGAGAAGCGTTATTCGCCATACAAGTCCTTATCCAAAAAGCACGCGACATCAACGCAGATGTATTTGCATGCTTTATTGATTTCGAGAAAGCATTCGATAAAGTTCAACATAGCAAAACCATCGTAATTCTACGTGAAAGCGGAATCGACAACAGAAACATAGACATAATATCTAATCTGTACCTACAGCAAAAAGCCATAGTCCAGGTAGAAGACCAAATATCCGAGGAGTTTAGGGTAAAGAGAGGGGTCCGCCAGGGTTGTGTACTATCACCACTGCTGTTCAACGCATATTCAGAACAGCTATTCAAAGAGGCACTAGACAACGTAGAAGAAGGTCTAGTAATAAACGACAAAACAATAAACAACCTCCGATATGCAGACGACACTGTTCTGATCGCTGATACTGTCGATGGACTTCAGAGTCTGATAGACTGCATAACAAACGTGAGCAAACGATACGGAATGAAGTTGAACTACAAGAAAACGCAAATCCTAATCATCAGCAAAAACCGCATAGATAACCTTCGGCTGAAACAATTACATAATTAGGATGTACCTTTAATAAAGAATAGGATCACTCTCGGGAAATAAAATGCCAAATCGAGGCAAAGCAAGAGGCGCATTTAACAAGATGAGAAACATACTATGTAACATGTCGTATTATTATCAGTCCTACTGTACGGGACAGAAGCATGAACCCTCACCGAAGCCAATTTCAAACGCATCAACGCCTTCGAGATGTGGTGTTATCGTCGCATGCTCAGAATTTCATGGGTTCATCACATGACAAACGAAACAGTACTACGGCGCATTGCAAAAGAACTTGATTTCCTAACAAATGTCAAACATAGGAAAATAGGGTTCTTTGGACATATCATAATATGGTATTTTTTATTTCTCATAAGAAATAAAAAATACCATCTACTGCAACTAATCACCTAATCCTGCAAGAAGAAAATAGAAGGAAGAAGATCAGCAGGTAGCCGCAGAATATCATGGCTAAAGAATATAAGAGAATGGACCGGAATGACATCAACGGCTTTATTTAGAACAGCAGTAAACAGATTAAAGTAGACCAATGTGATTGCCAACATCCATAGAGGATATGCACTTAAAGAAGAAGAAAATATTTCCACTAAATTGCGTACGTACAAACGTAGGTCTAAAATTAAAAGTAAAGTGTTTTAAATTTGCAATAGGTATTGCAATAACGAACCAAACCTATTTTTGTTACTTTATCTTCGTCCAGATGATTCATTTGACGGATGTAACGCACAAAGAATTCAAATCACCTACATTAATTGATGGCGACTTTATTAAATTCAAATCTTGTAAATTAAAAACACAACACATTAAAACTTAATATTTTATGCCAAAAATGTCAATAATATTATGCTATCAACTATCAAAGAGCAGATATGGAATTTCCTTAAGCAATTTTAAATCTATACGCATCAAATAAAATGTAAGTTATTACAATCTTACTAAATTTATTACATATTAATATTTATATTACAAAAAGGTCCGTAGAACTTACTAAGCATATAAGATATAAATGTTCCAAATAGGCCACTTTCATTTCTAAACAAAGGCGTGCTTGTCAGCTTTAAATACGACACCGTTTCGTTTATTTTATCACCCGCACAGAATATGAATAATATTCCGATAAATATTTCTAAAATATTTTAAAGAAAATTATGACAATCCGACACATTTTTCCCAAAGAAATAAAAATTGATTGACTGAAAAATAAAATTTTACTTGATTTAAATATTGAAACACCTTTGGTACATAAAATCTATAGCACTGTAAGACGTGGTTATGCACATCATTGGATGCTTTCTGTTTAAAATTGTTTGTACGTGCAATGCATAATGTGACAGAACTCCGTCGTGTTGTAAACCACATGTTACGACTTTGTAATAGCGTCACATCTTCCAAAAAATGGGATAGCCCATCAGTTAAAAGGTAGCGCATTTATCAAAAGAGGGTATATGAAATAGTAGCTTCAGAAACTCTCTTAAATTCAATTTTAATAAAAATCTTATACTTTAATTTATAGATAAATAGTTGAAAAGTAATAGCGTACTTTATCGATCTTACCCAACCAGGTTTAAGCAGACCAAAGTTTCTCTGCAGTATCAGGGATAAAATGGGGCAAGATAATTAATGTGCGTGAAATTGTTTTTCCGGATATATAAAAAAAATTAGAAATAATTTACAGCTGATTGGGATTCGATCTCGGGACTCCAGCATGGAAGCCAAGCATTTAAGCGCCACACTTGAATAATTAATTACGACAGATTAACATTTATTCACAGCAGTGTAATTATTTATTATGAATATTAGTTATAGTTATGTGACAAGTAATCGTAAATGCATTTAGACTAATAATAACATTTAGTTTTAAAACACTCATAACACGTTTATATTAATATTCTTATATTTGTTTGGAAGAAAGTTTCACCAGTTAACATTTACTCTGTGCATGTGCAAACAATAGTATGCATGCTTAAAGCGTTAAAACTGCTTATGAGTTGACATTTTAATTGTATACTTTCCGATATCAAATATCCACATATATAGTATTGTAATTTAACACCTAATTTCATGCTAATTTTGACCAACCAATAATGCCGAGTTGATGGCTTTTTTCTTCTTACTGGCGTTGCCAAATATACGTACACTCTGTATGCGCACCTGCTTATAATTTCTTAGGATTAACATCTTGAATCCGGTTGTTTATCCAATGTCACCGGATATTCTGTTTGACCGGATGTTGACACAGATATTAACAAATAGTGGAATAACTTAAGCATTATATTTTTTAATTAATTATTTTTAATTAAACACTGGGTTGAATACAGCTTAATCAGAAAGAGAGAAAATGCTTAAAAATAAAAGTTGTACGTGGTTATGTGCATACAAAGTATTATACAAGGGGAATCAGATTTGATCAAATCAACTTCCTTGTTTCTATTTCTCTTTTCATTTTAAGCAAAGTTAAAAAATATTTCTGAAAAGAACGAATGAGATACATTATTTTGTTATCTACCTAGCTATGAAAACAATATTCTACCGTAAACAAATTCTTATGTCAAGTTTCTGTATTATTTTAAGATGTCATCTCAAGTTTGGTATTAACCGCTTAACATTTGTCGATTTTATATCAGTTTAAAGAGGTGAAAATGAGTGATTTGCAATTTGAACACAGAAGCATCCATTTTTATCAAAAGAAGACAGTAGCTCAAAGAATATCTTATAAATATCCCGTCTTATGTTCAAGTCAATACAATTCATCCAGATCTTTGGAAGCACAAACTTACGATATCATCAAAAAGTTAAAGATTGACCGCAGAGTAAAAGTTTCAGTTATTATTAGAGAAATAAGAATATCAAAAACGAGCGTTTTAAAATTCTACAAGAACATTTGGGAATGAGTGTCAGCTCAATGGATTCCCAAATTGCTCAGTCCCGAATAAACTGTGTTTGGCTGCTTTATTCCAAGATAAAAACTTCTTTCATAGAATTGTAACTGAGGATGATACCTGGGTACACAACTGGAATCCTCCCACAAATAAGAGACAAAAGTCCATGCGTTTATATGGGTGGCTCTTCACCACCTAAAAAGACAAACGAAATTTTCTAAGCAAAAAGTAATGTCCACAGTTTTCTGGAATACTGAAGAGTTTCTCTTAATAAGTGTATATGCCAAAAAGGACTGCAATCAATGTCCAAAGACAATAAAAAACTTAAAAACAATTATATTCAGAAAACTATGCTTCTGCACGACAACTGCACAAAGCATTGTTAGACCAATGTCCGAAGATTGGGAACAGGTAAATATCTTCCCTATTACTCTAGTTTATTTATGTTATAAACAGTCTTTGACAGATTTACCCAAGCAATATCCGCCTCTCATTCCATTGGCTATATAGCACTATGTAACTACTCTATCCCATTTCGGAATAAAAACGCCAGTAATTTGGATATTTGGCTAATCACACAAATCAGTTCGGTGTTCTGTTCTTGGTCTTTAGTCTTGTTTTTCCTTTTAAATGCCAACAGAGTAGCTGGAATTGATGCCAAGTCCTCGATTTTTATCTATGGCATATACCATAATTTTCTTTTAGGGCTCTATCGCAGCTGTTTATAGCCGTTTCAATGCCTACAGTAAATATATAAAAGTTTGATTCTCAGTTGCCATTTACATACTGCAATATACAACTTAGTCACCTCGTTTAGCTTATCAGAACTCAAAATAAGTGTTTCCGGAATATTTGTGCCGCAAGCAGTTTTAGAAATATGTATTTGCCAAACTGAAGCAAAGGTTTTACTGTCGTGCATTATTAAGAAAAGCATGGCTTTGGACGTAGATTTTCTTTGAAATGCAGTTTTTTCACTGTCATAAGATTTCGCGTAAAAAAACTTGCCACCCTGTAAAGAATATGTGTCAACAAATTAGTTTAAAATTACCAAATATCAGCCTAAAAAAAAACGATCCATGTATTATTTGTTACAATTCTCAATAAAAGTCTCTCTGTAAAGGTTCCTAATATACAATGTAGGAGCGTTTCAGTACAATTCACAATTCATCTTTCTGTGAAGCATCCCTATTGTAGTTGCGTTTAGGTACATCAGCCTAAAAAGACGATCCATGTATTGTTTGCTACAATTCACAATTTCTCGGCTTTATCGATATACTCTTTAGAAAGTATAAAGTATGAAGAGTGCTATCTATCATTTGCAAAATTATGAATAGAACTTTTGGTTATTTGAAGAAGTTCATTATTGTAGATCAAAAATAAAGTCTGCAAAAGAACAGAACCTTGAGGACCACCCATTTATGATTTTGGGGTCAGAGTTAAAACCTCAAACATCAATTCTAACTATAATTTTTCTATTGTCAAACAATCTTTTAGATTCTTGCCTTCATACAGGACAGTTGTGTTAAAGCAATTTATAGAAATAACAGTGGTAACACCATGAGATAAAGAAAAAGTGCGTAAATAGTGTGTTTGTAAAGTGTTTTGTTATTGTGTGGTGTTCGTAAACTACTAATTGCGTCAGTAATTAGTAGTTTATTGTTTTGTAGTGATTGGAAATTTCTATTGTCTACGTCATTGTGACGTTTGATTTGAAAGAGCAAAGTGAGAGTGGTTGTCACTTGACATTAGTCTCACGTGTTAAAATTAAGTATTCGGGTCACAGAAGGTGTTAAGAGGTATTTGGTTCCACCACCATTGAACTTAAACACCCCTTCCGAGGCCAAAAATTTCCGATGCTGATCAAATATAATTACGGCAATGTGTTAGATAAACTGAGCAAACCAGCGGCTATTGGTGAAGAACTAAAGCAATACGTCTGCAAGGCCGCCAATAAAGTATCTAAAACCACAACTGGGTTCATTCTCAGTCGCTTTGCCAAATGCAAAACAATGGTGCAGAGGCTTATGTGCCAAAACAAAAAATTGTCTGGCAATCTAGAAGGCATGAAAAGGCCGGCTTGAAAAATGAGGAAACCGCCAAAATTAGTAACAAGACTGCCCAGGCATCTTATCAAGCACCGGCTAACCAGATAGCAGCAGCCCCTAGAATAGCCCCAATGCCAAATAAGCCAAAAAGGTAAAGTCGTTTGCACTGGCAGTAAAAACTTCAAAAGAAGGGGAAACCAGTGAGACAAAATCCTCCGTGAAATAGAACCATAGGTCCAGGTCAGGGACAAAAACCTAAGTGTTAGTAAAAAAATCTGGCAACTGTAACAGAGGATGAACGTAAGAAACTGCAGAACTGCTCGGACCTGGGATACACCCTTGAGCTGCCGACACTATCCAACCCCAAATTCGTAATCTACAATTGATGAAAAGAAGCTTACAAAAAAAGATCATTAACCGCAGCAGCAAAAGTAGAGAAGCAGGCAACGTGATTGTAAAACTTCCTGCCACAGAGCCAAAAAATACACAACGCAAGCGAGAGCTAAGGAGTTTCTAGAAATACCAAGGTGCTATGGATGCATGAGCGTGAGCCATTTCTTGAAAGAGTGCAAGGCAGTGCGATACTGCAGAAAACGTAAAGAAAAAAATCAAAAGACTAGAATCGAGTCACTCGGGAGCGACTTAGCAAACGAAGCTGGTTACATTTAAATCCAGAAATGGATAAGTGCCATCAGATTTGGATAGTGCAGCTCAACTGCCAGCAGACACAGGCGGTCATGCTGGATCTTAACAAACTAGCCGTAGAAGAAAAAATTGACATCCTTAAAATGCCCGGGTACGAGTGCGTAGCTAACGCAAAATCTGTTAAAGCGGCTGTTTTAGTAAAATAAGCTAGGCTTAACCTTACTCGTTTGACTCAACTGGTAGAGAAAGCGGGTGTTTGTGCGCGGATCTCAGGAGTTGACATAAATATGTACTCAAAAGCGGTGTACTGCACCTATGGGCATAGAATGGAGGACTCCATTAACTACAAGCAAAAGTGGAAGCTACAACCAAACAAGTCCCAATCATATATGCGCTAGATGCAAATGCCGTCTCTCCGCTCTGGCACAGCAAGTTAAAAAAAAAGCGCGGATGCAAGCTCCAGGAATTTATAACGGTGAGGAACTTGAGCATCTTAAAGCAGACCTCCAGGCTATATACCTTTAGCGGCCCAATGAGAAGTAGCAGCATTGATGTCACCTTAACGAGTAGTAGACCTTACGCGACTTCGTGGAATGTCCATCGGTAAGTTGTGGCCAAACCAAAAAATAAAGTTGCACCGTCGCAAATTTGTAGAGTCTGGAAAGACTGGGAAGCGGACTCCCCCCGATATGTTAACGTGCTTTAAGAACTGGCAACAAAACACGGCTTCAACAGACAAGTTGAGAAGATAAGTGACGATCCCAACCAACAAGTATTGCTTCCACTTCAGACGGCGTCTTACTAGCACAATAAAGTGGTAGAAACGGGAACAGTACCGCGGGTAATGGCAACCTATGGTGTAAAATTTACAAGTATTGTAAAGAAACAAATCCGCGCACCCTCTTGAAAGTATCAACAGATAATGGCTCAACCAAATCTTGGTAAGAGTGAATTAATGTTCTGTTGACAGAATGGTTTCCGAGCAGTAGCCTTAAACCGTACCGGGCCAGCAAAACAACTTTAAAGATATTTCACTATAGAGGAGGTTACTGACGGGGCCTCCTTGCTAAAAGTAAGCAAGGCGCCAAGAGTTGATGGAATAACAACAAGAATGGTAAGGCCCATAATTGCTGTTCTACCACAAACAGCCGTAAACTGGGCTGCTGGTGATTTTACTAAAGCTACCGGAAAAGGATAAAGCGGAACCATATTTATATAGGCCGATATTACTTTAATAACCGTACAATACGGGTCAAAAATCTGGAGAAAGTGTGCAAGAAGACATTAACGTACGGGTATGAGCAGCGACTGATAGATTCGTGCTTGCGTGTCTGTCGTACAGTCTGGTTGCACGCTATAAAGGTAATCCTAGGTAAAATGTCCTAGAGGGTATCAGGCTGTGCTGCGCGATGCTGCCTATAATGCAAGACGCAAATCTATCAAATAGACATTTTTAGGCCGATCCCAGCTCAAGCGGCAGTGTCTGCAAAGTCAAATAGAGCAGGTGTTGCACTTTAAATAAATTTCTGAAATTTTCATAAAGCAGAATTCTGACAAATATACATTTATTTAACTCCAAGGTAGATCGCGGATAACAAACTTTAGTTCATTACCTGCTATGCGTACTGGATCAAGTGTACATTCACTATTGCACGATATTGCATAATGCGCAGTCGCCTATGTATAGATGATAAGCAAAATTGAGTATACAGTAAAGTTCAAAAATAACGAACCTGTTTATAGAAAACTCTAATATAACTTACTTAACTTCAAACTACAAAAATTGTCTCATAAGCTCGATGCTTTTTACTGGTCTTAACAAACCTGCTTATAACAAACTTTCGGATAATACAAACCAAAATGTTCTAAAATTGGCACATTTATCTTATGATAACAAACTTTTAAGAGATTCTCCCCTTGAATTCCCAAAATATAAATTTACTCGGATTTTTGTTTGCAGCTTTGTTTACGACGTATAACCTCATGCATGCATGCATTGCTCTCAAGATGCGTAGGATACATATTGTTTAACGGCGGCAATAGTAGCATAACTCAAAACTTGAAAATATACAGTATAAAAATTTAGATAATATAACTAAATTTTATTTTTTTGCAAATTTTGAGTGTCACGATGACGGTGAACGATATGTATGTATATATTCTAATTTAAAGTTTTTTTTTGTAAAAGCGGTTTCTACGTTACTTTTAACGAAGACTTACTAATTATACCGATTATAACAAAGTTGTTTTAGTACATTTTACTAATTCATAGCGGATTTTACTTTTTGTTTCCTCGTTGTATCGTGGAATTGAACAGACTATAAAATACATTTTATGTTTTAAAAATCTTCCATTGCATGTTAGCTCTCTAAAAGCTTAAGTAATTATAAACATATAGGTTGTGCCCGCTATGATGATATAGTATGCAATTATTAAAAAATGCAAGTTTTACTTACGTATGTAATAAATATAATTAATTCAATATTGCAATCCATTTCAATAATACGTTATATTTTTGCAACAATTCAATATTAAACATAAGCGAATAACATTAAACTTAATTGAAATCATTTGTTTTACAAACGAAGATTAATTTTTGTGCATAATAATCGCGGTCATTGCCGAGTGCAACTGGGCGAGGCAATTCAAGACATCCTTCACACTTTAATAATCGTTCAATGCCAATAATTCAAGCATATTATACAGGATGTACGATTGTAAAATATCCTTTTATTATCACTTGTATTATAACATAACATATTCCAAGTTGAAGGACTCTATGTAGTGAAATGTAAATATATTATGTCGACAAACAATTTAGAACAAATTATAATTTCAAGGAAACTACTTCATAGATTATAAAATATTTGAATAATTAAAACAATTTATAGATATTTATCAAATCTTGATGTTAGCTTTGAGTTCACAAGTGAGAAGAAATGTTATTTTAATTGAACACCCTGTATATATTTATATAAACAAATACGGAGCTTTCTAAAACGTCGTGCACGCATATCACATGTCAACATATCATTTGAATTGATTTCAAAACTACTAAGTAAACACACATTTAATTATTTAAGAGTTGCGGCCTGGGATCAATTTGTGATTTGTCGCATCTAAATTCCGCACGTTTCATTGATTCAATAATGTTCGTTTGGAGGCAAACGAAGGCAGGCGAGTTGGAGCGGAACAAGACCAAACTTCGAGCGCCTTCAGACCATGCGCGACCTTGTCTTGGTATCGTTTCC
Organism: Tachinus rufipes; assembly: GCA_963932245.1. Taxonomy (NCBI): domain Eukaryota; kingdom Metazoa; phylum Arthropoda; class Insecta; order Coleoptera; family Staphylinidae; genus Tachinus; species Tachinus rufipes. The sequence continues at coordinate 81,218,520 of OZ010745.1, read as the reverse complement.
TTCCTCGTTACCTTGCGCATATTAGCAACTTCCGTACTTAGATCCGTGGTTCCGCAATAAATATATAGTCCACATTAACATTTTTTTTTTATGATGTTATGTTATTGGTCTCACCTGTTGATAGTAGCACTTCTCGAAGGTATATTGCCTGCTATGGTAATGTGTATGAGAACTTTTGAATTGTTTTCTATTAATCTCGCTAACTCTTCCCCTTTCCATTTATAGGTAAACACTGCACTTATATTACCTGAAACAAAATAGTTTAGTTAGTATAGATAATAATTAGGCAATATAATTTATTATACATTAGAAATAAATGTTTCATTAGTATTAGTAAGACAATATTGCCTCTAGAAGGAATAAAAAAGCCATAGCTGCCTTAATATCATATTTCGATTGCAGTACATAAAAATTTAACGATTTCAATTTGCTTTGAATATCCGGAAATAAATGTTTCTCGTGAGATATGAAAATCCGGATGTAACGGAATGAGAAGAGGCTCTGAGCTTATTCCTTGTGATATGCATACATCAATTCAAAATTATGTTTTATTTTATTTGCAATATTCAATCTACGCGCTTTTATGACGCGTTTTTCATAAATACAAAAATAACTTTTCGAAACTTAATTTGAGAATTAATAAAGAGCAAAAATCTAAAATAAAAAAGTTTAATCAGGCTTAGAAATTGACAATCAATATGCGTCGAGTTGATACAAAACAAAGATTTACGATGTAGGCAACCAAATATACACCATTGTTAAATATAAAAGAAAATCCATAGACACTTCATTCGCTTCATTACATGTTCACCATAGGCGTAACAATTTTTTTATAATTATAAAGAATTAAAATTTTAACCTTCCTTTTTATATATTTTTTAAAATTATTTTATCTCTTTCTGATTAACATGTCAAATTCACAATTAATTATGTTAAATACTGACGTTTCAATACTTTTAATAAAAATAACCTTATCTAAACAGTGACATGCGTATATTGAACCAAAGTTTGTGCTAGTAATACAGGGAGTTTAGAATGGGATTATGTAATCACTTTAAATATGCCGCCTTTTTAAAATAGTTTACTATACTACATATGTTTTCATATGTTTGCTTGACGGCTGTCAAAGTTGATCTGTCAAAACAAATAATATAGTGGACAATTTTAAAAAAGCGGCACAAGTGATTACATAATCCCATTCATTTATAAACTCCCTGTATTTTGTTGAAGATAAACTTGAAAGCACTAAAATTACTACAATTTTTGCGCACTCTATTTGAAAAACCTCATGTTTATTGACCACACGATATCTGGACTCGTCATTCAAAACTAGTCAGCGCATTTTTATGTCTCGCAAGTCTTTTTTGCACAAACATGGACTAAATCAAAACGTATTATCCATTATGGATAGATTTTGATATTTCAAAAAATAATTGACTAAAATACACAAGTAGATTTATTCTATGCAATTATTTCATTTCCAAACAACTGATTACAATATTTAGAGACCGGTTACATTCTTTTTAAGGTTTTCTCAATTTAATATTCAAAATTAGATTTTTCCATTTAAACATTGGATTATTAAAATTCTGAAGGTTGGATGTTATTTATTGTTTTGATCTGCATACATAATGCCCATATCACGCGGAATTTTTGCATAACAAGTCCGGATTGTAATTTAATTTACTAGAAAGGGTACAAATTATATTATTTTTTTTAAATACTTATACTACCACAAAATATTATTGTCTTTATTGCCAACTTTTCCAAAACTGACGTATTACTAAATATATAAACTAATTAATACCATTTATTTTAAATAAATAAATTCATCTAATCAATGAAGCAGATAATATAAGACTAGTACGCTAGTATAATAAATCTCAAGGATATCATCACACTATATTTAAATAAAAATGAAGAAAACATTTATTCATAAATATTACGAATTATAAAAATATTCAATATTAAATCAATTAAAACGTAAACTAATTAATAAATAATATACGACTGTAGTGAAATAGAAAGTAATCTACAAGGGTACTGTAGCAATTTAGCTACAGATTCAGGATTATCTACGTGGAATAATATATGGATTCTTGTTGCACCATTCAGAATAACATATGTGATCGATCATCTTCGTTTTAATATTTCAAACATTTGCTTTAGTGTGAAAAAGTAGGTTGATATTTTTATTAAAGAAATGTTGTAAATTGAATTTATTTTCAGATTATACAAAAATTGATTATTATTATGCAAGATGTCGCAAAACGTATGACTAGTGTAATGTTACATAATATAATAAATTTTATTTTTGCTTTTTCAGTGGTACTACTCTGATTTTATCTGCTCATTTGCTACAATACTAAATAATTATTTTAATATATTATATATTATTCTGACTTGTGTAAAGTAAAAATTTAAGCTATCAAGGCAGAAAAACCAAAATAATGCTAAACTAAAAAAATGTGCTCTTTATTCAGGTTTTATTAGTTGAACTGCTTGTGTAGAAAGGGAATTTGAACTGTCAGTACTGGCACTTATTGGTTGACAAAATGTAAGCTTAAAATGTAGCCCAAAGAGTAGCTTTGAACGAAGATGGATGTAGTATTGAATATTTCCGAGAGTACAGTCCAAGATACAGCAACATGATCAAACTGGGGAATACACAAGAAGGCCTCGCACCACAACAAGAGAAGACCGTTTTATGGTGTTTTCTACACTACGATATCGTGGTTTATCAACAATTGTGTCACAAGTTGAAGATATTTATAGTATTGCAATTTCTGCACAAACCATTCGCCGAAGATTGAAGGAATACGGATTGATGTCAAGTAAACCTCCCAGGTCATCGTGTTGAGCGATTAGGATTGGCTTATAAACATAAAGATTGGATAAATAAACATTGAAGCTCCGTATTGTTCACGTATGAGTCTTGTTTTCTCTGCGTTCACTAGATGAACAAGAATGTGTTTGAAAATAAACGGGTAAACGATTTTCAGTGGTTTGTATATCTTCAAAAATAGCATTTGGGGGAGGCGGTATAATGGTATGAGTTGATGTTTCACTGTACGAAAAACTAAGCTTATTCTCATTAAAAATTACATCAACAAGTGTATAGCCAATCACATTGTACCATTTGCTCCATTCGTAGCTAAGAACTTTACTTTAATGAGCAACATTTGGACGAGGTTAGCATTCGCCGTATGCAATGACTAACTTATATATAATAATATTATTTAGTTTATTTATGATTATTAAATAAAGGCTTAATTAGCCTAGTAGAAACTGTAAATAACGCTAATGAAAAGTATCAATATCAAACCAGTGTCAATAAAGAAGGCCAAATTATACAGACGCTAGACCAATCAAGTGTACTCATTATATATAGTATGCGGTGCTTAATATTCTATGCTAATCTACTCTTCATAGTATGCGGTGTGCAATGTCTGTCACCCTTCAACGTCAACGTTCGGTTCGGTTAATAAAATAATAGGCGGTTTGCCGTGAGATACCGTTGATGTTGTGGTAGCAATGGTTTCAATGGTTGTCGCAACTCACCAGTTAGTTACTTTTTACTCTGAATGTACCAACTAGAGAGTTGAATTTAAAACCGCAGTTGAAAGCGGATAAATGCAGTTTTCACTGCAACAAGTCACGCCACGGTTTGATTGTACTTAATTGTCCTATCGACATGTAGCAGCAAAAACCTCAGGTCCAACCTGAGTTATGACCAAATCCTAGAGCTATTTGCTGGAAGACCTCCTCATAAAGCAAAATAAAAAAATCATCGAAACCGAGAAATACCTCAACGGGTTGATCAATGAAGAGGCGGAACGTATCGACACCCAAGAGCACGAGGTGTCGGAGAGCAAGCGGCATCTGAAGAACATCCTCGTCGCACTGCGTGCGTAAGAATTTTACGCAGGAAATCAAAAAGAACCTAGCCGATTCCACCGCAACAAACAACTCTCCCATCTACCCAAGCCATCGGTAGCTCCGGCTACGCCACCCAACGCGGAAATCACCAAGATTCCGGACGTCAAGGCCCAAATCCCCGCAAGAGACCTGTCAAAGGCACAGCCGAAAGAGAAAAGATGGAGATACATTAAGTGCTCCACAAAAGTTCACACTGATAGGAAGGAAGAAAAAACGTCGAAGAAATTAAAGAAGAATAAAAGTCCTCTTTAATTTCTTGCACTAATAGGCCATCAGCCAACCTCACAAGTCAGATGCCTTCAGCGCCAAGTAGGCTTTCAGCCACAAAAACCAAATAGTCCAAAACCCGGCTAGCCCCCAAGACGCGGTTGATCAACTTTAGACCGACTACTACCTCTCCCTCACGCCCCCAACTACGCCAGCTCTCACAGAGGGCGCCGGCACACACTGCCTTCCGCCCATCACTATTCGGAATAAATCAGATTATCAAGAGCTGTTGGCAACTTTCAAGTCACCGAATATCACCATCGACCGCGCCATGAACGTCGATGCCAAATAGGGGCTGAAAAAACCATAAAATACGTCATTCGGAATATTCCCAACTGCATGACGGCTGATGTGATGCAGACTGAGCTCATCACTCAGGGGTTTAATTTCCTCACGAAGCAAAAAGTCGAGAGATCGTCCTTCTCACTGAGATCAGCAAGCATCGCCGTACTGTATAGTACAAGTAAAAGACCTCAGTCATTGCACAATGCCACCGTTGTCAATTCTACGGCCACACGGCATCTAGATGCAATTTAAAAAAAAGAGTCCAAGCAGTATCTATATGCGCCGGGTGTAGTGGGCCGCACACCGTTCGTTACAAGAGCTGCCCTGTTTACATTAAACTGAGAACTAGCCGCAACAGCCAGGCCCACGGTAAAGATTCTCGTCAGCAGACTCCTGCTCCACCCAAAAGCACTCCCAATGCTCACAAAGTATTGATCTTTGTGCAAGCAGCTCATATGTACGGTTTCTCAATGTCTTTTCACGGTATTCTGCATAACTCTCCAAAAAATATATCAACTATCAACTTCATAAATAGAAGCTTTAGAAAAAGTCGCTTAACTGTAGTATTAAACAGTCAGATAGACCTGTAAACTTCACCCAAGACAGTTATTGCGTTCGCTACATTTTCAATCAAATAAGGCCAAATCAACATAAATAGCGTACCAAACAGCAATTTTAAAAGAATGTAAAAGCGTTTCGTAAGTGATGCGAAGACATCAGTTCAAACAACTTTTAATTTTGTTTTATAAGGTATGCAGTTAAAAAGTTTCTTTTCATTGTTTGGACTGACCAATGCTTTTATAGGCAATTATGAATGTCACTAGCAAGCGGCTGTTGTACTATCTGGATTTTATATGTAATCATCTTCAGAGTTTTTATTATAGAGCGCTCTTCGCATAGATGTTTTCGGGTCTTCCTCAATACTTTCTCACTGCAAGTTCCCACCATACTTTTTGTTGTTTCTGTCACTTGTTCTACAAGGACACAAACATTAAGTTGTCACAATTAATCCGCGTTCTTGAAGATTATTGCATTACACCATTTATCGTCGCGTAGTTTACGTCTTTTTGTCACCAAAACTATCGCATATTCGCTATTACAAAGCAAGTTTCGTCTCCCGTTTAAAAAGATTACAGCAATCTTTATATTCAGAACACTTTTAATCCTGCTGTTTTAGACGACAAAAAAATTACTGAAAGATATTCCTTAAAAGCATGCTAAACTGCATAACATCTGTTTGTTATAGAAAAAAAAAACACACACACAGAAACTCGTGTTTTCTAGTTATTTTTTTAATATTACTTGCCATAACATGTCTGTTAACATAAAAAACTTTAATTAATAATGTAGATAAAAGTTTCATATGCAATAATTTGGATCACGTGTGCATAAACTCAGCTAATTTCTATAGTTAACACATGATTGACATCATGATGTTGTGCGTGCATCATAAAAATAGAATTTATCCCCAGCCCAGTTATCCCCAGAGACAAAAGTATGAATAACAATATAATGCGACATGACTGAAGTTTATTTATTTTAATTAAGCATAAATGCTTCTATGCAATAATTGGTAGGATGCCAGATTGTCAATGTTGAGATAGGTCGAGTTACCTTAATAAAATAAATATAAATTATATAAAAAATAAGAACTAGGTTTTAAAAATTAAAAAAGTAATTTTTTATACCACCATACCAAGCAACCAAAATGATTGTAAATTAATTTGCTAAATTTATAAATGTAATAAAGCAGTTACAGAGTTAAAAATATTCACACATAATTTATAACCAGTGGAATTTGGTAACTCTTAAAAATTTATTATCCAATTAATTTGTATAAACAGAAAACTGTTTGATGATTAACTACTTTAAACTGAAATAAAAGTGTATGGCGCTAAAATAATAATAATACGTTTATTTCGTGCCTTTCGGCCTTGAAAGTTACAAATGCATCTATAATTTCCCAAAATAATAAATCATAATTATAAATTAACACAGTTAAAATACTTCTTCTTTGTTCGTCTACTTCTTTTCTTCGTGTTTTAACTGCCCTCTTCCACCTTCTTTCAATATTTCATTTTTTCCATTTGCTCTTATGTTTCATAGTTTCCTTAGTCTCTTCGCACATTCTGCACACTTTCAAATCCTCTTCCAAAATTTTGTTACTCGCTTTTCATTACCATCTGAATTTTGCAATCATCTATCGCTCTCTAGGTAGTTCACTTTCTATAATGTATTCATAATTTGCATTGCACCTAGACTCTTTCACTTGTATTCCCCTTTCTTGCTTTTGTATACCTCTATCTCTTTCTATAATTTTGTGCCATAACTCTCTGCCAGTTTCTCTCATCCTTTCAATTTCTTGACTAGCATAACTATTTCTATTGTAATATTTTCCCCTAATCTCACCTAGCTCTCCTGTTCTTGCTCTTATTTTCTCTTTCAAGCATTCTTGTAAGATTTTATATTCCTCTTTGTAGTACAGGAAAAAAATAGTGGAAAGAGATATATAAAAATCTAAGAAACTCGTTTGGTTGTAGCAACCAATAATCAACTATTCTGAGTTGTAGTCAATAAGGTCCGAATAATTATGATGATAGCAAACCTCCAAGAAAAAATCTATCAAAACAACGGCAAGGTACTTCAAGAATGTTGATGGACCCAACCATAAGTTCGTACGATCTAAAAACACATATCTTTCGAGAAACAGTATTTTAAATGTCGTATCCAACTTAAAAATATTGAGTTACCACAAAAATCTATTTTTGCTTTGAGATTGACAATTTAGTCACAGCAGGCACATCATTTTGACAGTTACTGCACACACAGAACGTAAAAATGTTGCTTCTACAACTGCATATTATTCTATTTGTACCACAATCTGGTAAATAATTGAACAAACAATATATGATAAGTAAATTTCCACAGTAAAATTACGTTTGCAAGCATCTTATAGTATTCCTTTCAATTTGAGCTCGTATATGGCTTCAATTTGTTATACTGATTCTTTCCGTTTCCTCAATAACTACAAATTGATTGATAGCAAGAGCAATATTTATTTACAATAATTATCATGATTTTTATGAGGCCTCAATATATATATTTATTTGCTTACACTAGGCTATCAATATTTTTGATGTCATACTATACATTTTTGTATGAAGTAATTTATTGAATAAACAAGCTGTAACTGTATTAATTAAAATAAATATTATACTACATATTAAAAAACATGTAGTAATATTTTTGTACGCATAGTCATGCTTTCAAACCATGAGAATGTGTAAGATAAAGTTAAAGATAATATCAGATCCGACACAAATAAAATATTTCACAAATTAAACCAAATAAATAATTTCTGTATGCACAAATTATACGTGCTGAATAGAAACAATAATTAAAAACAATGAATTCCCGCAGCAATATTTGACAACCAATCTATCGATTAGCATAACAAATAAATTATCCCAAGTGTATAAAAAAACACTTAATTCTTCAACTTCAATGTCAAATATAGACAACAATGCAGATTAAGAATTATTTACGGAACACAATTATGAAACAGACTAATTGAAATGATAAAAGATGCGACATTAAAGTAGTCTACATCAATAGGTAGCTTCGTAGTAAATACAATTGTATAGTAAATAAATATGTTGTTATGAGTCATGGTTATTTAAAAAATTGCACAATTTATGAATGATCGACTAGTATTAAATAAAAAATAGAGAATAATATATGGTTTATGAATCTTTAGATAACCCGACTCGTCATTTTGTTTTCAAACTTTGATTGGAAATAAATTTCTAAAAGTTTAGAAATTAGAAAACCTTTAAAAGATCCATAGTCATTAATGAACAATTAGATATTTATAATTATATATAGAAATAAATAATCGGCATATAGTTAGAAAAAATATGGGTAGCAAAAAAATAATAATTACTAATATTAATTAATTAAAATAAATAATAATATATTACACATTGACAATGATATTTCAATTATATCAAAACTGTAGTCTGTAATAAATGAACAATAAATAGAAAAGTAATATCAGCTACATATATTTTATCTAAATAATGAACACAATTAATTAGAGATTAACTGGCTTTATATTCGAGTTTCAATGTATGCACCAAAATAAATTATGTCAATCTTGTGATAAGACAATCTGTAGACTATAAATATATTGTTAACGCGTTCACTAAAATTGTTAAAGTTTATAAACATTGATTTTTAAAACATTTCAAATTATACTTGCCATATTTGCGAATGATATTTTATTAAAGCATTTTTATCATTCACAATTTATCATTTTGAACAGTTTGCTAAATATTATAAGTGTTAAAAAAATATTGTCGTACTGTAATGTTTGAAACCCATAATGCAGTTGATTTTATCTTACTTTTTCGTACTTTTGACAATTTATTGTGGTTTAGGAGAAGCTCTCTCAATCTGAGTGTGGCACCGGCATCCACTAAAACCCCCTTTCCACTTGACGATATGGTGTCTACACTGGAATCATTATTGTCGTCGGGAAGATAGAACATAGAAGCTAAGCCTAATTTAAAAGTGGCCAATTTCTCCAGCAGGTTTCAAGACCTAACTAAATCTTAAGCTGCATCTTAAGGCGTCAGTTTAACTTATTCTGTTGCACAGTAGCAATGCTAAGGTTACGTTTCTTCTAAAAACGGCATCTTATATTTGAGCTCAGCTCAACACAAAAATATTGTTATGGTGCAACGGAATAAGCTGAGCTTGCGTCTTGAGACGCAGCTTAAGATCTAGTTAGGTCTTAAGTCATGCTGGAGAAACCAAGCTTTAATCTAGATTACAATTTGTAGCACAACAGAACTAAAATTATAATTTCAGGATTTGTAACTTCACATACATAACTTCGTTCTCTTTATTCGGTTGGATGTCGTGGATGTACTACTTTATCAAATAAATTAAAGCTGATTTAAGAAGGCCAATTGAATACAAAGTTCTTTTTATTTAACTGTGAGTGACTTTTGATCAACACAACATTACCCTCGCTAATGAGGTTTTTCTTGATTTTCATCATACTGGTGATACATTATTAAATTCTGTTGTCATCTCTGTAAAATACATAATTGCTTTTACACTAGTAATATAATTCACTCCCACGCAGGTCACAAACTATAGCCCATAATTTAGAAACTACCCGTGGTAGCTGTCCGACTAATAAATATATTTTGCCGTACGACCAATCTAATAAATGTATCTTTCCGGTATACAATGTTAGTTGTATATAAAACAAACGGAACCTATACATTAACGTAGAACCCCAACTCCAAAACTAGAAGTTAAAAATTAGTTATTCCCACACTTTTCTGATTTGCCTCACAAAAGCGTGACTATAAATATTTCCGAGGGCAAAAATCAAACCCGAATTATAATCACTACAAAACGGTAGCTTATTTGTATTAAAATTGTCGTTGTTGTGGTTCATTTGTAGTTCATATTGAACGTCTAGGGGTCGCTTAAGAGTTTTTTTTTTTTACTTTTTCATGAAACATTATAGTTTATAGTTTTGATTAACGGTCTGCTTGATCCTGGCCTTCTTGTATATTCCCCCGTAGACAATGTCGCTGTATTCCTACTTGGACAATAGTCCTAGGAATATCAAAACAGCAGCAATGTATCGAATACTGCGTCCATCTTCGTTTAAAGCTACTAATCGAGCTACATTTTCTGCTTGCATTTTGTCAACCAATAAGTGCCGATACTGACAGGTGGAATGCAATTTCAACACAGCTGAATAAGTTAGTGTAGAAGGCTCTAGTAGAGCCAAAACTAGTAATGTATTCGTAAGAATAAATAAGAATAAAACATAGAAAACTGTTTTATTTCATAAACATAAATTATCACGTAGTAGAGATCACAACCATCAATTATATTAAATATTTAAAACTTTAATTGACTGTAGATTGCTGATTGCACACTTTAACCAGTTTTCACAGTGGCTCAGGCTCTCCGGACAATAGCAATTCGTTCTTAATGTTCTCATGTAAAACAATGTACAAAGTCAAATCTTAGACAGCTTGATTATTTGCTTAAAGCGCTCCTAGAGATGGATTTGGATTGTAAACATACAGTCAATTGTCGTTTATGTCAATGCTATAAAAGGCTAATAAACCCCGCTTTGTTAATTTTAGGATATGATCAAACTGATCGTTGTGATGAAGAAAGTATCAAACAGTTTTCTAATATTCTCCTCTCCTAAGCCAAGAAGTATGCCCAAATACAATTTGCAAACTGAAACTTAATTGCAATCAGGTATGCAATAGACCTAACCTAAACTGGATACTAACATTGCTGAAGCTCTATACAATATAAACTTTGTAGCAAATTTAATTGCAGTTATCTATATTGCAAGTTACTTTCGTAGAAAATGTAATTGCACATGTATTTTTTTGTGTTAGCAGTATGGCAAAAAAGACATGTATGATTAACAGCGCTGCAGATTATGAATCAAAGTTTAAATAAAAATGCGTTCCATGCATTTCAAGACTACGTAGATCACCTAAAGTACTTTAAATTCACAATATGACCTGTGCAGTTATGGAGGTCCTACAGACAATCATGACAGATTCAACAAGTAAATTTAATGAAACCAAACCTAATTACCTCTGATAAGTCGACAACGCTTTCTCAGAAAGTTGATAATTAATTTGTCAAATTGGCAGTTCATACAACAGTTAATTGTCAAGAAGAAAGTTGACAGTTTATATGTAAAGCATTTTATATATCAGACAGTTGATTTCTTAAAGTAAATATTAAAGATTTTTAAAAACATTAGTCGACAAATTATATGAATTGTAAAACAGTTGTCTTATAGAATTGACAGTTGACAGTTCATATGACATATTTATAAAATATAGTTGACAGTTGTTTTGGCAAATTGTTATTTTTATTGCTATACAGAGTGTAAAAAAAGTCTTAATAAACATGGGTTGTAATAGCAACGGTTTCGGAGATATGGAATATTATTTATTTTTATATATTTTTACAAAGAACAGAGTTATAGAAGATGTTCGAAGTGCCCTCCTTCCATTTCCAAACAGGCACAACATCTTTGTCTAAAGGACATTCGTACTCTTTCTAAAAACCCCTCATTGGCTCGGATTTCTTGGCACTTTTCATTAATTAAAAAAAAAATAATCTAGAGGGCTTAAATCAGGCAACCTTGCTGGCCATAAAACTGGTCCGCCTCTTCCTACCCACCTATGTGGAAAAGTTTGGTCTAATAGCTCTCTAACGGCAATCAAAAAATGAGCTGGAGCACCATCATGCTGGAACCACATTTGTTGCCTGTGGGCCAAAGGAATGTCATCCAAAAGATCATACATTGTGTTCTGCAGAAAGTTAAGGATAGCAGCACCTGTTAATTGGTTTGGTAAAACAACAGGACCTGGAAACGTGTCGCCTACAATACCCAATCAAATGTTTAATGAAAAACGTGTCTGATGTCTACATTCAATTACAGCATTATTTCGTGTGAACCCGGCTTTATCCGTAAAAAGAATGTTGGCAAGAAACTGCGGGTCTTCAGCATCCTTTCGTAGAACACAGTGACAAAAATCCAAACGTGCCTGATGATCAGTTAAATATAAGGCCTGTACATGGTATGGATAAAGCAGCTGCTCGTGGAGGGTTATCCGTGCTATAACTTCTTGTTCTGCTAACACTGTTTTCGAAGTGAACCGGTATCTCTCCATCTCTGGTAAATTCCTCCAAACATACGATCTGAAGGAATATGGCGATTTGGATAAGCTTCTACATAAAAACGTCACGATTTGGTGGCAATCCCATTAGCACGACCATACATAAAATGCCGTGTATGTGACAAAATCCGGTATAAAAATATTGTCAGAAAATACCATAAACTGTTAAAAACTGCAACATACCATTTATAAAAAATCCAAATTAACAATTCGGTCATAAAATATTGAAATTCCGGTAAAAAAGTGCAAAAAATGTCAACAATAGCAAAATCCGGCATTCAAATTACAAACAGTTGTCAAAAAACCCAAAATCCGGCCACAAACAGTTAAAAAAATGTAAATATTTTCATTTTCTCAAATCCGGCCAACGATTACAAATCCAAAATTTTAGTCATAAATCAAAATATTGTTGAAAAGCACCAAAATCCCATCATAAAAAATCAAAAATAGCTAAATCTAGCCAAAAAAATTAAAAAAAAGTGGAAAATTCTGTTCATAAAAGGTCAAAAATGCAAAATCCAGCTAAAGTAAAAATTGTCAAAAAACACCAAAAAGTAGTCATTAACACGTTAACTGCCACGAGAAACAAGTGTGCACCCCAACGCTCAAAAGTCTTGGTACCGCGAGGAGCATAGATGCATCTCACGCGTAACTGTACTTTTGAGTTGTGTTGAGAATATGTTTTCTCGGTGGCCAGGAGAACCATTTTATATATTTAGCCTGTAATAAGTCTTCTAAACGGGTAAAAATATTTTATAATGCATAAACAAATTTAATATGTTAAGTCAACATATTAAATTTTTGACTCCATTTTTTCAGCTAACGTGTTATCTAATAAAAAGTGCAAAATTCTATTTATAAAAGGCTAAAATAGCTTAATCCAACTTGAAAAGTAAAAACATTTATTCATAAAATATGAGAAAAGCAAATTCTGGCGTTTAAATATTAAAATAATGTCGATAAACACGAAAATTCGACCGTAAACTCTTAAAAATGTATTTTTTTCCATAAAATCTTAAAAATAGCGCAAAATTCAGCTATGAAGTATCAACATATTGTCAGAAAGATTCATAATCCTGCTAAGTATTTGTATTGTAGAAAAGTGTAAAATTCATAAAATGTCAAAAATAGCAAAATCCGGTAATAAAGCTTAAAAATATTGTCATAAAGTACAAAAACTCACCAACTGTTAAAAATGCAACATTCTATTTACAAAAAATAAAAAAAATGAACAAATTCTCTCATAAAAAATGTTGAAATATTGTTAGAAAAACTGAAATCTGTCATAAACTATTAAAAAAACAACACTTTATTCATAAAATGTCAAAAACCCTATGTCCTTGTCAGCCCTTCCGCATTGCATACCCTTGCTCAAATTTGTTGATAAGTTGTTTTGTCAAATTGACAATTTATATGACAGATTTGTGAGATAGTAAGCAGATGTTAAATTGACAGTTGACAGTTCATTCGACAGATACTCCTAGAGGACGCTGTAACTGCAAATGAATAAAAGAATTTTTTTGTTAGTGAATAAACTATTAAGTTTTTTTTTAAACATTGAACTTTGCATAATTAATACCGAATAATACTAAAATGTACAAATGTGGCGGGACCCGGAAAGAAATTACAATTCAAAAGCTGTAGACCGTCATGTGTAGTAGAAGCTCTATTACGTCATAAGCAGATACTCTAACTCATGTGACAATATTTTTAAGAGAGTATTATGATATAAAAATTACATTATCAATGTACGTGGGTGTAACGCTAACATGCTCAACATTAGATTAAGTCTCAACATTTTTATGATTTTGAGACAAATGACTTTTTTCACTCACTTCTGTTAATCGCAAACTAGTGACAAATTCGAACTGAATAGTTATATTCTAAAGGGTTTTCCAATAAGAAGTTTCATTTTGAATAGCAGGCTATTTGGGCAGCTGTCAATTTTGAAGCTATTATCTTTTGACATTTGACAAAACTACGCCATTATTAAAAATGAAACGATACACGCTTCAACAACGCATTGAAATTATTATATTCACTACAAAAATGGTGGACATTTTCACTCACAGTTCGCAAAACTAAAGCACTTTTTGGTCGTCGTAAAGCACCTTCTCGGCCGGCAACAGTAAACCTGGTGGAAAAATTTGAGCTGTTGGTTTGTGATGGGAAGAATCAAAACCGTGTGCATCGCTCAAGAACACATGAGAATATTGCTGATGTAGCCCGTAGTGTTAAAGAAAACCCAGGTTTGTCGATTCCTCGTCAATCTTTGGAATTAGACCTTTCACAATCGACATTACAGCGTATTTTGCGTAAAGACTTAAGTCTTAAGGCTTTTAAAGTTCAGTTAACACAAGAACTCAAGCCGGCCGATCACCATAAACGTCGTATCTTCGCTGATTGGGTCCTTCAAATGCACCAATATGATCCAGAATTTCATCAAAAAATCATATTCAGTAATGAGGCCCATTTTCACCTTGGAGGCTACGTTAATAAGCAGAATTGTCGCATTTGGGGCTCAGAAAATGCAAGAATGATTGTTGAAAAGTCTTTGCATCTTCAACGAGTCACTGTTTAGTGTCGTTTTTGGGCTGGCGGTGTGATTGGACCCTACTTTTTCAAAAATGAGGCTGTTGCAAGTGTTACGGTGAATGGATGGCGCTACCGAGCTATGATTAATGATTTTTTATGGCCGGAATTGGAAGATATTGATGTGGACGACGTTTATTTTCAGCAAGAAGGCGCTACGTGCCACACAAGCAACAAAACAATCGCAATTTTGCAAGAAAAGTTTCCTGACCGTGTTATTTTTCGAAGAGATGATCACAATTGACCACCGAGATCTTGTGATTTAACACCTTTAGACTTTTTTCTTTGGGGCCACGTGAAAAGGTCTATGCCAATGCTCCACAATCGATTCAAAACCTTAAAGATGGAATTCGTGAAGTTATCGAGGACATACAGCCGCAAATGTGCAAATTGGTCATGGACAATTTCATGAAAAGAATGTGGTACTGCAACCGTAGCCGTGGCGGCCATTTGACTGATATCGTTTTCAAATGATAATGGCACATCTTCCTCTTTACAATGAAATAAACATTTATTAATTTCTCTTAAAAAATACCCGTTTTTTTTTAATATCAAAATAAAACCTCTTATTGGAAAACCATATGTATGCGTGCCGTAATATTCCTAATTTTTAGGTTATGCGAATACCGTGAGACAGTAGCTGCAAAGATAGATATACTTTTTGTCAACATATTTGTAGACAAATCGCAAATATATTTTTTTCACGACATCTAATCTGCTTATCATATCACAATAATTGAGAATCAAAAGACTAATGATGGGTTGCACTAACAACAGACAGAACACGGCGTTTTTAAAATAATCGAGTGTTTTCTGTTGCAGCGACATCCATCGGTAGGAACCCACGTCGGATCCCTTCTCATAGAAAAATCGACCGATTTCTAACCTCAAAATAGTAAATTTTGTTGTTTGTGGTAATGAATTTATCAAGCTCAAAATTATTTTGCTCAAAGTATATAGATAAAACTGTTTCCAGAAATTTCATTTTTCTTTTCAAAATTTATAAATCATTTTTCAACTGTTGAAAAAGCCTTGGACTATCCAAATTAATTGAATTAAATTCTTATGTAAGATTTTTCCAAGCTTCGTGATGCTAAAAGCAATGCACCAATCAAGGCGTTACTATTCAATTACTTCGGTATACATAAACCGAGCCGATCGTAATCCAGAGGCCACAACTAAAAAAAAAACACCCAATCGCGATGAACCGTTCGAATCAATTGATCCAAAAGATCGGTTTTGATCATCGGAATAGTGCAAACCATCGTAAGTGTCAAATTTTTTATGTGCGTGTAATTACATGATACAATAAAGTTTTTTGCAAATTGGCAAGATTCAATATCAACAATTTTTAGGCCATTAATGGCAAAAGAAGTATTTTTTCTTCAACAATGATAGCAAGATAATTTTTTCAACAAAATAAATACTTGCTAGCATAGACGCATGACGAATGAAAATTTCCAAGAGAAAGCACAAAAATATTTGATGGTTTTTCAATTCTGATAACTCTATTCAATGGAATTTACAATGATATAGACCGGAAACATTCGAAAGATTTATTTAGTTATTCCTCGAAAACATCGTGAAGTCCACAAATTAACCGTCTTAATTTCAATGAATGTGGTATGATGCGTTTAAATTTAAAGGTAATTTTATAATATAGGTGCTAATTATCACACTTCCAAATAAAAATATTAATACACAAATGAAATTCGGGAAATAATTCATACAGTTAAACCTATAAAAGATTCGAATTTACATAAACTTTATAATCAGAATATTATGAAATAATTACACATGTTGATATTAATTATGATATTACTTTTTGTATTAATCACCATAATGCATTTTAAATTTTCATGTTATAATCAAGATTTATTTTTACCAATACAAGATTGTCTATTCCATATATAAATATGGACTTCAGTGGAATATATAATAGAACCAGTTAATTAAATTAATTAACGGAGGTACAAATACAAAGGATGTATAATGTATTATTATTTACTATATATATATATATTAATAACGGCATACATTCTCGCATTGAATACGAATAATGTTGTCGAGAAATCGACGATTAGTTATTCAGAAATGATGTTTTAATTAAATATTCGGAGACACACGTGGCATGTAAATTATGGATAGGCGGGTAGGAGAAGGCATTTGTGTTGCGTGCTGGCCACTTTTAATTAGCAAAGTGGTTCTGATTAAATGCGTCTAACAAATTAATATTGTAGGTGGATTGCGATGCGCGAGTTATAACTAACATCGATGATCTCTATTATTAGGAGTCTCTATTATTAGCTAGCGTACTCGAGATGAAAGATAGGTCAGTTCAGTGAAATTACAAACCTAGTGATGGCACATTGAGCCACATTGAGCTTCATTTGCTTTTTTTTAGTGAGGCGCCCACACGTTTCAACACACCAAACCTGTTTCTACCATCTTATACATTTACCAAACGTATACAAACGTGGGTCTTAGTTCCATTATCGTATAAACTTGCAGGACAAAGGAAGTGCAAATTGGCATTCCGTAGCTTCTCCAGTTTATTTATAATCCATTCACGGACATTCTGGCTACAACACTACATGAATACATGGTTTCGGACCTCGGCCATGTAATAACAAGGAAACTACAGGCGGGAAAGTTGATTTTTATCGAGGATATTGCTCCGTCTGTTATATATGAAAAAGTAACATTGCTCTCAGAGTCGAGCGCGATACACTCGTAATCAAAATCAAGACCAACCGGCTAATCATGGAAAAAAAAAACAAGATTTATTTATAGCCTGCAATGTTTCACACTTGTTATTTATGTTAAAGAGTTTGATTAAATAATCCAATGTCTTACTTTTAGTTTTATTACTAAAAGTGGAACTCATTTTAATCAAGTTCTATTTGCCTAAAAATATTATAGACACTTTTAAATAAAAATAGAAGCTTAGTATTTTTTATTATTACGACAATCGTAATGTGCTAGACACTTCGACTACAATTTAATGGATTTTCGATACCGTTCTTTAACATATTAGATTGATTTAATCAACATCGAACTTTTAATGACCGGCCTAATAACATTCATAATGAATATTTATCCAGACTAATGTATAAGAACAAAACTTGGTGTTTGATTTTTTTATTATTTCTAATTAACATTACTGTAAGTTTGTTTCATTTTAATACATTGGATTAAATTTATGGATTGTAACTAAGCCAAAAACATGTTTTGTTTTTCAAAATTCTGTTTGAAAATAAGTATCAATCAGATTCTAATTAATTTACCTCAAAACAACAAACAATATTCTTGTATATCTTATTGGAGTATATCCGTTCACCAGTTGCCATAGATAGATGCTTTATTCCAATAGACAATTTTACATCTAAATTTTGTCTTAAAAACCTATTTTGCACTCAGTATAATATAAAGCTTTGCCCATTGTCAACCCCACACCCAACAAAAAACAAAAGTAGCATCTACAAATCGTAAAACATCGATAGTATCAGAATTAATTCACTCATGCAGAAGGAAACTGTTGCTTACTGGAAGGCTAACATAGATAGCATTGCATGTGACCCAATAATTGAATATGCAGATAATATGTAACAAAAAACACAAAATACCGACTTGGCCTGACTACTTACTCGTAGGTCTCAGAAAATTGTCTTCGAAAAGCAAATAAGTTAAAAAAAGATGTAAAGAAATGGGTCATGTAGAATGGAGTTCGAGTTACTGTAATTTTGACAAACTCAAAAAGTTACATAGCTGAAGCAGGTTCACTTCCATCTCAGATTTGATGTTTGTAGATTTAGAGGCCAAGAAGTATTTATGTGTATGTAGCGTGCCAATGAACTGTTTAAAAATTATAAACAATTCACATAAAGTCGATATAACAAAGAATACAAACACCAAGTCGTCGACGCCAACACTTAAAAAATCTTGTTCCTTTGTGATGTCTCCGTCAAAATCTGTTTCTTGCAACGGATGGTTAAAGACTAACATAGAGTTACTTATCAGAATCATAATATCAAACCACAACCAACTCCAATGTCGGCTCAAAATTCAAGCGGACAACGACCTCCAAGACACCCAGGCGCGCCATATAGGGCCAAGTAAAAAAACCAGATCTCCAAAATATCGTCGAACTTTGACCGCACGATCAAGGCCCACAACGCCGTCATCATAACACTAACAAACCGCCGCCAAAGAAGGCATAGAGATAGCCAACACCGACAAAGAAGAGGAGGCAAAAAAACCCCATCCAGGGGCAAACGCCGAATTCTGCACACCACCTCGGAAATAAAAGCAAAACCCTTCAACCACATTAAGGTGCTCTAAGAGGTCATCACCGCCACTGATCTGCCAAACCACCACCGCAAAAAACTCTGTTTTAGCCAACCTGAAAGAAAAAAGACAAGAGATGAGTATCCCACCTTAAATCAATCTAAAAGGCCATCAAGCAAACCTTAACAGCAGCTGCGTTACAACAGCCATCAACAGCTAATCTTGCCGACCCTTGCCAAAAAATAAAGGAAACGCCTCGGGCCACAACTCCGCCACAACACCCCCAATCCAACTTAACCTCCGATCGAGTCCCGCCCTCCGGCATTTATCTGATGGGGATTTCAATTCGAAACATTCAGAGTAAAACAGTCTCACAACCAACGTGAAAAGCCGATAATTGCAAGACTACATTGAGCAAAAAGATCATCAAGTTCTGAATCCAGACAAACGCACTCATTACCACGTCGCTGAACTCCGAACGTCCTTGACGTAGCAATACTTAAGGACGTCAACACGCATATAAAGATTAGGACAATCAATAACCTAAGCAGTATTACTGAAATTCTACGGAAATGAAAAGGTAGGAAAATTCTTAAGATACCTGGAAGAGATCATAGACAAACTAGCACCAGTAAGAACGACTGCGGACATTAAAGAAGCCAACTCATTCGCGCTGATAACCCCTTGGATCATCCCGCGTACTAAAAAAATTGATTCGCCAAAGAAATGCTGCTAAACATCAATTGCAAAGACATCACAACCCTAATATTCATAAGATCTTCAACGCATTCCACAAGAAAGTCATAAGATTGCACAAAAATCAGTGCTGGGAAAAAACTTTGAAATCAACCAGAGAAAATAAAAATCTAACATGAAAGATCTCCATGAAGCCTTGCGCAACAAAATAGTTATTCATGGCAAGAATAAGCTTCAATACTCCATCAAGAAAAAGACCAAAGCATTTGCTGACAATCTCAAACTCCATTGATCCCTTCTATGACACAGAACTCCAATCTGGAACACGTCAAAAAAGTCCACCAAAAAGTCAACAAGTTCTTGGAAGACACTGATGACGACACAACTCTAAACACCGTCTTTTCAAACCAGAGAAGTCATATCCAAGCTCAAAGTTCAATATGCGCCACGCCTTAACAGAATTTCCTACAGAGCACTAAAATCCTTCTCGCATATAGCAATAATGATACTAATCAACATTGCAAATACAATCTTACAACAGAGCACTTTTCAAAAGCTTGAGAAGACTCGCATCCCAAAACCTGGGATGGACCCAAATTACCCCAAAACCAAGTCTCCTATGCACCTTAAACAATGTCATAGAAAGAGTAATCCTAGATATAATCCAAAAACATGCAAAAGTAAACTCTCTTCTACCCGCCCATCCACATGAGTTCCAATGTAAATACTCTGTTGCATATCAGCTAAACCGTGTGCCGTATTACATTGTCGAAGCTTTTAGACTAAGAAAAACCACAGAGATGGTTTTTTTCGACATCAAAAAGCCTTCAATATGGTTTGGGACAAAGGTTTACTACTAAAACTGCACAGACAAAAAAATTCCCTGCGTCTTATAAAGCTTCATATCTAAAACGCAGAACTCTAGCAGTAAAACTCTTAAAAAATGTTTCTACCCCACGACAGATCACGACAGTACCTTAAGATTCTCTTCTATCGCCTATGGTCTATGCTATTTAACATATACGTCGCCGACATGCATTCAAGCTGGAAGCACGGGGTTCAAAGGGCACAATACGCTGATAACACAGCGTTTCTATACAGATCAATGTCATCTAAGGTAGTCGCCATGAGGCTTCAAATAGCAGTAATCTTTAAATTTGGTTAAACGACTGGCAAGTCAAATGAACCCAGAAAAATCAAAGCTGTTCTCTTCTCACGCAGATGTACCACACTTCACAAAAATGTTTTCCTAGACGACGTACCTATTCCGTAGTTCAATTCTGCAAAGTATCTGAGAATCACCTTTGATAAAGGACCTGCTAGTTCCAATGCTCCGGCAGAACAGCGGAATGTTTATCCAATCAGACCTTAAATCACGTTTGCATCCCTAGTCTGGCAAACAGCTGCAACAATACTCACCTCGATCGTCTCGCGGCCTTTCAAAGTCTAACCTTGCGTTGGATCGTCGGAACCTCAATGCTACGTTAGAAACAATAAAATTTGTAACAACCTAGGGATCTCTCCGTTGCAACAACATTTCGAAGCTTTGGCCGTAAGCCAACTGTCATCTTGTGGTCCACCCCACAACCTTATCCCACAGCCTATAGGCCGTTCTATCCTTAATCATCTCCTACATCTCCAAATAGAAGGTACATGAGTCTTACAATCTCGAACTTCCAGGTATGTAAAAACTAAGAAGAAGTAAGATTTCCCTACTAAACCACAAAAAAAAGCATACACTTAATCATTTTAATAGAGGTTATGTTTATTGGCGGTTTTAGTATAATTTATAAAAAAATTGTAAAAAAAACTTTTTTTGATATGCGTTTTGCATCGATCATTGGGACACCCTGTATGTTTTTCTAATTTAAAACGTGTGTATTGTAAAATGTTTATATAATTTAGTATTCATCAAATATATAAAAAGAATTTTTCAAAAACTCAAAAATAAACTTTTTACCCTCTTGAGTTACACTACCGTAATACGACACCAGTTAAAATAAATAAATTGAAAACTACATGACCCAATTTCCTTTATTTACAGAGACAGTAACTCAATTAAGGGTATAGATACGCAAATAAATCCTCCTAACTGCCCACAACGACATATCATGCAATTACTACGACGACGTTTAAGTGAATTATTTACCGACATGATTATGATAAAAAAATCTACATTTTATTTTCATCACAGCCATATTTGTACAAAAAATATTTTTTTAGTAATATCGATTATAGTTTATATTTCTTTCATTAATTTTGTAACATTTTGCAATAGTAAAAGCATTTATAGTTTTGTTCAAAACAATTTTTTAGATCAAATATGTTAAATGTAATAATATTGTCAACATTTAAAGCAGTATAGAACCAGAGCAAACGTTAACGCAATTCAATCGCAGATATCCACTAACAATATATCGGAAAATGATTAATTACTTTGATATTTTATTTATTTGAACGATTCCTTATAATAATCAAACTAGCACAGTACATTATTCAAACATTCTGTAGTCTACAAAATTACTGATATCAAATACATACACATGACACATAGTTATTAAAAAATAAACGGTGATTCACATTTCAAACAAACCGAAAAACAAATGATAACACCGAACGCCGTAGAAAATAACAACCACCAGCAGAACAGCTTATCTTGAAAGTTTACATTGCATCTTCCAGTATTCAATTCTATTACAAGTGTATAGGAAAGAAAACAACAAAATTTCTACGCTATTTTTGCATGCATTAGATATATTTGTAAAACTTTGTATTATCCTAGCAATCATCCCAACAAGAAGCAGAATTGAATAAACAGAGAAATTGAATAAAACAAAGATGAAATTTAATTAAATTTAAAAAAGTAATAACCAATAATATAATTAAGAAATAAATTAATGATTTATTCAAATTCAATCGGCGGCCAAGGGTCAAGCAATTGTGTCGGTTCTACAAACCTCGTTAGTGTGCCTCAGCATCGCTTGATAGCGAAAGACAAATTTGAATGAATATTTCTGTGCTTATTAACACAATTGATGATGTAAATAATCAAACAAACGACTGTAGCTCGAGCTAGTTGTATTGACTACAGTTTTAAGTCACGTTGACAGTTGACAAGTGTTCTAGTCAATGTAGTTATTTTTTAAAATTGGCATGCAAAAAAAGCTTTAGAACCAAATTCGCTTAGAAGCTCAAAATCGAAAAAGTGACCGCGGCGG
The DNA here is from genome assembly GCA_963932245.1 of Tachinus rufipes. Taxonomy (NCBI): domain Eukaryota; kingdom Metazoa; phylum Arthropoda; class Insecta; order Coleoptera; family Staphylinidae; genus Tachinus; species Tachinus rufipes. Next base: position 81,195,488 of record OZ010745.1, on the reverse strand, counting down.
ATTTGAAACAATAATGTTATTTAAATCTAAGAAATTAGCATTCTAGATGTTAAATTGATTCTTTAAAAAATACCAATAACTGGATAAATATGTAGAATTGACTTCAATAAATATTATTATTAGTTCATAAGTGAAATTTGTAAAATACCTGAATTGACAGTTGAGAGTTTATATGACAGTTGATTTGCCAAGTAGACATTTGTCTGACAGAACGTCTGGCAAAGCTAGTCTAGAAAATTCATCAATCAAATCAAAATTATTCGATTGGGAAGTTTGAAATACAATTTCCAATGTTCATTTGAATTATTATTCAACCAACCTAGCGATATTATTTCAAAAACTTTTAATGTTTCTATAGTTATTACACTTCAGCAATCAAACTCATTTGCTTTATGATATACAATTGGCATTGATCATTAATTGTGAACGATAAATCCATGGCTATGCCCGTTATATTGCAGCGGAAGTTACCTTCACTAAAAACAAATTAGAGCGTTCTAAACTAATAAATATTTATTATTACTTTAAATGTAGTCACCATAAAAAATGCATGTTTCTTGTTTTGCCGACGATATTCACACTGTAAGATACGGTTTGAAACCTTATTTGTTCATATTTTAGTTCACAGAGAAGACATGTGTAGTTTGGAAGCTTATATGATGTAACGGACCCATATTAAGAAGAACGCTACGCTCGGCATCACTTTGGGGTTACCCATCCAAGTTGTGACCGCCTCTGCCGTACTGCCGACTAACTTTTATACTAATCTTTAAATTTTATTTGCTAAGTAATTGAGGAAGTGGAAAGCAGATTTTTTAATATTGAGTAAAGATTAGAAATATAAACTATATCTATAAATTTACTTAGTGACAAAGAGGTGGAAATATAAAATACGTTCTAATACTGCCATTTATCAATTTTAAGCGTCTAGATTCGTCCAAGAGTAAAAAAAACTTACAAAATTGATTATTACAATAATAAATGCAAGATTCTTACATCATATTAATTATTTTATTTGAATAAGCAAAAAAGCATATTAGCTTGACAAGATCTTCAAAATTTTAGTTTTAATTTCTACGTTTGGGTAAGGTTCGGAACACAAACATTTTACCAAACTGAATACCACTTTTATCATATGGTTTAATAAAAAAAGTTAGTCTCTATGCATCCGAAACTGATTAGATCATATCAATATTATAGCAAACCATTGACTATGTGTGGGGCATTTCAATACACATGTATTTATGTGGAACGCGGAATTTAAATTTAAACATAATGATATTTTAACACTATTTCAGACATATAGGAAACGCATAAATATGCAAATTATGCATACCTTACGTTAATAAGATATGTTATAGTAACGATAATAATATCCGGCTTTGCAAAAACATGATCAATAAAGTCAACAACCAAGTAGATACGCATATTAACATAAAATCACATAAAGCTGATATAAATTAATTTAAAGCTTTAAACTATTTACTTTTGTAAAGTTGAATATATTGTAGCCGAATTAAGATTTAGGAATAATTTACATATTATGATTTCTATTTTGAGAAGTAGATTGTGAATGTAAAGAGCATTATAAACAGTTCAAAATAATTAAAATATGCAAAATGCATATATAATATGCAAAACCTATTAACGCTTAATTCAAAGATTCATATTTTGTCCGAATAAATTTTACCTATCACTTTTAAGATAACAATAATAATTCAAAGAAACTACAAGTAAAAGAAATTAAAATTTTATTAATTATTTGACACCAGTTATCGAAATTAAGTAGAAGTCATTCGATTTAATTGGACAAGGTCTTAAAAAATCAGAACCGGTTTTTAGTTGTATCCTCCTTGCGTTATCGCACATCTACAGCCAAAAATCTCCAAATCAGGCTCAGAACAACTCATAACGTAAAGACTCCGACCAGATAGTTAGAAATGAACTGAGAAAAGCCAGATCTGTCCAAAAAACTGTTTTAACTTCGTATCACTTAAGGTATCGTTATAATTTTGCTCGTGAACATGTCGACAGTGGAGACCAGTACTCTTCACAGATGAGTGACTATTAACTCGTTGTGATGGTCGAGTACGTGTACACCGACGTCCATATGAACGCCATTCTGCTCAAACCATACAAGAAGTTAAAAAATGTAGTAGATCTGTAATGGTTTGGGCGGAATTAGTTTGTGTTTATGCATAACAAGTGCGGCCATCACCATGAACTACCTTCAGCACCATGGGATTCAAACTATGGATTAGCCTTCTCTAAACTCTGATCAAAACACCATTGAACATCTTTGGGATTTATTAGATAGTCGTGTTCGGAGGCGCCCAGATCCACCTCAGTCCCTTCAACAGCTAACTAATGCCCTAATCAAATAATGGGAGAATATACCACAAGAAAACATTCGTCGGCTCGTATAAAGCATGCCTCAAAGATGTCAAGCAGTAATTCGTGCCAATGGAAGACACACACGTTATTAATGAACCTATTCTCCTTAACATCTTTCCGTTATACAAGCAAGATACTTGTTTGCTCCATTTTGTTTCCTGTAGTTTCTTTTTGAATTGTTATCTTAAAAGTAATATGTAAAATTTGTTTGGTTTTTAAACATTTATTCAAAAAGAATTAAAAGCTATTAGATTTGCATATTGTTAAAAAGTAAAAAAGACCCTCGAAAAGACCTAAATATGTGTTGCTCTAATTATTGTGACCAATGTATTTTATCACTTACCCTATAACATTTTTTTAAGTGTGTAATTGGCACTATCACAATTAAACACACAAAATGTTTGTAATTTATTTAAAGTAATCTCCGTTAACCTAATACACGTAATGCAACATAAAAAAAAAACGGTTGTGATTTTTAATTACTAAACATCCTGAAATCGTGTCACCTTAAAAAAAGTTTTTCTCTAACAAATAGTTTTTCTAACATTTGTCAAACTGTTTTCATATTAATGTTTATCTCATCTACCAATACACAACAGATCATTCAGTGGTCATTTGTTAACAATTACTAACTTTTAGGATCAACTCTAAGTTTTGAGAATCTATCAGACACTCGGTTTAAGAGTAATCTTGAATATCGCCACGTCCTTGTTAAAGTGCATTGACGTAGTAGTGCCGATTTCCAAAATGTTTTTCTTCTTCTCAAAACACTTAAGAATTACCTGCAAGCATCCAGAAAATTATCAAATCGCCCCTACACCTTTTAACAGACCAAATCACAAGATTATAAGATAAAATGTACACCCTAGGCGTATTCATAGCCATTGAAAGTACATTTGACAAAACCATAATAAAATAAAAACCGCTCTTTCAACACAATTTGTGGATGGATAAGCAGGCTGTAACCAGTGGCTAGTAGCTAAGATTTTTGGGCCCACCGCAAAAACAATTTTGAAAAAATAGACGTCGCCTTCCCCTCCTGTGTTTGTGGGTCCGTTTACATTGCCAAAAGTTCAGGGTTCAGGGTAATGTATAATCACCACTGCTATAGAATATAGTAAGAGATATCCTAATTCACTGACTAAAGACAATGAAGCATACCTGATAACTAGCAAAATTGATGGGATACTCTGCAACGTAATGCAAAAAGCGCTAAAATTAATAAAAAAATAGTGAAAAATCCTCTTATGGTTAAAAACCGCACTGTTGAGCAAAAATAGCAGAATTGGCAAACTACATCTAACAAAACAACTCATAAACACCCCATTAACGCTGTCAACCCAAGTGAAATAATGTTGTATAATTAGCTACATCAAAAGCACTGCGCGTGAATCCATAGGAAAGACAAGCAAACACTGTTCCGGAAAATTGACTGACTGAAGTGTGTTTCTAACCTCAAATTAGTAAACTTGATTATTTGTGGTAATAGATTCATCAAGTTCAAGTTCATATTTAACCCTGAAAAAACACCCGATGGCAACGGACCGTTCAAATCAATCTATCCAAACCGACCGTTTTGGCCATCGCATTGCAGCAACCCAACGTTAGAAGCTTGGAGCTGGATAGATTTTTGTCTTACCGACCCAACCAAATTTGTGACAAATTGGTGACAAAATGAAATATTTTAATTGACAAAAGTACGACATTGTGCATGAACGCTTGGTTTAAGTTCTAGAGTCAATTGAACTTTTCAAGGATGTATATAGAAATATTTCTCTAAAATTCTCCGCAAACTTCTTTTCAAAATAGCCAGTTGCTACGAACAAAAGCGATTTGATGTGCCAAGCACAATTCTCACCAACACTTGCAGTAACCAAAGCAATATTTTCAATGAATCTTAATCGTTCACGTAGTTTGATCAAATTTCTAAATCAGTCTCTTAACTGTGAAACAATTTGGTGTACTTTGTGTAGTTTTAGAACTTTTACCTAAAAAATGTACATTCTAACATACAATTAGTTATCACAGAAATGTTTAAAACACATATAGTGGCCTTTGTCGTTATTGTTTATAATAATTAATGTAATGTATACGATGTTATTTACGTACACACATAGACTAAGTAGGCCTTCGAAACGTGAAAAAGTACATTAATAATGAGGCCATTAAGGTACTTCACAACTGTCTAAAGTTATTCACACATAGGCCAAGGAGAGTCTTGGAAGTGTGTAAAACAAAGTGCATTAGCATAGGAGTCGTTGAGGTACTTGACAGTTGTATCATGTCAGGAACGCTGCCAGTTAAAGTTGTACTAGGCTGTACTAGGTTGAAGACTACATACTTTGTGTACTGGGATTTGAGCCCTTGAGGTTGCACAATAATTGCAAAAGATTGTCAAGCTTACACTGGCCGATTAGGCCTTGATGTTGTATGCAGGGCACATTATAGTAGTAAGGAGTAGTATTAGAGTATACCTTGGGGATGTGTTAATTAGAATTAGGTTATTGGTAATACAGTATACTATGTATTAATATAATTATAAGAATTCTAGCATCACGACCAGTCCTATGCTAGAAAGAAATGATATATTTGTTAATAGCACAAAATACATTAATAAGTATGTGCAGGTTCAATTTATAGAACAGTACGAGGAAACGATAACTAATCGCAACAACAGCGTGCTAAAACATGAAGAGATTAGAACGCAATGAAGCAAGAACAACTTTGAGCGCGGGACGAAGAAAGAAAGCTCAGTGCCTTTTCTGCAGTAAAGTGATGAGGTCAGACAATTTAGCGGCAAATAGCCGTTTGGTATCAAGTCGTTGAAACAATAAATTAGTGTCGAATTAATTAATATACGACTTTAAAGGCACCCTGTGGTGGTTGGAAGGTTTAGCGTAAGTTAAATAAAAAAATTAAATTGTATAACTGGCCGGTGTATTGCAGGTACAGTGTACAGTACAACAGAACTATATGCTTAAGTACTTAAGCTGAATAGTATCTGTCAGTTTTGACAATAACGTAAATTTTTTAATACATATTTGGGGCTCAATTGATTAATTCTCACACCTACATTCATCAGACTGACTACTAAAAAGGCTTTTAATAGGACGCACAAAATTTGTAAGGTTATAGCAACTATGTTGTTATAGAAACATTCTGTCAAAATTATTCTCGTCAAAACCGTCCTCCCAAGTGGACTATTCAACGTTTGGAGGCCAAATCCTAATCATCCGGTTTGATTAATAAGCTGCTGAAAAAAAACGTACGAAAAACTACAAAGCAGTAAATTTCTCGCCGTTCACAGAAACTTGGCCTTTCTGCGACTTCAATTTGGCAAATTTTGCGTCGGAACTTGGGTCTGCACCCGTATATTAACAGACCCAAAAACTTAAGGTAAACGACCATAGGCAAGCCGTGTGTTCGCTCATTGGTGTCTGGAGTAGTTGGAAGTTGACCAAAATTTTGTCAAAACAAATTTAGCGACAAGGCCCATTTTAGGATGAATGAACATGTAAAGCAAATTGTCAAATTTAGAGCAATACCAATCCTCACAAAACACACCAGCATAAAATGTATTCCAAGAAAGTCACTGTTTTGTAAGGATTTTGGTCTGGCAAAATCATCGGTCCGTACTTTTTTCAAAACAAAATTGGCATTGCCATAACCGTGAATGGCGAGCGCTACAGATCGATGATAGGCAACTTCTTGGACTAAACTAGATGTAGATACCGACGACATGTTATCTCGCGCGGCGGCGACCTAAACTGGCCACCAAATTCGTGCAATTTAACGCTTTTGGAACTATCTTAACCCGCAGGTCTATGCAAATAAACCGCAAAGTAACAAACGCCTTCCAGCAAATTCAGCCAGATTTATCCGACAAAGTCATCAAAAATTAGACCTCCCAAATATGTGCCACCAAGCAAAGCCGCAATGAACATTTATTTCACAACATCTTTGAGGACGCATCAAGTTTTTATGGGGACAGGTGTCATTGACACCTGTCCCCATAAAAACTTGACTGACCCTAGTATGTTAATGTGTACCACTACTACTAAAATGAGAAATCAAATAACTAGCAACTACACTTTCATAGTTTTTTAGGCTTCGAGCTCTTGGACTATAAGGGTGTAGCCTTGGCTTAAGTTTCAAAATTCTTAGTTAAAAAGAAGTGGAGCGCTATGTACCAGCGCGGCTTTGGGATGAAATTCAAAACTACTACTAATACAGAAGTATGTTAAAAAAAACAATTTTCCGCCGCTGCAGCGCTGGTTCATTTGTATTATATAATTTTAGCACAATAATAACATATCGTTCGAGACCACTGTCAATAAAGTAAATGTCCTGATTAAACTTATTGCTTATTTTAGCGTCTCACTATTCAGGCACTTACCCCATTGTAGACAATTGTATGAATAGTTCTACTTCTGAACTATTACGCCTCTTTTGTTTTTGATATTTTCACAAATAAACTATTGGCGGATTGTTAACACCCCAAAAACATGTTTTTAATATGCAACTTACCATCCAAAGAAAGAAAGACAGTAATGACTCGCATTTTAAAATTATTACTTACTTTTATATAAAAACCGTTTTTTAAATTCATTAAAAAATAATAAGTTGACGTTTTACAAAATGTTCTTTTTTACATTTTGTATAATTTCAAAAGAGGGCATCGCTTTAAAGCTCTCCCTGTATATAAAGTTAACACAACAAAGAATTTTTGAAAGATTAACTTATAATTATGCATTATCATTTAAAAATGTTGAATTTCCATAAATGACATTCGAAACTATACAAACTCAAACAATTATTCTTATTTTACTACAAATGTGGTTAAATATTCTTATATTTTCTAATTTGCTTACCAACATAAATTCGATTATTGGTATGAAACTTACCTGAAAAAAAAAAAAAACATATTAATAACATATTTGTGCTTGGAATATATAATTAGCGGCTACTTATGCATAACTATCATTTTTCGACTTTACTTTGTTATTTTAAATAGTGGTTCTATCCGGCCGTAATTTCACTGCTTGAAAATCCGCATTATAATAATAAATTAAATTGTAATACATTTGGTTACGAATTATTAAAACACATTTTAATGAAACTATTGATAATATTGAATTCTTTCTATATAGAGCCTTATGTTAATTTAAAAATACACACAAGGTTGTAATTTAAAATCATGCTAATAGCGTTTCCGGTAAAACAGGTATGGACTAATAGTTTCCAATAATATTATTCGCAAATGAAGTTTTTATATTTCAATTAAAATAATTAATTATTCTATAATTTTACTTCAATATAATGAACATTTTATGTAAAATAATATTTTTTAAGTAAATAATTACTTCTTGATAGTTTTTATTAGTACTAGCCGTGTTTATGACAATGATTAAATAAAAAAAAAACTTGAATTTGATATTGAATGTTTTTACAAGGCACAATGACGTAGTTATATGATGGCATTTCGAGGGTGTATATTTTATAAGGGCAAAGACAATAAAAAGTAGCATCATTTATTAATGTGAACCGCTAGGTAGGATTTAATAATTTGAAATGTTTGTAATGGGATGTTAAAATGTGAAAATAAAACCTTTCCGGTCCACGTACCCCATAAATCAGCATTTGCCAGTGTATGGGTCATGACCCATTGCATTGACAATGCAACTAGGTCGCTAGTAAAATAAAAATGCATTGAAACTGGCATTTTATTCATATGCAAGGATTAAATAATTATATTGACAATTATTTTCCCACATGAGCAATATTAAAAGACCTAAATGTTGTTTTTTTTTTTAGTTAATTGACAATAATTTGTTTTTCAGAATACTACGCCTATTGCAGTTTAAAAAAAATAGTTTCTAGGCTGCTAGCAGCAAGACGTATTGTGATTATGTTAATTTTTTTATTTGTAATTTCTTGCTCTATTTTAGTTGCAAGGTTAATTGCCAACGTCAGGGTTAGATTATTTTGCCACATCCGGAATTCCAATAGATTACAATAAGTATAAGCAAATATATTTTTTATAAACAAATAAATAAAAACTTCAATTATGTTGCAGTTTTAACGACTATTACATGAATAAAAAGAATAATTTAATTTAATAAGTAAAAGTCAATAATTATTGTACAGTTTTGACCTTGAAATGTGTGTAATAGTTCAGAATTAATCTAGAGAAACGCAATTTTTAATTAATTATTGCATTGTTTGTGAATGTATGAACATATAACAAATAAATAAATTAAAAACCTCGTGTAGGTATTCTTCGGGTCAAAAAGATTAATAATGTTATAATTAACATGACGATATACCTATGTATACATATCTCATACTCTATCTAATAGATAGATAGGAATCATTTGTTTAACGTCATACTATTTCAGATAATATAGTCAAACATCGAGGCCAGTATAAGGTTGTTCTATCATAAATTTTAGTTTGTAGATTTCCTGTGGGATTATTACCGAACAATATTAAACTATAGCAAATTCATATGAAACTGATTTCACAGTAAAACTTTACAATTTGATTCTAATAAAGTTATATTCTTATGTTTTGAATCGAATATTGACATATTATTTATTTTTTACTATACAATTTTATTAATGGTTTAATCAATACGTTATTACAGTCAATTCATCTTTGAATAAACGTTCAATTTTACAAAACAAAGGTAATGTTTACACGTTAAAAATATATTAACTTGACCTACCATGAGTATATAGCGTGTATGCTACTAGCCGCATTATAAATGTTGCAAGTATTCATCTAATTTGAAATACACACTTTTTTATTTAAGATTATTCATCAACTTTCAGTTTTCACAGAAATTTGTTAGAATTTAGAGTATATAAATTTCACTGATGATGGCAATATTTCAATCACATTTTTTAAGATTGTAGGTTATAATTTATAAGATAATATTGGCCACATAGACGGATAGGATAACAGTATTCTTAAAAGTGTTCTGTTATTTATTTTTAATTACCCAAAAAACTGCAAAATATTTTATTTTCGATAGTAAAGTCAAATGAATGAAGTACATTGATTACAAACCATTTCAACTATGTATTTCCATAAACATAGCTTCTGAAATAAACTCAGAATTGGTCGCAGCACTAGCTTATAAGAATTTCAAGTATTTGGATAGGAATCCGTGTTTATTCCATGTTGCACCACCTCCTTGAGCAGTACCCGAAGACAATACGCCCAGCAACAAAACATGCAATACATGCCGTGCTCCTAACAAACTAAAAAAAAAAAAAAAAACAAAGAAAAAATTTAAAGACATGTTTCACATGGTTATAGCAACACCTTCAAAAAGTAGTTAGGCATCTCTACTTTACATGGTACATAAACAAGGTGGTAAATGAAAAACCTGTGGAAGAAGATTAAATTTAAGAACCGTCTCCGACAACTACCCAGTACCACACCTACAATATTTCGCCCACACAATCCATGATAAAAAGATTTTTTCTACTATCGACCTAAGTAGAGCCTACAACCAAATCCCGGTCACCAAAAAGATATTCCAACAACAGCAATCACCACATTTTTCGGATTATTTTAGTTTCCGTGTATAACTTTTGAACGAAATGCAGCTTAGACTTGTCTATGATTCATGGATAAAATCCTCAAAAATTCAAACTACGTGTAAATCCTCGACGTTTTATTAGCATCCAGTTCAGAAAAAGCGTACAAAGACCATCTTCGTCAAGTGTTAGAACATTTAAAACAATATGAAATTTTGATTAATCTCGCCAAATGTACCTAGGAAGAATCTACAATTGAATTCCAAGTTATGCAACAAGAGATCAAGCATTTTATTGCAAACTATCCACTAACTAAATCTGCAAAAAATCTATGATGTTTTTAAGGAACTACCAATTTTTACAGACTTGGTATTACGAAAGCAGCAGCTCTGCAACAAACTCGTACAAGGAAACTAAAAAAAAGCCTTAGTTCCATGGAAACCAGAGGCACGGATAGCTTTCAACAAATGTAAAAATAGTTTAGCCAAAGTTGCTTATCTAGCATCAGAAGCTACACTCGCCATTTTTAACGATGATAGAGCAGCGCTTCAGCAATTTGTAGGCAGTGGGTTACTTTTCAAAGATGTTAACAACAAATAATGACAGAAAACTGCTAGCCAAATTACAAGACCGTAAAATATTTTCGACACATTGTTGAAGGTAGAGCTTTTTCCAAACATACGGACCACAGGCCTATTACTATCGCCTTCCAACAAAAAGCAGATAAGTGTTTAATTTTCACATTATCAAGCAATTTACCACCGACATCAGGCACATTTCTGGAAGTAAAAAAGGTTGTGACAGACATCCTGTCAACTTCAAAAACAGGAATCAACTAAAAATAATGACATTTCCAGGAACTAGTACAAAACTATACTGCAACGTGTCTACCTCGACAGCTCAACCGATTGTTACAAAGCCCTTTCGACAAACTATTTTCAACTCTCTACACAACTTAATATACCCAAGCATCAAGACTACGGTAAAGTCGGTAAAGTTAGTAGCTGAGCGATACGTGTGGCCTTCTATAAAAACTCACACCAAGAGATGAGCACGTGTTTACTATGTCAGCAAGCAAAAATTTCTCGTCACTTTTCATTGCCAGTAGGAAGTTTTACACCACCATCCAGAAGATTCAAACATATTCACATTGATCTTTCTCAAACGGCTATCAGAATGTGCTTACAATTGTCAACCGTTTTTCACGGAAACCGTCGCCAGAATAGAGCATATCCACACGAAGATGAATCACCCCTCTTCCAATAGTATAGTGAAACAATTTCATCGTCAGATAAAGGCCGCAATTAAGTGTCATGCTAACGAAAGATAGACGGAAAGCCTTCCAATAATTCTTCTAGGCTTCAGAGCCGCTTGACGCGACGACCTCAAATCAACCATAGCGGAACTGACGTAAGAGAGCCTCTGCTTTTTCCAGGACAATTTTTGGTACCTAGTATAAACGTCAAAACGAAAGCAACACCCCAACAGATGGTACCTAAGACCACAATGGCACCGGAGCCAGTATATATAAAGATGGTTAGTTAGTTTAGATTTTTAAGATATCAGCCTAAGAAGACTATTAATGTATATAAAGACGGAAACTAAAAGACGTTAGTTATGTAGTATAGAAGGAAACTTTAAGGCGGATCAGCTCGCCAAAAAGAGAACCACAAAGACTTTCATTGAACCGGAACCTGCTTTCGAAATTCCATACAAGACAGGTAAACAAAAAATCCGTGAAAAAAACTTGGCTATTCCTAACAGGACCATTATACACAACCCAAACTATGGTAATACAAATAAGCCAAACTATAGTGAAAAAGCTTAAAAAACTGATAACTGGACACAGTGACTTGAACAAACACATGCATATAACGGGTATCTAAAAGGATCCCCTATGTTTAGAAGAAGAAAAGATGCTAAAAAAGTTAAAAGCTATACGTTAAACATTTTTTTCCTACAAATTATAACTTTTATTAATTCAGTGTAAAACAGTACTGAACAGTGATTCAAAAATGAATTCCCGCAAAGCTTGCAATACAATGAATAGTGTTTAAATACAAAAACGATATGAAGAATGTACAAAGGAAGTTTTTATGATATCTACCTAGCTATGAAAAAAATATGCTATTTTCGTCAAGTTTCTGTGACATTTTATAGTGTTTTCTCAAAATTTCGCTTAACATTTGTCATTTATATCAGTTTAAAGAGGCAAAAGAAAGTGATTTGCAACTTAAACAAAGAAACTTACTAAATTTGATATCAAAAAAGGCAGTAGCCCGAAGAATATACATGAGAGAGTGGTGGTAGTGTATAGAGAAAACAACCCGTCCTATTTTCAAATCAAATATGAATGTATGTAGTTCAAATGTAAAATAAAATCCATTCATGATGACCCAAAGTACGAAAAACAAAATATCAAACCTCATGGCAAAACGGCAAGACAATAAAACAAAGAATCCCAAAAAATACAATAAACTACAAATGTTAGTGAGAAGAAAAATAAAAATCGCAAAATAAAAATGGTTAGCTGAGAAATGCACGGAAATAGAAATATACCAAAACAAGCATGATAAATTCAACATGCACAAAAAAATCAAAAAAAGACTGGAACGGGTAGAAGAAGACAAAAAGAAATACTAAAAGATCAAAATAGTAAACTAATACTTGATGTACAAAAAAAGATAGAAAGATGGACATAATATATTCAAGATCTATTTAAGACCAAAACTGCCAACTAATATACACAAAGATACAAGACCAATCATACTGAAAGAGAAAGTACTACAAACCATCAAAAACTACTCAAGATCTTTCGAAAGAAAAACCTGGACACTAGAAGCATCTGCAAAATTCAAAATCTGTACTATAACCAGGCAGCAAACATCAGAGTAGATAACAAAACCAGCAATGATATCAAATTATACAGCAAATAAATCCTTAGAAAAGTACTATAAGAAGAGGAAGCAGGAGTAGTCATAAATAAGGTTATTTTGACCGCTAACATAAGACCTCCAACGACTCGTGGAACGTAATAAACCTAAATAAAACAAAACTTATAGCAATCTCAAAACAAAACTTATAGCAATCTCAAAAACAACATCGTTGACAGCCTGAGAATTTCTAACACCGATATTGAAAGAGAAGACACCTATAAATACCTCGGCACTTGAATAAGCTGCAATAACAAGAAATGTCTTTACACGAATAAATACATTCTTCAATAACAGAGATCTCTCCCTAAATCTCAGAGTAAGAATGCGTCGCTGCTATGTCTTCTCGATTTTATTATAAGGTATGAAAAGTTGGACACTAAGCAAGCTCACATAAATAAGATACAGGCTTTCAAGATGTCTTGCTGCAGACAAACATCGAAGTGCCAAGGAAAATGGAAAAAGAATGTGAAGTACTTCCTAGTATTAAAACCAAGAAACTAAGATACTTCGGACATACATCTAGGGGACCTAACTACACAATTCTCCAGATCATTATGAAGAAGAAAATCGTAGCTCAGGAATTTGCGCGAATGATACGGATGCAGTACATCAGAAATATTTAAAACAGCAGCAAAGAGAGTAAAAATAGCATTGATGATTTTCAACCTCCGATAAGAGTAGAAAACAAGAAGAAGAAGAAGTGTAACAAACCTATTTGACAATTTGAACAGCTAATACTATCATAATTGACTTTCTATTCATTAGGTGTATAAGTAAAACATCATATTATACTCCCGGAAATATTCTAGATTAACGGTTTGTATTGTATCTACAATATAGTCCTCAGTTATGTAATTTTGATCTCGATTGACCTTAAAACTAACTTAACCGACTATGGCATTCATTGTTTCACCTAAAAAAATCTTAATAATATTATATATATATTCGCACAATCATTTCAACTCATCATCAAACATTCTACAAAAATCATTTCTCTAACTGTAGTTTATATTTTATTGTTGTATTAAATAATTACCAAACAAACAAACAAAAACCTGCTATTTGTTATGAAGCTTTAAATTAATAGTACAATTAAGCTAATTCAAATTCTACATGTAAAAAATAATTATCTTCTATTCAATTAAAGTACATATGGAGACTTAATCATTGAAGATTAGTATGCATTAGGCATAAACATATTTACTACTAGAGAGTAGTCTATATTTGGATTCTACGTGATTAAAATTTACTTGAGGACTTCCTATCTTCAAAAGGTCATGTAGAACAAAGGTATATAATTATGAATCGAAGGATATATAAGTGCGTCACAAAACAAAATATTAAGTATATTATAATTTTAAGTGATAAAGAGTGAATTATATTATAAAATCACTTATTTGCGCACAAAGTATTAGAAAAGATATGATACGTAAAATTAAAAAAAATATATTTGTTAGTAAAACCGTTAGGAAAAAGAGCAATTTGTGCTCCTATATGTAATGTACATAAACATATAAAATACATTTTTTGCATATATTTGTAAGTAGTAATGTAAGTATATACATTAAGGAATTGTTAAATGTATTTAAAAAAAATGTTAATGATTTTTTTCAATGCGAACATAGTCATTATTATAATATATGCTAAATTAAAACAAACAATCTCAATTAATATTTGATAACACTGCTCCAGTCCGACATAACTGACATAAGCCAAACCGAACACTCAAGCGAAAAATGTTTTTGTACGTGACAGGCCTAACACGATCCTACTGCAAGTCTTGTGGGTGGACAACTTTGATCATATGAATCTATACAAAAAAGTATGTGACGGTAGAAGAGCCGGATGGACATAATCCAAAGCTACGCGGAATCTAAAAATCTTCTCCCCGTTCACCAACACAAGACAAGACTACTCCTTAGTCCACCAAATAAACCAAGTTATTGGCCACATTCTCAAAGGTTTCTGACTGAGAAAAACCACAGGGGTACTTTCTTTCGACGTTAAAAAGCCTTCGACAAGGTCTGGCATAAAGCTCCACTTTTCAAATTGCTCAGACTGAAATTTCGTCTGCTGATAGCTTAATATTTAAACCACAAAACTTCTGAACGGCGTTCCTATTCCGTGGTACGATGCTGCCAAGTATCTGGGTATCACTTTAGATAAAAGACTTACCTACAAATCGCAAGTACAGTCTATTCTAGACATAACCAAATTGACAAAAAAATGTCAATTTCAAATTTTTGGCGGAACAGCGGCATGTTGCTTTAGAACAAACTTTTGCGTCTAAAGAACGTCTGCAAACACGCACCGCAATCGTCTTAAAACCTTCCAAAATCTTACTTTATAGTATGTTCAAAGCAAACAAATTTGTATCTTAGAATTTTCCCACATCAATAAAAAAACATCTTGCTGAGTAAGACATAAATAAATACTCCACTTCCTAAAATGGCTCACCCCATAGCCTGTAAAGCGTCCCAAAAGACTCCAAACAAAAAGTATATGAGCCTGTTAAGTATGTAAACTCTTTTCTTAAAAAGATTAATCAAACTGACTTTAAAAAAATTTCCTTCCAAACCACAAAAAAATTGTGCAGTCGAGGCGGGCCACCAGCAGTGGTAACAACAACACCAAACAAACATCAATAGATTGAGGACCAGCTAATATCCGAGTCCAGAAAAGTCTATCACCAACGCACCAGTATGTGCGCACCAACAGGCAAACTCCAGGGTAGCCTTTTTACCTGCCAACGTTCCAACAGGACCTAACAACATATGCCCCGGAGCACAGTGAAGTCAAGATATGCCTGCAAAAACATCACGCCGAAACGTCCCAAACTATCCTTAAGCGCAGACAGATAGATCAAAGAGCATGGCCTAGTGCTGAAAGCAAAAACGGAATGACAGACAGATCACTAGTCACAAAAGCAGCTCCGCAGAAGAACACCGCCCTTAAGAGTTGTAATTCAGGCGGCCACTTGGGCGGATCTGGCGCTGCCTCAACGCCACTAAGCAACCCCAAGTTGCTAAAAATCCATGAAATAAAGAGCCACCACAACAGCCCCAAGGCTTCTCTACATCTGAAAGACACCTCCAGAAAGTAGTCCAAGACCCGGTGGACAACAAAACACAAAAAAACCGAGATCAAAGGTAGGATCTATCGGCCGGCTTTGGTGTATCAATGGCACTATCTCAAGGGTGTTTTCCGGTCATCAATTTATTGTTTAATAATAGTCCGTGTGACACCTGCATTACCTCGCTTCGATTAAGTAAGCAACTTCTACAGTTAAACTTTGAATAAGCAATGCAACGCATCAAAATTACTTACTTGTTCTCAAAGCTGAAATAATTTTATATTGGTTTGATATTTTAGATATCTTAAACTTTTGAAAAGAAATTAAAAAGCTAGGATGCATGAATAAATATTTTGAAAACTAAAATATAATTTAATTAGTTCTGTGTGGTTTTATTATCATTCCGGAAACAATTCAAACTACACTCTAATGTTTGTGGAAAACCGGGACGTGGTGTTATGTTAATTATTAGTATTACTAATTAACTTAATAAACTTTCATGTAACGCAATCTGTAGAATAAGAATTAAATGGTTGGGTTGGCCAAATAGACCGGTTATTTGGCACTTCACTAGAACAGAACTCATTCTACTATTGTCAGGTATACATTCTTAACACTGTAAAGATTTACTGGACCGAGAAGTTACGTGAATCGAGACATAATATAAGAAATTATAATTTTAAATTCTGTTAATTCAATTATGTTAAATAAAACAATGTTTATTTATAAAATTACTTCCTTAATGTATTTGTATTCTGATCAAAATGTTGATTTATAATGATAGATAACAATATAAAAAAGATAGATATATATTGTCAGCATAATATTGATCGTTGCGACTAATTCAATCCCATTTCTCTAGTGAAAAGCTATGGGCATCGGAGTTCATAATAAAACTTCTTTCATTGCTGAACAAATAGTCGTCATTTATACATTTTTTTATGTATTTCAGATATAATCAAACTATAATAATATTCAATACGGTATTAATGAGATTTATTCCAATTATCACCATTGCAGTATTAAAATGGAATCTACCACTTTTAAACCGCTTGAGCATTTTCCCCAATTATATAACCCTCTATAAATGTTGCCCTACATACGCCGAAAGCGTTCATACTAACTGCAAGTAGATTCTATTCTAATTATAATTTGTAAAGTAGTACTAAATTGTTTAATATTTTGTAAAACAATATTTTTACTGATAATAATGATATTGATCAATATATTTTTTATGTACAATCTAAATAATAGGATTAGTATTGCTAAATAAAATATTGGAATACTTTTGAATACAAAGAAAAAGTAACCTTGTATATTCTTGATTTAGTCGATCCAATTACCGCTTAATTTTCACGAGGACGTTAACGTGACATTAGCATTACCATATCGCCAGACAACAAATGATTTGTCCTAATCTACAAAATAAACAACTAAAAGCATGTGCATATTGCGACCGTGTGAGCGAACTTATTAAATATTTTTATCTTAAACAAAAGCATTTAACCGCTTTAGAACAATGAATCATTTTTTTAATGGGAATTTTGGTATTATTACAGCAAATTAATTGTAATTTGAGCTGCAATTTAACTGTTTAAAAAATACAACAATGGAATAGTGTGTTAGGTCAGTGCTATATGACTGACATCTGCTCGTTCGTGATTAGTGGAAGTCGTGTGTCTATGCATGACGAATTATAACATATTACTGACTTTTATAAAATATAATGAGTTAATTATATCTCATTTAAGAACATATAATGCGATTAAATAATTATGCATTAGTGAATATAACATACTTTCTCTTAATATGTTATTATTATGTTATGTACAATCGCTAATTTTATACATCGAAGTCATTCTGGTTTTTCAAATGTATATAATTAAGTACAGAATACAGTTTATTAGTCCAAGACTTTTTAATTGAGATGATGATATGATACATTTCTATATTAAATCGATCAATTTTATAAAAATAATGTTGGTATAACAAAACAAATATGTATGTATAATAATATATAAAATCTCAAGGTCTACAATATGATAATAAAAATATGAAATGTCAAAGTTCAATAATTTACTGGGGTTGTATGTATGTAGTAGTATTGATCTCTAAAAACATAGCAAACTAAAAATAGTCAAAAACAATTCAATTTGCAAATTATATATTTAATTGCAGCATACCACCACACATAATTTATTCCGTTAATTTTTATTCGAGAAAAATAAAAAGATTAACAGACTGAATTTTATCTTGAAATTACAATTTCAAAATAAACCACGCAAACCTAATTTGCTTTAATTGATGTTTTCTTCATTGCAATGCTATTTATATACATTGCTTTGTTCGTTTTACATCTTACTTAATTATAAAGCGAATCAAATACCAATATATGTATTTGAGGTTGATAGTATGAAACTTTATAGAATGATTCGTTACTGAACAATTCTCTATATGTACATAAATAAATAATCTAAGCAAGGTTACAACGCTCTTGAAATTTTATTATATTTGAACATTTATCTTCAATATAAAATATATATGCAATTTGTATGTTCAAATATTAACTTTAAAGTTTTATAATAGTAATATTCATATAAAGTTGTTTGCTACGCGACAGCTGTCTTAAAATATTTAATCAAGCAAACTAGGAAAACCATAATGCAACCATAAAGTAATGAGGTTTATGAAGGGTTGCTAAGTTTAATAATAATTCTATGTAAGAAATTGAAAAACTTTAGTTATTCAAATTACAAATCATAATTTGCTAGAGTAAAGTATTCCTTGATTTAAATGGTAATTCAAACAAAGAATAAACTAACAATGTTGACAACATATATTTATATTTGAGTAAACAGATTAATGTACAAACTACAATACAGGTATCGTGGAGTTCATTTCATTATCTGAAGAGATATTTTTTTAGTTTAGTTTAAGGGCAATTATATTTGTATTATATACCTGGAAGCTATTTAACCCAAGGTGTATTCATAGGTGAAAATATTAATATTGTATAGTTATATTTTCACCCTTGAATTCGAAATAATCCGCTGAGGTAATTTAAGCCCATGTAATAAGAACACTATATTTGAGGCTTTGAGAGCAATAGTGGCCAAAATAGGAAACTAATATTTTTGCAGTAAAGCGTTTAAATTTTCTAAAATTAGACAACAACTAATTAAATTGATATAAATTATAAATATTTTGAAAATTGCAAACATTCTGAAGATAAAAAAAATAAAAATAACTTCTAAAAAATGTTGCTCTCATAGCCTAGCTATACTATAACTACATAATTTTTCGTCTAAACCGCATTCAATCCTAATAACCTGGACTTAAGAAAGACAAAAGCGTTGCAAGAGAAAAACCGGAAGCCAAAGACAAACAGCTGAAGCGACTGTCGCCTTCGCAGTATGGCTCTAAAAAACCGTTTCAATTCAATTGCTGAACAATAAATTGGTAAAGAAGGATGATCAAATAGTTTACAGCCAAATCAAATCTTTTCGCTTGAAATCATACAAACCACATTTTGTGTTACCACTCACAGCTCAACATCGACAGCAGCGCTACTCGCTTGCCTTGAAATCTTAAATGCCACAAAGTGTGTTCAATAATAAATTCTGTTCTGTTTGAGGATGTACAATGATCACAGGAGAGTTTGTCAAAGACATATTTAACGAAAAAATGTTGAGTTTCAATTGCCTGTGCACCAAACTGTGGGCATTATGGTAGCAACCCATACCACCATGCTTATGGGAGTAGAGTAGGAGAAGTTTTTTTTTAAGAGACATACATTAAACTGTTGCCATGGCCAACTAGATCTCCGGATCTTTCGCCCATTGAACATGTATAGACACTAACAGATCAATAGTCAATTTTACTCCATTCTCCAATAGAGTAATAATGTTACAATTCAATACCACGGTAATAAGTTTAACAGTAATACTTGTTTATGCACATTTTATAAACAATTAAAATAGTCTTTAATACAACAAATAAACATAAAGTTACAGTTATAATAGAAGATCTCAATCCTAAAGTAGAAAAGGTTGAAAAATGCTCTGGCAAGTATAGACTTGAACAATGCAATAAAAAATAGACCAACTAGTTCTGTCAAAACAAAAAGTTTAACATACCAAAGCAACGATTATATACCTGATGCTCCCCCGCAGACAAATAAAAACACATTGTAAGGAATCAAATTGATTATAGTCACTAGACAAAGATTTAGGAACTCCATCACGTCCACAAAAACATACCCATAAACCAAAAAATAACCATAAAAGTACAAACTGGACTAGAAAAGAATATTCAAGAAAAAGTTTGCTAATCTGTCAATAATAACTTAAAGACATTGGGAACAAAAAACACAAAAAATAAAAAGATAAATAAACAATGAAAAAACATTAAAAAAAATTAAAAAATGCAAGTAAAGACGTGACACCTCCCCCAAATACAAAACACAAGCCATGAATGACTGATCAAATATCAAACCTCACAAAAGAACTGCGAGACAATTTAACAAAGAATCCCAAAAAATATAATAAACTGCGAGTATTAGTAAGAAAAAATAAAAGAAGCGCAAAAGAGAAATAGTTGTAGTTGAATAATGCAAAAAAATAAGAACATACCAAAACAAGCATGATAATTTCAACACGCACAAAGATATCAAAGAAATTACTGGAACGGGAAGAAGAAGGCAAATAGGAATATTGAAAAATCATAATAGTAACTAATACTTGATGTACAGAAGAAGACAGAAAGATGGACAGAATACATCCAAGATCTATTTAAACACAACCTAAAAATACTGTCAACTATAAATACGGAGACACAACCCCTATCATACTGAAAGAGAAAATACTATGCAATTTATACTTTATTACAACTCCATATGCACCACTGGCTTCATACTCCAAAATATGCTATTCTCAACCTTTATGACCATACCAAAAAGAAGAATACCACAGAACGCTCCGAGTATAAGATAATCAGCTTAATGAGCCATACGCTTATCTTACTAAAGTTGATCCACAACAAAATCTATAAAAGACTAAAAGAGGATATAGGAGACGCTCAGTTTAAGTTCAGAAATGAGTTTGGAACAAGAGATCGGGATAAATGTATTAATCCGGAGATGTCTAGATATGAATGTTAACCTATACTTGCGCTTTATAGATTTTGAAAAAGCGTTCGATAAAGTCCGCCACCAAAAACTACTCAAGCTCCTTCGGGAAAAAAACCTAGACGCTAAGGACATTTGCATAATTCAAAATCTGTACTATAACCAAACAGCAAACATCAGAGTGGATAACAAAACCAGCAATGATATCAAAATATGCAGAGAGGTGCGACAAGGGTGTGTCTTGCCCCCACTGTTATTTAACTTATACAGCAAAGAAGAAAACCATAGAAGAAGAGGATGCAGGAGTAGTTATAAATGACAACAGTTAATATAACATTATAACATTTTACAATTACTATCTCACGGCATCGTAGTTATCCATTCATACGCCACTGCTGGCGTTTTAGCTTCTTCTCTACTTGTAATGCTGGCAACTTACATTACAAGGGACCTACAGTTTTAAGTGAATTCTGAACCAGTGGCATACATTAACCTAAAAAAAGTTAGCACTATACTAACGTGTGTTTTTAAAAGACACCGTTTTATCAAGAAGTAAGAATAAACAAAAGTTTGTTCAAAACAAAAAATGTTTGAATAGCCGGTAGACGGTGTACTTTGTTGTTTATTACTATTATCTGCAACTTTCATTGTTATATTGTTAAATACCAATTGCCTTTCAGCTACTTCTAGAACTCAAATTGAAATTTGTAATCGCTTCTAAATTATTATGTAACAGAACGCCCACAAGCTAAAAAATTGCAGCGTCTGAATGCAGTTGGACTTTGACACACTGCAGGAAAGACCGACAAACACTGAACCCTATAGAAAAAGTTGTTAAGAAAACACATTTGTTAGAAGCGCAAACAGATTCTTTGTGTTTCAAATAACCCTAAAAGTTTAATGTGCACACAAACAAAATGAGCAGAATGTCGATTAAAATCTACACAAATGGCTAAACAACCAGTAAATGTTCTGAAGTGGAAATCTTCTCGCAAGAACTAAACCTCAAAATTTCTTTACCATTAAAAACGCAAGAAATAGTAAATCACAAAATATCTGGCAAAAATGTCTAAACTTTAACAAATAGTAGAGCGGCCCTAATTGCTATAAACAAGCATAAAATCACATCAAAACTAATTTTAGAATGTCATCGTACCCTTACTTTAGCAGCTTATGAAAATTCCAACAAAGTAAGTAACATTAAGACGGACGAGCTGGCGCTTAACAAGTCAACCCCCATGGCGTGTAAACCTAAACTACTAAAAATCAACACCCGCAACGTATTAAGAAGGCGTTAGAGTAACACTCCGGGCTACAGAGAGCCAAAGAAGGCAAAGACTGCCCCAAACGCCAAGACAGACAGATTACTATTTGCGACTGCCCATAATGAACTTGCAAATTATGACGGCAGAGATATGACAAGATACTGCAAACTAAGAACAGAAAACATATGCGCACGGATTGGAACTGGAAACAGTCCAACGTAAATAATGTGAAACAAATCAAACACGTGGTATGTACATGCCTAGTCCTCTCATACGATAGTGTCTATATTGGAGGATTGCTTGTCACTTGCATATGTTAACCAGTGCTTGAATGCCAGGACAACGCAGTGAGGTCATCACTGGAGGAGGTACAAAAAGCCTAATAATGTCTACGTGCAGTAAACTTTGGTTTACCCTCAATCTATAAAAATCCAGAACCCAAAAACTACAAAATGTTCACATTTAATCTCGCAATTGCAATTGCAACTTAGTGGCCCAACAAACTAAAACTCTTGACTATGAAGAGAGATAGATTCAAAATCACCATCAAAAGGTCAAAAAACATCATCAAAACAATCGTAAATGCAAAGATTCAGCATCCCGACGAGGATAGTAGGTTTCTTTATAGTCACATTACATGTAGTCGCAAATGTTAGCCATAAACTTTCATTCGGATTTTATTGGTCACCCTATATATTCCTATTGCTAAAAAAACTACGAATAATTTTGAATAACTATTTTTAGTATAGCTAGTCTCGCCAAATATTTAAATAAATTATTGAATTTTGTTACAAATTATCAAAGTTGTTTATAAACTGTCAAAGTATTGTGACAGTGTGACAGCTAAATTATTGACAATATTATAAACAAACAGACGTACACGTGTGTAGATTATATTGTTGTTTTTATTAATTCATGACACACTTGATACTTATTAAATAAAATGATAATTATCATTAACGCTTCTTAATAACTTTGAGATAACACAATTTGTAGATAATTGAAGGCCAATAACTTTAGGTATACAATATAAAAATAAATTAAAATAACTCAATGCAATTATTTAATGTGTTATTGCAGATATCCTTGTTTTATTTTTGCAAGTTATGTCAATCACAATGAACCGTAAAAACTAATTTGTTTATAATTAAAATAATGAAGATGAAATAATTGCGCTTTCTCCATAATTTTATTGTAAATCACGATGAGGAAGCAGATAAGATCTCTTCGACTGACAGATTAATAAAAATAGATATTAAATGACCCTGCAAAATATTGCCGTATAGCAAAACTGTAAACTCGTATTATTTTAATTCAGAATTAACTATGCCTTTGAGCAAAATAAATTTACAATAGTCTTTTCTATCATGTCAAACACACCGGTTTGTTATATGCATGCTGGTGGTCTATTTTTACTGTCTCTCACAGTTCACACAGATGTCGATAAAACGGAACATATTTTTAGTATTTTTATCATGCAAATAATCATAGAGTTGAATTAAATTACATTTTTTTTATAGCTGCACTAAGTTTGATACAATCATATTAATTACTTTTAAATAATAATTAATTTATTTTATCAACATTTTTCACAATATAATAATGTATTTATTAAAGAATTTAAACGTCCTTCGGTTTAATATATGAGGATATTGGAAAACAAATTAAAAAAAATAAATGATCACCAAACTTATATGTATGTGTAAGAATTGATAACATTTTGCCCGTGGTGAAATTTTCTATCTTCAATGCTCTTGCATGCTTTCCACATTTTCGGTGAGACTACTAATAAAACTTAATTAAATAATGATTGCCCCAGGGAATCTGTCGTGCATCATCTTACGTGAGCTCAAACACGTATATTTTCTGATGACAACACGGCAACACATACTTTATGGAATAATTTAATTCTAGATCTATTCTCGTATGACTAAACGTTAATTAATTATTTGATAAAAAAAGCAAAGCAAATCAACTTTAATTACTTAATAAAAATAAATATATTTCTTAGAAAAAATAACTTTTATTGTCTATCTACATCACATTAAACCTTGCTCGATAAACGTATACTTTCAACCCCTTTATTGTAGAAAGTACAGATGAGTTTACAGATTGTAACATTTCATGCAAATAAATGCTTAAAATAAAAATTTTGTACATTTTTTGAAAAGTTTATATTAGTCAATGTTGTTTCTATGCTAATATGAGCAATTATAATCAATAATATGTTTTATCTTTTATGTAATAATTTTTAACTTATTATCAAGTTTTAGACCAAACTGCAAATGTATTTAGGTTTGCATGGCAATAATAATTATTTATAAAATAATTATATATTAATTTCAATTACAACTAACTATCACAGGGTCATATATATATTGCTGTACTTTTTTTAATTTTTACCGGCACAATAACAATTTTTTTTAATATGTGATATTTAAATAAACAACCAATCAGTGGTGTACAGTAAAGAATTTTGCCAAAGATAACAAAAACGCAAATGATTAGAAAAACAATAAAGATTGCTCTGAAGTATCAAACTGAAAATCTATGTTAAATATATCAAAAAAATAAAATTTCTTATACCAAGTTTGTATTACTCAAGCATAAGCGGCGCGAGTTACTAGGTAAGTTACAAAAAAATGTAGACTTTAGTGCTTCTTAAATAAATATGCATTAAGCTACAACGGCTTATATTAAAAGATGAAAAACGGAAATTATTCGAAACATTATAAAATTTACGATAACAACATCAGCCATCGACAAAATCAGCCTATAAGTCCATAATAAGCTAGATGAGCGCAGCAAATGTACGAAGTAACCACCATAAATTCCTGGCCTAACCAAGAAATCTTGCTCTCATGAGGAAAATATTTTATTATTTTTCAATAAAAGCCCTAACGCACTTTAATTAGTACTTCTAACCCCTCATAAAATTATTCGTCAAAATGCTCCAAAACGGCAGTTTTCACCTCATCATCGTCAAGTAATTCTCTATCAAGCCAAAACTTTTTTGTTTTGAAAACAGAACTGTAGTCGCTAAAGGCCAGGTCTGGAGTGTAGAGAATAATCCTTTTTTTTGTTAAACCGCATTCTCTTATCACAAGAACTCCTTTTGTTAATTGTCCTCAACGTTTTGCCCAAATATTTTCTTACAACCTATGCAATAAGATAGCACAATAAGCGCCATTCATCGTAGTATTTCGTTCTTTAAAATCAAGATGCCACCACAATCCCAAAAGATTGATCTTTTTGCTTGAAGGCGATAACCCGCACGTCACCACTCCATAGATTCCCTTTTGGACAGAGAATCATAATACAAGATAGTTTCATCACCCAAAACAATAGATTGCAGAACTTCTTCTTGCCCCCCCCCCCCACACACAAAACTTCAAAAAAGATCAAGCACAATCAACTAGATGCTGTTTTCGAACATCAGACAGAAGTTTTGAGACCCACCTTGTATTCACTTTATTCATACCCAAATAGTCATGTAGTATTCGGCAAATCGATGTATCTGACAGACCTGACATTGTTGATAATTCTCTCACTATCAGTCGGCAATCACTTTAGACCAGTTCGTTAATGAAGGCGATCGACTCTTCTGTGATCACTCCAACTGGTCGACGAGTCATCTTCTGAAAACTCATTAAACCTTTTTGCCCATTCTTTCACGGTGGAATAAGAAAGTAAATCGTATAGGCCATCCAATCTTTTTTAAATTTGATAAGGAGTAAGACCATCCAATGTAAAGAATTTGATGATCTGGCATAGTTAAAACCTAACGATGTCTGTCTGGATACCACTACAAAACTAATTAAAGTAGAGAGTTGAAATTGCACATGTAGGTTAATAAAGCATCACACTTTACCGACAATATTTGACATTTAGTCGGAAGTTTTTAGAAATGTAGTAGGCCAGAAATTTATTGCGGTTACCTCGTACATGCCAACTTAATTCGAGTTCTCAACAAATTAACACTAACAGCGATTGGTAGCCAAACTATGTCTTCAGTTTATTCACTGACTTAAAATCTTGTCAAAAAATAATAGCACAATCTGTTGTGTTCCAATGTCTATAAAAAGAAGTTAAAAAAAATTACATGTTATAATGTACTTTCATCGTCATTTGTCATTTTCTGCTGACTGAACAAGTCTGATCGCGTGTATTGTTGTCATGTTCTATTTATCACACTTATGACACAGTTTACAAATAAGATGGTTCAATGCATCTCTAGGCAGCTCGTTGCAGGCTATCTGAAGCTAGTTCATCTAAAGTGTTTGGAGAATGCGGAAAACAACGCAATAATGTCAATCATACCCTAGAAAGGTTCTATAGAATTCAAGTCGGATGACCTTGATAACGGCACAAAAGTCTAATGGTATTATTAACTTAATTAATTAATTCAATTTCTTTTTTAGCATGAACCCGACGGGAAACTTTTGGACTCACAAATCCTGGACATAATGGACTTCCAATTAGAGAAGAATAAAATACAGACTACCAAAATCAAAAGCCCTCTCCAAGATAGAGAGCACGGAAAGTCCAAGAAATTGAGATTGAAGCCATCTAGGCGGCAATCAACCCATAAAGCCAAAGGGTTGTCAGCTTAAGGTGCAGTCTACCAACTCTGGTCCCTTTACCAGCACCCTAGGTCTTCCCACAAATCCGGCAACACCCAAAAAAGGCACAACAGCCAGGCCCACGGTAAGGTCCCTGGACCTCGTCAGCAGACTCTTGCTCCACCCAGGAGCACACCCACCGCTCGCGAGAAAAACTCCAATGCGCTAGCAACGAGACCAGCGCAAAACGGACCTCTTTCATCTAAAAATCAGCTGTTACTCCGCCGACAAAGACTTTATAAATATATTCCTATTGACCAACTAGATTCTCCAACAATCTGAAACCCCGACATAGTACAAGTTCTCAAAAATTTTCGTACCGTAGTCTAAAAAACGTGGAATAAAAGGAAAAAAAATAAAAGGAAATTTTTGTTGCAAACCTAAATTAACTAAGATTTTGAGTAAGCAAAAAATGCGTTCGATACGTAAAAAATGCTGTGCCCATGATAGACATGAACAAATCACCAAGCAAAGTATCGATTTACACATTAGTAATTTTTAAGGTATACATTTTGACGACCAAAAAAAATTGAATATTGGATCAAAAACTGACCATCCATGCCATTTGCCTATGTTTATTATTGCGACAAAATCGTCAAACTGTTGACGTATTCGCTTGATAACACTGAGTGTAGAATCCGGCATATCTAACTTTTTCAGTTCTATTAGAGCATAGTATTCTATGAATCAAAACACATTATTTCCTATCTGAAAGAAAAAACCAAAAAGTTGTTTGAGCACGTGTCTACCTCCTAAACAATCAAAGCAGAGGTTTCTCAATGCTCTTAAACTTGTAAATGTAACAAACATACCATGCATCACAACTGTACGCTAAGACTTTGTAAGGCACTTAAAACTTAGCTAAAGTATTTGAGAGTTAAAAACCATTCCAATTATATGGATGAGTACAGCCTAAGTTGCCTAAGAATCAAATTAAATAAGAGGTTTAACATTCAAATAGCACATACTGGATAAAGCCAAGATGGCAAGTAATCTTTTGACTCAGCTGCTTTGCAAGGACAGCAATATGAGTACAAGCAACAAGTTACAACTATTCAAAACAATCATTCGCCCAATACCAATATATGCATGTCCAAGTTGATGTATGGATGCTTCTTCATATCATAACAGAATAGAATCATTTCAAAGTAAGACTTTTGTAACATCCAACTGAGAGAAGCTCGTCTCGACCCCATCAGAGATAATGATGATACGTTAGTCTTAGCAAAAAATACTTATATCTAGTCTAGCAGAACAATACAAATGAACTCCAAAACACAAGCAACCAGTCAACATGTTTGTTGTATATAGAAAATCTTGGCTTAACAACAACCACCAAAAAAAGTTGCTCGCCATAAAGATCAATTTATGTCATAATGTTCCGCTACGATTGCATTCACAATTTGTTCTAGTGTGCAATGCGGCCAGACAGATAAAAAGATAACCAAAATTTGTTTCACGACAAACAAAACACTGTTGCGTAAAAACTATAGACAAAAATTAGATTTGAAATTTGATCAACTAAGGTTTCTGAAGACTTAAGTAGACGTAGCGCGTTAGTTTTTTGCTCTCTTATATTATTCACCCGTTTCTATACCTGCAAACATCATTAAACATCAACTAAATTTTATAAAGTATAATTCTAATGGTCGATATATTCACCCTTCAGTAAAGTGCTTAGTAGTGTTACTAATAAGAATGCCATAAGTAAATGTATGCTCATCTGTCAGTAGTGACATTAATGTTAACCACAAACAAATATATATATACTTGTACTACCCGTATAAAAACATTGTAAGCTTTTTGTTAATTACGTGACATATAAACTGGAATAAATACACTCAAATTTCTTACAAGAGAACTAATAGTTTACTAAACACGTAACTAATCAATACCTTGCCGAACAGATGAATAAACCAGCCCTAAGATATATAAGTAGTATCTAGATTATTGCATTGTTTTGGATAATGATATAAACTTAAAACAACTTCATAATAAGTACCATACAAATTATTGAAGAATAACTTTATAATTGTATTTTCAAAGAAGGAATTATATCACCCTGAAAAAATGATTCAATTTATTTTGCCCATAGGCTACATGAGGGTTGCCTCCCTATTATGCTACAGTGTACAATTTTTTTAAACTTAATTTAAAAATATTAAACCAAGTACGCTTAACGTTCGCATTATACTGCTTGTAAAAGTACATTTATGTTCACCCGGTATTAAATGCTTCAATATATAGCGTGCTTTCAGTATATAAATAAAATTACTTTATGATAATATTTTTTTTATTAATTGCATTTATTGAGTGTAATCTGCTGTACAGAAAATAATCAATATGACAATGAGCAAATAACATCAAAGAGCGCCAGTTATCTCCCGACAAAGTTGCTTTTTGTCAAAGACTGATTGAAGAATAACATGTTTTTAATGAAAATGTATACAGACGCACATGCTGTATCAAAGTAGACACATGATTTACTTTTCCATATTTTTTATCTGAAACGTATCACAGATAAAAAATGCGTTATAAACAATTCCAACTTACGACATATCCGTAAATACATATTTACAATCAAATATAAAGATTATTTCTAGTTACTTGAATTAATCATTACATTCTATGCCAAGTAGAAATAAAATAAAAAATATTTTTGTTTATTTTACAATGAATGCAGGCAGATAATTGTATAGACTATACAGTAGTGTTATAATATAAATTTGCACACTTGTCAAAATATTTGGATTAGCTATATTTTTCCAATTACCAAATAATAATCCTTTGTTGTGATTAAGCACTTGCTTTTTATTAATTGCTATTTGTTTAGAAATTGTAAATTATTTGATAACAAACTTCTATAAAAATATTTTATTGTAATAATATAATCTATTGCATTAATTACGTATGAATAAGAAAATAAAATTTGCTGATGCACATTCAAAACACTCAAGGATAAAGATTATTTGCACAATTCCGACAATACAAAACTTCATGATAATATTGTTATCATTTCGCAGGATTAGAATTATGTATTATAATTCCCACATGCAATCTTTTTACATTATAACCAAGTATTGATTTCTAGAAAATAGAAAGAAAAAATGAATTAATCTACAACGGTAATAATATAACTAAGTCGATAATATTTTAGTTGTTTCATTATCTGATCAAAATAACAAGTTCAATTGAAATTATTGCCATCCACACTCCTTAATTTTTATATTCATTAAGCGTATTTGCATTTGCATTTTTCCAGATATGCCGTATTAACCTTGAACCCGGCTATTAATCTCCGCTTATCGCTTACTTTGCCTTCAACCTATGTATATATTATTTTTGTTGTGTATTCGAAGATGACGCGTAAAATGTTGCCTATTTTTATTTTTTTATTCGACTTCTCTGCCAGCTGTTTACACTGAGATAAATGCAATATTTTATTTATATATAGCCGAGAACAATACCTTAACACCTTGCCATATACACTATAGTATTATTTAAATATTTTTCGTCGGCAAATATTAACCTCATTTGTAATATATTTCTGGTATTTGTCAGGATAATTTATTCTAACAAAATAAAAAATAAATATGTTTAATTTATTGCATACATGAAACGAAAATAATTATTTTGAAACGCATAGAAATATTTATTTTGATATATAGACTGAAAGACTATACAGTCGTTGACCTTTTCCATGGCATATACATATTATTTTGTTAGGGCAATGTTTCTTTTATGTTACAATGTAAATGCTTGAATAGTTATCTATGTTTAAAATTTATTGTCATATTAATAAGTGAATTAATATGATCTAATTTTAAATTTATAAGTTTCAATTTGGTGCATAATCGACCAAAAATGAATGCACAAGGTCAATTCTAGGCCACGAATATTGACTATTTATATTATATAATATACACATCTACATAAATATATATTTTATTTGCTACTTAACGTTAGTAATTAAATTTATCAACAACTAATATTATTATGTGATCCTAAAGCTTCGTACACATTAGTAAATATTTACGTTGGGTAAACAACAAATTGAAGCAATTATTGGCGATACATTTGTAACGCACAACTAAATTTGTGCGAAATCAGCACACAGCATTTACCAAATTACTAAATTAAATAGGGTTTACTAAAGAGGTGTATACCGAAATGCAATTAACTTAAGTGCATACATCCTAAGAACGTTTTAGTTGTTATTTTTATCAACACCTTGCTACATCTAATGAAATAAATCAACTTGTAAGATCAAATAAGTGACAATGTTTTTTTGAATAGTTATATTCTTGTTGGTGGATCATTCCACACTGTGATGAAGCATGGGAAGAAAAGTAATTGTTTTCTAAATAAAATATAAAAAATTCAAACATCTTTGATCTCCTTGATTTTCCATAAATCTCGGTTTGTATACTCCACTGAGAAAGTATCCCACAGCAAAGCACTTTGTATTTTATTATTAACTTTTCTGTATCAAATAATAATAATATAATATATTTTTAATGTTACTTTGAATCTCCTACTCACATATATTTATACATAAAATGTATAACAGTTATTGTGGTTTCATGTAAATTGTAACTCTGACCAGTGTGATGCTAGGCAAACTGACTAAAGTTGCATACCCCAAAATACAAGTGTATGTGTTCCACAATGCAAGAGACAATTTACATAAAATACATCATATGTTAAGTTTAAATTTCATTTGCACTTTACAAAATTACTATAAATGGCACCGGTTGCCGGCAAATAGTATCTGGGTCTTGTCCATGCAAATCGCTTATAATTCACCACTCAATTTAGGCAAAACAAACCAAGGTGTTGTTTTTTTTTTACTTCAAGCATTACATTCATTTAGTCACAACAAAACATATACAAGTATTACTAATGAACACAACACTTCACTGAAATCAGAAATTTCAGCCTGAGTGAAGAAAAAGGTAATATTTATCCATGATTTTCATGATTCTGTCGTTGCGTGGTTGTCGAGCTTTTTGGAAAATCGTAGTCAGTGTGTAAAAATTAATAACTTTTTATCACAACCAATTGTTGTTCCATTTGAGGTTCCTCAAGTATCTCATTGTGGACTCTGTTTTTACTCTTTATTAATGATCTTGTTTATTCTATTAATTCTTCGTCTTATCTTTTATTTGCTGACGATCTTAAAATTTATAAAAGAATATCATCTATCGATGATTGCATTAGTTTGCAAAATGATTTGGATTCTGTTCATTCATGGTGTCTTGTTGTTTAACGAAAATAAATGTTTTTCGATAAGCTTCAACAGAACTTAAAGTATCGTATGACTATACTATCGATAATAATGTTTTGGAACATGTTACTCAAATAAAAGAGTTGGGCGTAATTTTGACTCAAAACTAACTTTTGTTGAGCATATAAACTATATGTGCAACCGTGCTATAAAAATGTTAGGGTTTGTGTACAGAATGTCAACTGAACTATCTCCAAGCACACTCAATGTTGGTAATCCTAGTCGGGGACCAGTACAAAGTCGGCGCTTGCGCAAAAATAATCCATGTATTAGTCGCAACCAGTTTGCAAACTGCCGAGCGATGTCGGTTGGAACAAACCTAATATTGATTTATTTTGTTTCTCAAAATGTAGTTTTAAGAGTCAATTAAAATGTGTTGATGAATATATTTTGTTTTTATATATAATTTTTTTTTTCATGCTTTTATTATTTAATATTTGTTTATATATTTTTGTGTAATTGTAATATTGCTTGTAATTCATCATAATTTATGTACCCAATGATGTAGATGTAAATGATTTTTTTATATACCGTGAATAAAGTATTATTATTATAACAATGCTCATTCAAATTTGAAACAAAATTGAAAAACAATTTATTTGTATTAAAATTTTCCTGACTAAAACAAAATTTCGGCAATGTGGCTATTTTGGGAATCTCAACAGTTATTCTTAAGAGAAAAAACGTTGTTGACTTTATTTATGCTTCAAAAGTTAAATAAAAAAAAAAATTAAGCTTGTAATAAATTTTTATTTTTTTTTTCATTTTGAATACTTTTCAATCTACTTATTTATCTAGTTGCTCGACTCTCGCAGAGCAGTGCTGAGACTGTTGCTGGCATAACAAACCAGCATCAATTATATAAGGTGATTTCTGTGCTAGAATAGCAGTGAAAAAGAAAAGAACCCCATAACCGCACCCGATTGAGGACCCGAAAACGGATAAGTGCTATTTTTATTGCAACCGAGTCAGGGATGATTAATTAGACCGACTCATTAACATCCACCCATTAATTCAATTTGAATTAAATGTTTATTAACTTAATTCATTAATTAATTCAAACTTCCTTCCAGAATAAACCCCAAGAACACGACAAATCGCAAAATCCTGGAAATAATGTACAATCAGCTTAAAAAGAACGAGAAGCAGACCAAGAAGATCAACTCCTTGAAAGCCTACATCATGTCCCTGATGCAGAGACAAACCAGAAAAATGAACAACCAAGAAGACCATGTTTAGAAAATAAAACGCGACTCAAAAGATAAAAAAGCATCCCTCTCCAAGATGGAAGCCTGTATGAAGTCTGCCACCCAGCCACCAGTCACCCCCGAAGTTCAAGGCTCGTCCTACACCAAAAATGCCACGATGAAGATAACCTACTCAGCTACCCAAGTTCAAACCAGCAAAGCCATCAGAAACCCCGACTAAGGTCCCCTTTAAGAGACCTGCCGTCAGTCCACCCGCCTCCAAGATCCACCAGGACCGTAACGTCAACTCGCACCACAAAACCCCGCCCTCAGAGAAAAGATACATCCTGGTAGAAGGGATGCCCAAAAAGTTAACCGGGTAAGCTCTCTTTAACTACTTGTTCTAATAAGCTATCAGTTGGCCAGCGCCACCTACCCCTAAGACGCAGTTCACAAACTTTGGTCCGATTACCAGCACCCTAGGCCCTCCCGCAACTTTGCCCACCCACCAACCGCTCATCACTATTCAGAATAAATCAATATATCATTGTGTCCAACACAATATCTTTCACTATTTTTCAGCACAAAAAAGAGGAATACACCAAAACCTAAAAAAACTCGAAATGTCTAAAGAAGAAGTACAAAACCATCCCTATTATACTCGGTCAAAACCGTTTGGCACATATATTCTAGAAAAAAACCTAAGGCTATTGCTCTGTCCTTGCAAGATCTATCTTACAACTTATTGGACATCAAAAAGATCGACAACATCTACTACTAACTGAACAATGCCGTTCCAAGTGAGAATAGATAAAACTTTATCGACAAAACAAATGACAGCTACTGTTCCACAAAGATCAGCTCTGTCACTACTTCTATATAATGTCTAAGTAGAAGACAATCCTTCAAATGCCAGTGGCATACTAGCCAAGTATGTTGACAATACTGCTATACTACATAGCTCAGTGTTACCAAAACTTATCACGTAGAAACTCCAACAAACAACTGACACAATATCATATTGGATAGACAAATAGGGCTTACAAATTAATCCCACCAAAAACCATGCAATCCTGTTTACAAGAAGACACAAACAGCCATATAAAAACATCTTCATAAACAATAAATACACCAATAACATGAGTAAAACAAAAAATCGCCATAAACAAACGGCCCATAAATAAAATCTTCCCTTTTCTACGACATAACCTAATAAAAACCAGAACAAAAATGACCTTGTACAAATCAACTATCAGGTCACAACTAACATACGCCGCACCAGTATAATGAACTGCAGCAAAGCACCACATTCAATCACTAGAAGCCTACTAATCCAAAACACTTAATCACAGGAGCCCCACGGTTTATCAGAAATAAGACCTCAGAGAAGATAGATATACTATACCAAACTACACTAAATTCAAGCAATCGATATGATCAAACCACCAACGGTATACAATAACGTACTAGATTCTCACTAAAGCATCCACACAACCACCTGGCTAAGCAAGATAGGGAGAAAGTGAGATTTTACACAAAACTTTCGACAAAAATCAAATAATAAGTTTTGTTGCTTAAAAATGTTGGGCGTTACATGTTTTTGATAAATAAAATGATGTTAGAAATAAAATAAATCATAATGTAAAATAAACTCAGTTAAACATAGGTTCCCTGGACTGCTAGACGAACAAACGTGTCCATTCTTGATGTCATACAAAAACCGCAGCGACTCTCACAAACGGTATACTCGCGAATACTACGTTACTTTGGGCACGTTTCTAGGAGAGAAAATGAAAATTTTGACAGGCTGATTGTCCAGGGAAAGATAGAGGGTACAAGACCAAGAGGACGGTCTCCAAAAAGATGGTCAGACCAGATAAAAGATTTGACAAATACATCAGTCATTGAAGCAACCAGAGATGCAACAAATAGGGGCCGATAGCGCGATAGAGTACGCAGAGCCACGCAGTGAAGCCAAACCACGACTCCTCTGTTAAGAGGAAAGCGAAGAAGAAGAGAAACATAGGTTTAAGCTATGATTGAAATACCATCCCTTAGTAAAAAACAACCAAAAATATTGTTTTATTTAATTTCATTGTAAATCTTCCCTTTCATAATGCAAGAAAATAACATATGATGAACATTTTGAAGATAATCTTGTTTTTATAAAGTGTCCAATAGAAGAAGTAAAGAAAGTAAAGTTTAAACCATACAGAAATGTTCACCACAACAAACTATGTTATTTTGAAATCCTAATAATCGCACACGCTATCTACAAAGCTTATCTATTTTTTTATATTATATCCGTCAACAATACTTAAAATAGACCAAAGTTAAATAAATAAATGAATATACCGATTCATACAGTAAATTAGAACACCCGAAAGAACAGTTTTGAAAACATTGCATATGTGAGCTATCTGTAATCTTTAATGTTCATCACAATTTGTAATTTATTATCATAATTTTTCTTCTAGTTATATAGAATGCAATACATTTCTAAACCTATGTTTGAAAAACATGCATAAATACTCATACTAAGCTACGCATACATTAATAACAAACAAATAACAAATACTAACCGCATATGTAAAAATAAATATTATTTATTTGACCATATACATATATCAATTAATTTAAGTAATTCAAATCTGATCAATAGTATTGAAAATACAGTAAAATTTACATTTCCCTGTTATAAAAGTGTGTTACGGTATAGTACATAGATAACTTAAACAATTAAGATAAATTTTCATTTGTCAGCTTTTATAACCGCAATGTTATCTATATTACATTTCCTCATATTGTAAATAACCGCTGTATAAACAACAATTTTATTTAAAAATATGATGGTTTAAAAATAGGCGAGTCTGCTGTAAGACAATGTTGCAGATCTTTTGAAGTAATAACAAGAAAATAGGAAATCATCAGTATGTTAATAAAACTAGACTAAACTAGATATTGTGCATGTTTTTATAATTTACACTTCATTTACTTTAAGCTAATCAATCACATTACGTCACTGCTTGGAATTAATAGAAATTAAAAGTATATAGAATATAATGTTCAAAATGCAAACACTAAATATGCATAAAATGCATTATTGTTATTTTTGTTAAAAATGCTAAATTATTTATTCGTATTGTATATGGACAATACGAATAACTCGCTCTACTACATTTGATTTTAGTGTTATGAGCAGGCGTATTGACTTATTTTTATTTGTTCATAGTTCATTTGCTAAGAACTATTTTGTTGATGTCGCAATTGATCTTTCATTTTGATTCTTAACATTCTCCGAGCTCACATTCGGGAATGCTTTGTATAAGAAAATATCCCAACTTGGCCAAGAGAAATAAAACCGTCTGACTAGAAACATGCCGTCCGTTCGTACTGATATTGGAATTCTCAAATAATTAATTTAAAAAGTAAATTCCAAATGTGCGCATATGGTTATTCTAATTTTAGAGTAATGCTAATCAAATCAGTACAGTTTTACAGAGCCGGCTTTAAGAATTGTGTGAGGTCAAAAAACGCACACATATGTACCACAACATAGGTAGCTTTTCTTACTTAAATGCATGTCGACTGAAAATAATCGGTGGCCTAAAAAACATTGTTAACTTGGCGCTTATGACCTGCCAAGATTGCGGTAGAAATTTAGTCACAGTGTAGCCGTAGATATAGTGTTTTTAATACAAGGGCTTAAATTATCTCAGCAGATTATTTCATTACCGACCGCCTCGGGAGGCAACTATGTTTATATTATTTGCCTGTAAGCTATTTAACCCAAAATAGTACGCAAGGGTGAAAATATTGTACATTTATATAATAGTTTCACCCTTGAATACGAAGGTTTTAAATAGCTTCCAGGTATATACACAAATGCTATTTTTGTTTCAAGCCCGTTGGGTTGGTTAAAATGGCGCATACGCAATAGTGTTTATTAACCTATCTGTAAGTACTTCCTAACCGGATCGGCCATTACGTAAAGTAGTTTTTATGTGAGCGTGGTTTTATCATGGCCACTACAATTGAAGCTCCCGCCAAATGCGGGATTCGATCTGTGATCCGTTTTCTCCAAGCTGAAGACAATGTTGCGACTAAAATTTATCAAATATTCTGTGTTAAAATTAGTCATTGTAATTTTTCATGATAACGCACGACCTTATACCGCAAAGACAACAAAAAAACTGTTCAAAAATGTCGGTTGAAAGTGGAAACGACTTCCATTTGTTCACCAAGATAAAAAATGGCTAAGGAAGCAGTATGAAGAAGCTAAAACCCGTGTTCAATATTAGCTCACAATCCAAGCAGCAACGTAGTTTGAGGCTTGAGGAGAGTATATAGGGGTGGTGCCCCATTACGACAAATGCCTCAATGTCGGTGACGACTAAGTTGAAAAATATATCTACCAAATGGAAAAAAGTCATCAGATATTACAAGGTTCAATAACATAACCAATACATAACCAAAGCACTCTACATTATCGCACCTGGGTGAACTCAGACAAAAAGTTTAGAACCAAGACAAAGAGCCCAGTTATAAGTACCATAACTCAATCATAAACTTAACTATTGTCACAACTCTCATTTGCAAATTAATAGATAATATAATAAAAAAATAAGCTATAAATACCCTCAGACAATTATAATAGTGGAGCAAAAGATTACATGCAACATTTTCAGTTTAAATGCACTTCGTAGCTCAACTGCGGCAAATTAGATTCAACATATTTAGATCGTTTATAACAATAAACTGAAATTAAACTCCTAATGCAACAACTCTTAATCGCAAAACGACAGATTACATTACTGGAATGCGGCTAAGTTCGGTAAAACTATAACTCAAATCTCGACTCAAAATTGTCACAGGTTCGATCGCCAGCTCCAGCAAAACATTTTTAGGCAAACTTGGGTTTTATTAATTTAAGACATTGAGTCTAATACATAATTAGTGTCCATGTAACCATAATTGCATTAACATCTGAGTATGAGTGAACAAGATACTAAGTATAATCAGATGTAATACGCCTCTATTTACAATATTGTTAAGTTAGGTGCAAATTGTGACCCGCTTGTCAATCGCAGAACGACAGATTTGTTGAGTATGTGCGTTCTGTGACAGAACTGTCAATGGTAAAATGGCAAGACAGATGGTAAGTATTTTTAGGTTAATTTTGTGCCGTGAGACAGATTTGAAGCAACATTTTTAGGTTAGCATAAGAAATATATAAAATATATAACTGTCAATCGCAAAGCAATAAAATTGTAGGTTATGCTATTACAAAACTGTAAAAATCTAAAAGCAAAGATAAACTAAAAAATATAATTAATTATGATCGTGCTGTAATACATCTATCAATCGTAAACCAACAGCATTTTAAGTTATGTGCGTGACTTAACTTTCATTTTTAAAACCAAGACTGATAAAGCCAAAGCAACATATAAAATGTCAAAAACTTTAAGTTAAAAAAACCACTGTAGAAGAAGAAACTCACCCACAAATTAAATTTTGTTTCTACCCACCCACCCAAGTGTTAATTATCAAGGGTTTTATTGTTAAACAATTCTCTTATATCTAAATACTTTTTACAAGTTTTTTTAAATGTATAAAAAACTTTTAAAATTTGTAAAACCTTACGCAAGTTTTTTAGAAGTATTTCTCAAAATATTCTAAAAGGTATAAATTGCAATCCAAATATTACCAAACCATGTACTATCTTCAGAATTAAATTTAAAAATTTAATTTTTTATTATTTTTTTGCAGGTTTTAGATTTTTTTTTAATATCATATTAGAGCGATGTTTATGCCGAAGTTGTCACAATTCTGCAAAAAAATATCTTAAAATTTGCAAAAATTGTAGTCTAAATAATGTCCAACAATGTATTAATCTAAAAATTAAATTTAAAAAATTGTAAATAATTTTTGTTATTTTTCGCAAATTTTAGAATTTTTTGAAAAGTCTGTTTATGCTGAGATCACAACTGCAGTAAAAATATTGCCCAACAATATACGAACCTCAAAATTAAGTAAAAAAACTGTAAATATTTTATAATTTTTCGTAAATTTTAGAATTTTTTAAAAATTGTATTAGAGCGTATGTTTATGATAGGTCACAATTCTGCAAAAAATTTCTCAACGTTTCATAAATTTTAGTCCAAATATTGCCCAATAATATACTAACCTCAAAATTGAATTTGAAATATGTAAATAATTTTTGTAAATTTTAATTTTTTTAAAACCATATTAGAAAAAATGTTCATGCAAAAGTCACAATTCTGCCAATAACTTCCCAAAATTTGAATCAATCATAGTACAAACAACGCCCAATAATTAACTAACATAAAAATTGAATTTAAAAAATTAAAAATAATTTTTGGAATGTTTTGTAAATTTTAGATTTTTTTTAAATCAATTTAAAGCGCATGTTTATGCTGTAGTCACAATTCTCTAAATAATTTCCCAATATTTACATCAATTATAGTCCAAACATTGCCCAACAATGTACAAACCTCAAAATTAAATTTAAAAAATTATAAATATTATTTTTGTAAACTTAAAGAAAATTTTAGAATGTGTAGAAACTTTCAAGAATTTATAAAAAAAATCAAAAAACTTAAAAATTAATTTGCAATATTTTTAGAAATATTTAAGGCTTCTAAGAAAATTCTAAAAACTTAAACTTTGTAAAAACTTAAAAACTATACAAAAATCAAACAATTATTGCATTTTATTGCAAACCTGGAAATTTTTTCAAGTCTTGGTTTCAAGCGTTCTCAGCAAAAATTTAAAAAAATTCAAATGTTGTCTGCAAAATTTTTAGAAAACTTCTAGAATTTTTAAAAAGATGTTGCATGATTATTTAGAGATTCTAATAAAGTTTTAAAACGTGTAAATTTTTTTTAGAATTTATAAATATTTTCAAAAAACTTCAGAAGTATCTAGAGCTTTTCAGAAGATTTAAAAATGTGTATAAACATTTAGTA
The DNA here is from genome assembly GCA_963932245.1 of Tachinus rufipes. NCBI lineage: Eukaryota > Metazoa > Arthropoda > Insecta > Coleoptera > Staphylinidae > Tachinus > Tachinus rufipes. The sequence continues at coordinate 81,155,063 of OZ010745.1, read as the reverse complement.
TTTGTAAACAAAATTCCAAAATGTTTTTAAAATTTTTAGAATTATCTAGAGCTTTTCAGAAGAATCTAAAATGTGTAGAAAACTTTTATAGTTTGTAGAAAGTTTAAAAACTTTTTAAATGTTTTTTGTAAATTTTTAGAAGTATCCAGAGTTTCTCAGAAAAGCATTTAGCTGCATTTTTAGAAGTATTTAGAGCCTTAAAATTTCTAGAAAACTTTTAGAATTTGTAGAAAGTATAAAAACTTTTCCAAGATTTTTAGAAGTAATTTTTTACAATCTAAAATGTGTAGAAAACATATAGACTATCCTGCTTATTAAAGACAAGCCAATTTTCTCCTATTCTCCTAAAGCCCTACTCGCAAAAAGTAATCCTATGCACAGACAACAAAAAATTAGGCGCAAAATGCTAATACGCAAGCAAAGCTGACTTCAAGGAGATTTTATTATTTTCTGTAACAGACTATTTGTCCGTTAGTCTAAATTCCAGACCTAGTTAGGGTACAAGTTCTCCCCAAACACTATGCAAACCCCGATATGAATGGCATACTATATGCACTCTTGATATTTCCCTCTAAGGACAATTCTCAATAAGGCAGGAAGGTCATTGCACTATAAGCTGCGAGGGGAATTTAGTCGGTAGAAAATCCGCCACTTTTCAAGAGTTTAAATTATCCTCCCAATCCTCAAAAAAATATCTATAACTATACTCTACTCTACTCTGTTCAAATTGAAGGCAAAACACAGAAAAACATTAGTGAGTAATAGTAAGCTTGTGCTCTTGTGCTTTTTTCCCGCACTCTACCTTAAAATGTAAAGACTATAATGTTCCCAATTTAACTTAATCTAAAAATGAATTATTTTGTTCCCGAATTACGATACGCGTTGTACAACAAACGTTTTATAATGAGCTCCATAGCAATACCCATTACCGAATTTTATGATAAACACAAAACATCTTCAAGCATGAATATAAGTAGATCGATTAATAATGATAATTATTTATAAAAGAAACGATTCCAAATCATGCAATCGGTTTCAAATGAAATAATACAAAAGTCATTACTTCCGCACTAGATTTCTTATTGTATACTTAAAATCCAAGACAAACTAAAAACCCATTGACTATGACAGATTTATAATTACTACTAAAATCTACCTAAATGTTTATAAACGGAACTGTTAATAACATAATCCAATCAACATTCGGCATAATAAAAAATGAAAGGTGACTTATCTGTTTTGCCAAATCAGATAAAGTTTACTAAACTATTTTAAGCATTGTAAATAAAAATACCTTAATAGTGACAAAATGTATGTTTATAAATTTCAAAGAAGCATCTTATTTATTACTAATTTATTTTTAACATTATGAATTCCCAAAATATAAATTTTAGCTTAAATATTCATTTATACTGTTTGCAAATGCAATTATTATAGTATCAGGAAATATACATCTGCTAAATAAAATATAAATTTGGGTGTGTACCGAAAGCGGATCATGAAGGTTAAATGTCCCATTATAACGGTATTTTAAAATGAAGACAACAGTTGGTGTTTATATATTCACATATAAATTAGCATTATTGCAAAAAAGCAGATATTCAAACGGCAAATCAATATTGAGTCAACAAAAATGTTTTACTATTGGATTGAATATCTCAAGTATTCCAATGACATTTTATTGTGTATATAAGTACATGTGTAATGTAGTATATTGTACCCTCTTAGATGGAACATTAAATTTCATCTGGTAATAGCTGCTTATATTATATAGATATACCACTCCAAAGCTGAAGTACAAACATAATAAAATAATAATAAAAAACTACTTCAGACATGCTTGATTGAACATAATATATTCAATATTAATACCGGGTGATCTAAAATGATATAAACGCAGTACGACGCATATTTTAATAAAAACAATCATATTTTAATTATAATTATACATGCCTATTCTGTAAGCAAATTTTTAATGTTAACAATTGTTTATGAGTTAACATCAAATAGAACCTGTATTCAATATAGAAACATTTTAATTGTTAAAATGCAAATTTATCCTTATGCTATCTTTAGTAAACCATCACACGGGTGATAGTTGTATACTACATTATTAGCTGCATATAAAATAATTAAAAATTAAAATGTTCAAAATAAATGAATAATTCAATACGAATGCTTGGTTGCACCAAGCCGTTTCAGTTTCAGACCGACGGGACCTGCTAAAGTTTTTTGTCTTATTCGAAAGAAGGCTTACTCATCACAACACATTCTTTCTTAACCAGAAAAACTCACCTTCCAGATAGAGAACTCAAACCTAGTGTAGCAGTCGAGTACGCTAACCACTACACCACCTGGGCGGTTTATCACAAACATATGTGAGTTCCGATGGAACGCCCGTATGTGTAAGGTTTAACAAAAAATTGTACTGTTAAGTCGTTTCTTTTGTTTAATCATAAAAACAAATTGAGTATTTCTAAAATAGTATAGTTTATAAAAAAAAAATCCAAACTATCTTGCATCTATACTGACCTAAATAATCCTATTATTATACCAACTCGTACAATACCTGTTTACCAAAAAATAACTTCTTAAATTAAAAACTAAAATTTAAATTAACTGTTCGCTAAAATATTGTTTTATAACTAATATTACATATTTTTAACCAGTTTTATCGGTTAGGCCATCGTTGATATTAAATGATTATACCAAAATCATTTAACCTAGTAATGAACATTGCATAATAAAAAACTTATTTTCAATTCAGTTCTCATTGTTATTGTATAAAAGTGCACTTTTATTAATTTAGCCTTAGCCTGAAAGAGAAACCAGTTTCTGAACGATTAACAAGTACTGACAAGTAGTGATTCAATTCACTACTACGAGTGATTCAATTCCAACAAATTAATTCATTCATTTCGTATGCCGCGTGTTCGAACATCATAATCACACAGCTTGAATAAAATCATAATTATAAAAAATCAAATAGAATAATAACATATTTACTTCATTTAGATCCTATTGTTAGTCTTATATTATAAATAATGATTGATTACAATTTATATATATACATAATAGTAAATTTTGCATAACTTGTATTGTATTGTAAAAGCTAACCATTTATAATATAAATAAAATCAAATGTGGTAAGTCGAGAAGTCAAGTGAATTATTAAATAACGTATATTCAATTTAGAAGTACCGCTAATTATATTTTAACATGTGAATTTCAACAACAATTTTTACAATAAATATATATCAAAATCCTTATAATTTTAAAATATAATATTGGGTGATTCATTTAGAGGTACTTTTTTCAGTAGACATTTTATGACAAATAAAGCCTGCGCAAGTTAAACTGTCATGGTATTTTTGTTCAGTATTGTTTGACATTTCATCATAGAAAGACTCAGAAAGAATCAGAGCTCCGCGAGAAATGTGTTTGGTGCGCTTAGAGCAACTTATGATTCACACAATCGGTCTACCGAACGCATAATTCGCTGCGCTATCAACAAATTTAAAACCCAATTTTCATTATTGGATAATACCCAACCAAATAAACCACAACCAGCACGTAGTAAAGAAAATATAGCGGCGGTAGCTGAGAGTGTACGCGGTGATCGTGATTGAATCTATTCGCCACCGTTCTCAACAGCTTGGATTATCGTATGAAACAAATTGTCGTATTTTACGTAAGAATCTTGGTTTAAAAGCATAGAAAATTCAATTCGTTAAAGAATTGAAGCCGGTTGACCTTCTTTCGACCAAAATTTTGTTCAGCAATGAGGCCAAATTAAAGGTTGATCCGATAAATAAATAAATACACGTCTGGCTTATTGACTACATCAATAGGCAAAATTGCCGTATTTTGGCTTAAAATCAACCAGAAGAGGTTCAAGAACTGCTATTACGTCCAGACAAAACAACGGTTTGGTGTAGTATATGGACCGGACGTAACTGTGAATGGCGGCCGTTATCGCGCTATGATGACGGACTTTTTCCTACCTGAAATTAAAACCCTGTAATCTCAATGACATTTAGTTCCAACAAGACTACTTGCCACACAGCCCGTGTACCATGGCTTTATAGCGTCATTCGGCATAATGGTAGTTATTCATGAAGGTGAAGAATGAATCATTGCAAGCGAAGAAAATACTATACTTTATCTATGACTACATAATATGCAATTGTGTAATACTATCCTTAATACTTGGAAAGATTAACAAATTACATAAGCGTCGTATACTGTGATTAAAAAGAGGTTGACACCAACAAGAGTCTCTTGGGATGGAATAATGCAATGGCAGTACCGTAGATACTGTAAGCAATGCGGAAGATCTCACAAATCCTGATGTTTATTTCGAAGCCTGAGAGATTTGAATTAATAAAACCATTATTAAATAGTAATCAATTAACATTATTTTTATACAAAGTTAGATACATTCATGCTATTATTCATAATGATAAATAAAATAAGTATGAGACTAAAAAAAGGCTATCTATCAAGATTGGTCTTTCCTTATTATATTTATATTATTAATTTCTGTTTATAAAATACTTAACTTTTTTGATTGCATGGTTATTTATAAGAAAACATCAAATGATAATAGATATTAATAAACATAAAGGATAAATGAATTAATACTTTATTTTAAGAACAAATATGATAATATAAATAATATATGCACAGCATTTATGATCTTACCTTACATCATTGTTTATGTCGTATTTTAAAAGCAATGTACAAGTATAAATAATATACGAGGTAACTTCCGTAAAGCAAAAAAAAATGTTAATTAAATTTTAAGAAAAAAAATGAAATAGTATATTTTCCAATTTTCTTTTCATAGAAACAACAGCTTTATTGACTAGTTTTTGACAATTTTGCATGTTATTAATAATGTAATTAAAGATTTTATTTACGATTACTAAATAAAAGTTCAATTATCCTATTAAAACCAATTGAATAATTAATGGCTATTATTACTGAAATCAGTAAAATAATGATAATGAGAAATCACGTTAGATTAAAACATCTTTGCCAATCAACAAAATCTTCCCACAATAGTATTCTGTCACATCATCAGTGATTTGTAAGCCAAGTTTTGAATGTTAAATTTTGTTTACATTATCAATCTATTAAATTATAGTTGCATATTAGTTAGTTTAGGCATCTAAGAAGACTATTAATGCCGATTCTTTCCTCTAACTATAAAAAGTGTAAAACAATATGCTGTAAATAGGCATATTAAAAAAATAAAATTAAATAAATAAATAACAAAGATAAAATAAACATTCACAAACTATAGCAAAATGACTAGATAATTCCAACGGTGTATAGGGTGTAAAAAGTCCTAAACACTGCTAGATTTCACGATACACAAACATTAATCACAATAAATTAACAATTATATTCATATACCCAGTCTGCTCCGTCGAATAAAATCAAGCAGACGATCAACTTCAACGATCTGATCGCCCAAGACAATAGACAAACTGGGTGATAATTCAGAAGCAGCTCTATGTTCCAAAAACTGCCGACAATCTAATAAGATATGACAAACAGTTAATGGAACATTACAAGTATCACAAACTGGCGGTACCTCAGATGCCAACAAATGCCTGTAAGTCCATCGACAGTGACCAATGCGAAGTCGCGTGAGGATAACCTCTTCCCTACGCTTTGGCCAGCATGATGAACTCCACGGTGTAATGACGCTTTTAGTACATCGCAACTTGTTGTCTACCTAACCATTCCGTCTGCCAGCTAGACAATATCAATTGTTGTAAAAAAATTACAAACATCCCTAACACAAGCTTTATCTGTAACATTATCAGCGCTAGTTATAGCCAATTTGGCAAGCGCATCATAACTTTTTCATTGCCACTGATACCTACGTGACTGGGGATCCAGACAAAGTAGACAGTGACATTTAATTCAGACACCTGAAGCAAAATCGAATAAATTTCCCTCAGCAAATAATGATCAGGATATTGATCATCTATGGCATTTAACGCACTTAGTTGGATGTAGAAAAGAGCCTGGTAGATAGCATATAGTTCTGCAGTATAAACACTGTTAACACTTGGCAAGCCAAATGTAAACTGCAACTCATCTGCCAGAAAAGCACAACTCACACCGTCGTTACTTTTTGACCCATTGGTAAAAATCCACGTGCTTAGCTTGAATTTTTGCAAATTCAGTTCGATATTCAACTGGTAAAGTTGATGCTTTGCTCATTCTCAATAACGCGGTATTTAACCTAAAAACTCGGTAGTTGATATAAATCAGAAAGTTGGAAATCCAGTTCCTAAAGTAAACTGCAATTTCTTACAGCAACCGGCTTTTGTGACCGTATTCTGATGTTGTATAGATCGTCGAGACCATTATTATGCACGACAGAAAACGTCGGATGCGTTTAGCTTTTAGTTTCGCGGCGTACCTAACAGTCATGATTTTACGCCAAAGACAGAGTGATAGTTCAGCTGCCTCACACAAAACACTAGCAATAGAGCTAGTGCGAAAGACGCCAGTTGCTAAATGAATTCCTGTATGGTGAACAGGATCAACAATATAAATATGGAACCATAATCTAGTTTTGAACGCACCAAAGCGCGATACAGAAGTAACATTGTTTTCCGATCTGCTCCCCATGACTTTCCACTTAACGACCTGAGCAAGTTTAGTGCTTGAACACATCTTGATCTCAGATTTATTAAATGGGAACACCAAGTCAACGCACGGTCAAATGTAACACCAAGAAATCAAGCACTTTCCTGTACAGGAATAGGTTCCCCCCCAAGATATAATGAAGAGTCACCGTGTGGGGGTTACCTTCTACAAAAATAGATAAGCAAAGTTTTACTAGTAGAAAAAATAAATCCATTGTTATTAGCCTAGTTCAAAATGTGGTTGATTGTTAACTGAAGTTGACATTCCAATGTTGGCATGTTTCTAGAGACACGATAGATAGCTACGTTATCAACATATGTACATACACCCACTTAGCAGAGCTTTATGAACTGACTTATGCCGTTAATCTCTCTTGAGAAATACCATTCTGTTGCTAACGCATGCCCGAAATGCTGCACCTACAAGTACCTTAAATCAACGGAAAGTTAAAAAACTTTGTATAAACAATGCCATGCTTCCGCAAATACCCCATGAATAAAGCGTTCGTAGAAACAGCGACAAGATGTTGATTATGTACAAAGACATTTTTATCGGCATTAATAGTCTTCTTAGGCTGATATGCCAAAAATTTAACTAACTAAAGACATTTTTAATTGCTGTATCCAGCCGAACAAGGTGATCAGTCGTAGAATGATGACGCCTTTAACCACATTGTATATCAGCAATTAGACCTCTTGAGTCTAATAACCAAATAGACGCTTATTGACCATTCTCTCTTATAACTTGCATAAGCAGCTAGTTAAGAAGATAGGCCTATAGCTTGTCGGGAGCTTTTTATCTTTACCAGGTTTAAGTACTGGTATAATAGCCAGCTTCCACGACTCTAGAATTTTTGAGCCTCGCCGCAATATATTGAAAAAAAACACCCTCACAATTTTTGTCTGGTCATAAACAAGTGCAAACCACTATTCATAAAAAGTCAAAAATAACAAAATCCGGTCAAAATATTAAAATATTTTCAGAAAGAAGCAAAATTCAATCAAAACCGGTTAAAAAGTGTTATAAAATTTCAAAATCTTGTCTTAAAACATCAAAATGCTGTCAAAAAGTACCAAACCTCGCCATAAAATGTTAAAAAGTGTAGACATCTTCATGAAATCTCAAAAATAGCAAAATTAGACTATAAAATATAAAAACATTGTTAAAAAACACCAAAAGAAAATTATATTCATAAAATGTCAAATGTAGCAAAATCTGGCCATAAAATACTGTTGAAAAAATCAAAATCTAGCCATAAATTGTTAAAATTTTCAAAACTCTATTTATAAAAATTACAATACTGTCGGAAAAAAACAAAATCCAGCCACAAACTGTCAAAACTTGCAAAACTCGAAAATAACAAAATTCTGTTACATTAAAATAATATCAGAAAACACCAAAATCCGGCCATAAACTAATGAAAAATGTAAAAAACTTTGTTGAAATCTACCAACATTTTGTATAAACTGTTAAAAAGCACAAAACCCAACCATAAAATTTAGAACATTTCAAAAAACACCATAAACTCTTAAAAAATGTAAAAACTTCGGGCATTCTTCCTTGGAATCCATCTGAATTATTTTATTAACCTCTTCTCTCCCCGCAATCGTGGCGACGCGTGGACCAACATATTTGAGTGGACCAACAGATTTGAGTGAATTCCGAACTACTATGCAGATACTATTTATCTACTCCAGTTTGGAAGTGGGAGAGGTATAAACGTTAGAAATAATTTTCAATTGTGAGGTTCGAACCAACGACGGAGCAGTCGGATACCTAGGCACCTTAAAAGAAGACCAAACTGTATACACCAAAAAAATCAAAAACAAGCTTTTTCTTATTGCTTTTGAGTAGTGTATCAAAACTAAACATAATCTGTTTTATCAAATTCTTTTCAGTATAAAATTATTAGTGAATTTGTTCACCGCTGGAATCCTCTCAGCATTCAACAAATAAATTCAAAAATTTTAATAACCTCGCCCCCATCTTTCATATTCAGAAAAACCTTCGGCCTACTTAAATCAGGTTGGTAAAGCCGTAAAAAGATTTTATTGAGAATTTATAATATTTTTATAGTAATTACAATAGCTTATTTTCAAAGCTAGATTAAAACAACAATAGTCATAATCCGTTATCAATTTAAAAATCATTATCAAACTTTACCAAGGTTTGCTTTAAAGCATTTATAATATTAAATCTGAGAAATTGATTTTAAATTTATTAAGATTCAATTCTGTTATTAGTATTACATATTACATCTACTTGTTTACGGCACCGCCTTCCGTTTTCATAACTGCAACATACTTTATTTTTGAAACGTGCTATACATCATAATATAGTTATGAAGTAACGTCTCAAGTAGTTTTAAAAAGAAATAAACTAGTCAAGGACATGTTGCAAAATATAATAATAATTAAATATATAGTAGTTGTTTTCTGCATTTCTCTAAAGATGAAACAGTTTCCATTTAGTTGTGGTCTGAAGAATTAATGAATTAAAAACATTTCTAAGTAAACTAAGAACTTCATCTATTATAAAATGCAATTATTTTAAGTAACGGTAATACAAATGCAAACTTTAAATGATATTTTTATTATCAACTAGTTAATTAACGTGACTTTTTCGCATTGTTTTAATTTTGTTTTCAAAGATTTTAACAGTTCCCTAAATTGAATTGAAAAACTTTTTTATTTTTGTCACTATCTCTTTAAAATTTGCAGTAATTATTTGATATTTTTATTCTTATCAAAAAAGTATTCAATAGATTTAATATATATTCGATTTTGATCCAAATGACGTATATTGGGTACATTTATTCATTGTACTTGTTTATTACATTGATAAAATAGACAAATAAAATAATCACATGATAGTGAGTGATCCGCCTTAATAAAAACTTATAACATCTTATTAAATCATTACTACGCAGAACGCACAAAAGAGTTCAGTAGGTTAAATTATTTAATATGCACATTGAATTACTAATAAAACCACAGAGTAAATATTAATACGGAAACATAAGCATGTTTTTTTTTTCATTATCTTGAATACAAAACAATTGCAACCAAATTATATAATTCTGACAGTAACAAAAATGTTTCACTTCAATGTTTATTTTTTTTAGCTCTCAAATATAAACTCAAATTTATTGATATATGTGTTAATAGCTTTTACGAAGAGAAAGAATTGCGTTACCCAATAAATTGATTATATAGGAATCCGTAAATATTCCACTCTAAATATTTAAACAATTTCCAAATATAGTCGAGTATTTTTGTCTGAAATTTGTTATGTGTGCGGTACAGTGGCGTACAATCTTTTTTGTTGTAATTTAATTACAATTAGTTAAAATGAAACTTCATTTCACAACTTGTGTGTGTCCGCTTCTGATAATGAAAGTATTAGTCAAATAATTGAGACCGAACTGAATCATTCCAAATAAAATTTAATAAAATTTCTGGAAAATTTATTACTAATAATAATTTTACAGAATGAGTAATGAAATATTTTTAAATTAGAAACCATGGCCGTATACGCATAACGGCATAATTATAGAGAGTGAATTCAATGAGAAAATTGAAAAGATATTATAATTTTCGAGGCTATTAATCATATTGTGATTCAAAAAACAAACTGGAATTTTATTAATAAAGTTTATCCCTAAGGTAATACCTGTGCATGCAAATGTGTACTTGTGAAGCATACTTGAGATTAAAAGTTCATTAAATAAACTAAACCGTATGTGTATAATAAGTAATAACTTTGGCATTTGAAGAAAATCAGCGCACATAGGCCAAGTTCATTTTTAAGTTCAAGTCTATAGTTCAAGTATACTATATAACAAGTACGCAGTTAAGAATGTAAAATATTTAAGGGGGTGGTAGTACAAACCTCAACAAACAAAAAGTCTTAATAAACATGAGTTGTCATAACAACGGTTTCAGAGATAATGTTCCATTATTTATTTTATATATTTTTATAAAAAAACAAAGTAATAGAAAAAGTTCGAAATGCCCTCCTTCCATTTCCAAACAGGCACGACATCTTTGTCTGAAGGACAATCGTACTCTTTCTAAAACCCCCTCATTCATTAATTTTTAACTGCAGCTCATCAATGCAATTTACAGGAGTAGCATACACTAATGACTTCAAATATCCCAAACAAAAAAATCAAGATGGTTTAAATCAGGCAATCTTGCTGACCATAAAACTGGTCCGCCTCTTCGTACCCATGTGGAAAAGTTTGGTCTAAATGCTCTCTAACGGCAATCGAAAAATGAAATGAGCTGAAACACCATCATGCTGGAACCACATTTGTTGCCTGTGCGCCAAAGGATGTCATCCAAAAGATCATACATTGTGTTTTGCAGAAAATTGAGGTAAACAGCGCCTGTTAATTGGTTTGGTAAAACAACAAGAACTAGAAACCTGTCGCCTACAATACCTATCCAAATGTTTGATAAAAAACGTGTCTGATGTCCACATTCAATTACAGCATGGGGATTTTCGTCGGCCCAACGATGTGCATTATAAAAATTAACAACTCCATTTCGTGTGAACCCGGCTTCAATCGTAAAAAGAATTTTGGCAAGAAACTGCGGGTCTTCAGCATCCTTGCGTAGAACCCAGCAACAAAAAAACCAAACGTGCCTGATAATCAGTTAAATTTCAGGCCTGTACTCGTTGTACATGGTATGGATAGAGCAACTGCTCGTAGAGGGTTCTTCAAACAAGAGTTGCACCAATTCCTACCTCGGCTGATATTCTCCGCACACTCGTCCCTGAATTATGCTCTATCCGTGCTATAATTTCTTGTTCTACTCTAGGAGTATATACCGACCTTGGTCTTCCAGAAATATAGCACTATTTTCGAAGTAAACCGGTATCTCCCAATCTCTGGTGAATTCTTCCAAACATACGATGTGAAGGAATCTGGCGATTTGGATAAGCTTCTACATAAAGAAGACGCGCTTTGGTGGCAATCCCATTAGCACAACCATACATGAAATGCATGTCGGCTAGTTCTGCATTAGAGTAATCAGCCATAGCAATAAAAACTTGTGCACTAACAACAACTGTCAAATACCAAATGTTTATTTCACAAAACATCAGCCAACTATGATAAAAAATGTACGTTTTAACAAAATAAAAAATGAAGAAAAAAAATAATAAAAATAAATAATGTTCCATATCTCCGAAACCGTTGCTATGACAACCCATGTTTATTAAGACTTTTTTGTTTGTTGTGATTCGTACTACCACCCCCTTATTATAAGGTGTCAAATCGCATTATCTTGGAGGCCAATTTACAGGTTCATTTCGTATTGCCCAAAATTTTGGTTTCAATAAGTCGATTTTTGTTTGCCGTATGACATGTCCGAATCAATGTTACCCATATTTATATTGATCATCGTCCGGTATTGATCTGCATTAAACGTGTGGTCGGATGATGCCACGAACGTATAAACCGCACCTAACGATGCATTTTTCCAGATGTAATATAGTCTATAGTCTCTTCTGGATTAGTTTCACTCCATATACGGGGATATTGTCTATTAACATATACGTTTAGCCAAAAGTCGCTGAACAAAATTTTGTGAATATACTGCTGGTCAGTTTACAACCAACCGCTCTACGCAAAAATCTTTGCAATAAACTTTTCCAATTGCTATAACTGACGACAAAGCATATTCTATCAACAAGTTGGCATTTTTGTAACATTCGATTTTGTTTTAGTATAAAAATATTTATATTTATCATCAGCATCATTAACTACCATCGTATTCTTTCTATTTTTGAGACTTATACAAAGTGTACACACCATGCCATGTTGAGAATACTGTCTATTTCTGTATTTATTTATCACAGCAAAAAAGAAAACTCCTGCTTCACACAAATTGGTAGTTAAAAATGACAGCGCAGGGCTATCCAGACAGTTACCAAAAATGCAGTGGCGTAGCTAAATCTTTTAAACCTCACCGCAAAAAAATGTTGAGAAAAATCCGGTCATATAATATTAAAACATTTGCAGGATGAACCAAAATCCGGCCAAAAACAAATAAAAAGTGCAAAACTTTATTTACAAAATAACAAGATCCAGCTTTGAAACATCAAAATAATGTCAGAAAGCCATAAACGGTTACAATATGTAAAATTTGTATGAAATCTCAAAAATAGCAAAATCTGCTTATGAAATATCAAATTATTGTTAAGAAGCACAAAAATCCGGCCAAAAATCTGTTGAAAATATAAAAATTTTATAAAAATTTTATAAAAAAAAAAACAAAATCTGACTATAAACTATTAAAAAGTTTAGAATTCTGTTTATAAAACGTCAAGAATAGTGAAATCAGTCATAAAATTCAAAATATATTGTAAGAAAAAAAAACTTTTAAAATGCAAATTTTTATTCATAAAAAGTCAAAAATATCAAAACCCAGTCATAAAACCTTATAATATTTTTAAATATAATCAAAATCCGGAAATAAAATCAGAATTTTTGACTTCTAAACAACCACAATTAAAAAAAAAATACATAAATTTGTAATTTTTATTTGAATCAAAATTTCAGTTTTTTTTACTAAATATTTTATATTTTTATTTAAACAAAGTTAATTAATTTGGCAGAAACAGCTTAAACATCAAAATTTTGTAAATTGTTATTGACTTTTTATTGGTAACATAATTGTATATAAGTTTCCAAAATCAGTTTTTGTACTGAAAATTGACAGTTTGAGTACCGTGACGCATCTTTTAACAGATTAGGTGTTACAATTCTAGGTTATGTATCGTAATAAATCTGTCAATTACAAAGCGACAAATTAGATGCTAACATTACAATAATCTTGAAGCGACATATTAAGTGTGTTTTTCTAGGTTATGTAATTTTTATTCATAAAATGTTAAAAATAGCAAAATTGGTCTTCTACCATCATAATATTGTTATGAAGCACCAAAAATTGTCCACAAACAGTTGAAAAATGTAAAAATGAAAATAATAAAACTAAGAAAATCGAGCCATAAAATATTGATAGAAATAGAAACACTTGGTCGAAAACTGAAAAATGCAAAATTTTATTTATAAATAGTCAAAAATAGCAATATCTGATTATAAAGTATTTCAATATTGTCAAAAAAAAAACTAAAATCAATAAGCATCAAAACCCGGCCACAAATTTGTTAAAAAGTGCAAAATTCTATTTATAAAATTTCAAAAATAAAAAAATTACCGGTTATAAATACTAAAAAAAAGTCAAAAAGTACCAAAATGCGACAAAAAAATTAAAAGTTTGCACAACTCTATTTATAAAAAGTTAATAATAGCAAAATCCAGCCTTGAAACATCAAAATAATGTCAAAATCCTGTCATAAAACTGTTGAAATATGTAAAAATCCCAAAAATAGCAAAATGAACAATGAAGTATCAAAATATTACTAGAATAAGCAAAATCGGACCATAATCGACCAAAAAAAAGCAAGAATTTTATTTTTAAAAAGGCAAAAACCCGGTCATAAATTAGTCACGCCGTTACCTTTCGCGGTACGCCACAGAAAAGACGTGTACAGTAATCCCAGAACACCGTGGCCCATGGAGTGTGTGAAATGTAAGCGCAAATGAAAAATGCTAAAACAAAGAAAGGCATGAGTGCAACAGAGCAAACATAACTTTCGTGTATATTAAGTTGCCTATTATACCGGCCAATCTATTCTGGGGTTACTATGTATGTTTAAATACCTATATGAGGTCATCAAATAATGTGCAATAAGCTTTTAAAAGGTGTCATTTTTTTAATAAAATCCTAAAAATAGGAAAATTTAGCATTGAATTATCTAAAATATTGTTAGAAAAAAACCAAAATCCAGTATAAACAGTCAAAAAGTGCTAACTCCAACTATGTAATTTTAATAGTCGAAAGCACTATAAACTCTTAAAAAGTGTAAAATATTCATAAAATCTTAAAAATAACAAAACCCAGTTATAAAATGCAAAAAAAATTAAATTCTATTCACAGAATGTCAAAAATAGCAAAATTCAGCACCTAAAGTTTTAAAATAGACGCCGAGAAGGCCCTGTATGCTTGTAGGTCCTGTATGCTTGTAGGCTCTCCCGCAATGCAGACCCTTGCTTACAGATAGCTACGCTACTGTTTGCAAAACTCATTCTGGCAAATTTGTTTTCTAATACTCCATCACCTTGTCTTACATTTTTTTGTTGTTTATGTCTAGTACAGTACGGTTGTGACCTTACATTTCTGTGTTCAACTGATTTGAGTGGTAGAAAATATCATTCAAATATGCCAAACGCATAGCAGCATCCTAAACTGAAAACTGGCCACTTCACCAGTCACCACCTATAAGGAAAATCGTAATAACAACATCCAATGCTAAGTGACCAGAAGTCTATGACTATATATCAGTGCTGCCCAATACAATAGAATAAGTTTCATTATACGGTATGGAAAGTTGAAAACTAAAACAAGTTCACATGAATAAAATACAGGCTTTCAAGATGAGATGTTACAGATGAATACTGAAGATATCTTGGGCTGATCATGTGACAAACATGGAGATGCTAAGGAGTATGGAGAAGAAATGTAAAGTACTTTCTAGTTTAATACCAGTCTTAAGAGCAGCAAACTAAGATACTTCAGACATGGAGCTAGTAGACCAAAACACACAACTCTCCAGATCATTATGAAGGGAAAAACAAAAGAAAAAAATGTAAAAGACGCCAAACTTCGTGGCACAAACTATTTAGAACAACAGTGAACAGAGTGAAGATAGCATTGATGTTTTCTAATCTCCGATAAGAGTAAAACAAAAAGAAGAAGACGATTTCCTAACAGACTGAAATCTATTCGATCAAAATTCACCCAATAGTACTTCGTGCACAAGAAATTAGTGTACTGCAAGCACATTAAGAACGTAGTGTTAGACCTGGCCAACACCAACAATTTTTGGATGCCAAAAATAAAGTCTTAAACCTTGTTGAAGAAGATCCTTCTAATATTACTCAAAAATATGGATTGTCTTGCAAACACAGCGCAAGAATCAATTGTACCCTTTCAATGTACAATCTTTACAACCTGCAGATCATCCTCTACGTTTGCAATTTTGCCAATAGTTTTTACAAAAACATGCTAACATTTTCATTGTATTAGCGCATAATAAAACATTTACACTTAACGACATAAATAACTGTGATAATACTCATATCTAGACAGTCAAAAATCCAGATGCTGTTCATCGTATCATTTCCGGCAAAGCCAATGCCTTGTTAAGATGTGCCGATTCATAGATACGTCAAATTAGATTTCGGGTTCAACGACAGAGAAATAACTTACAACAACTGGTGTAAATTGTTGTTTATCAATTTGTAACATTTAGAGCAGATATATTCACAAGTACACCCAATGCCTTAAAAGATACCTATGAGTTTACTAAACATGTAACTAATCAATACCTTACCAAACAGATGAACAAACCAGCCCTTAATGTTTGCATAATTTTAAGAAAAATTTCTCTTATTATCCAACTTTTATTATTAGCATTAATAACCTTTTAAGGTGTCTACTCACCCCTTAAAAATAAAACCACAAAACGTAAACATCCTGTACAATCCTTAAAAATTCTAAGCAAAAATAACATTTACAGTTTTCCATAAATAAACGAGGTAATTTACAAATTTCGTTAATAAATATAAAATAATAAAAATTTGCAAAAAGCAAAACCAGAACTTTATACTAAACATCGTTTTATTCGATTTAGAATTAATTTAAAATACGCTGTAAATTAGTAGTATAGTGTATACAGGATCTGTAATCACAAGGCAAATAGTAAATTAAATTCCAATATTATAAATATTAATTAAACACGATTGATAAAATAAAGCAAATAATGGAGCCAGTGCAATACGTAGAATGTTTAATATGCACACTACCGTAAAATGCATATATCTGCTCTTTGTTCTATATTTTCCCCATCAAACTATCAAAAAATTGTATTCAAACTAAACAATCCATAGTTGTATGTTGTTCAATAACATTAATAAGCACAATCAAAGCCTTTGTTACGACAATGCCGCTCAAACCTGCTGTGTAGGTACACAATCAGTTTGTCCCTGTTAGTAAACCAATACAAAATTAGGAAAATGTATTCCAATACACATAATAATGCAAATGAAAGTAATCGTTCTTGTATTTTTTCGTCAAACAACGTTGGTTACCGAATACAGAACCTTGCGGTTTACAAAAAGTAGACGAATATTAGCTAAGATAATTAAAGGTAGCAAAGCTAACAAATGATGTACACAAATATTTAGTAAACTAACAACCTCCAAGAACACCTTTGCTATCATATCAGGAGCCGTATTCTGCAACTCTTAACAACGTGGCAATACGTCCCACTATTTGCTACGGATCATTGATTGCTCTATTTAATTAAATTATATCATCGTCACTTTATGTAATTTTACTGACAACTCATGGTTACTTCCAACAAGTAAGGTATAATCGATAAGGTATAAAATCGTGTCGTACAATTAATAACTATTGCTTTTGAAAGATATTTACTATTATATGCAATATTTCTTACTAAGAATATAAAGTAAATACTATAAACTTCCACATTTAATCAAATGTGTTTTCAAGCTTCTAAAAACTAAACAGAATAGATGTGTTGTTTGTTACCTTCGCCACGCTTTGCAAATAAGAAATGCTTTCATTGTAGTATGTATTGATATTATTAAGTTACAAGTTATTTTTATAATAGTATAAATAAGTTTATGTATGTATCAAAATAAACATTTCCTACATCATAAGTGTACTCTATTAACAAAAAAATGGATGCACATATTATAAAAACCTAAAACGAGCATGCAGTCCTCAGGCTGAGCTTAAAAAAAACGCGAAATACATTCCTACTGTGTGGTAAAGCATCACGTTTAAACATCGCGATCTCAAGGCTTCTGCATTTATGCGGTGACTGACGCCTGAGGCTTAATGTTAATGAAAATTGATACATATTTATAATTGCGTTAATATAAAATCAACAAAAAGTATTTTTGCAAGTCTCTAAAAAGTGTTTTGAATTAATACCATTGGGCATAATGATAACACCCGGAGGATAAGTATTTTCCAAACAGAGGAATAGAAAGTGCCATAATTTTCTATTAACGCTTGTATTGCATACCAAATATTTCATCTGTTTCACAAAATAAACATAATTAGTTTTAATTCATACTAGTAATAAGTATAGTAATGCATAACTGTAACATTATTGACGTTTCCATTTTTTTTAAATTTATACTTTGTAGAATTCCTAAGCAGTGGGAGTGGACGGGCCACTCCAATTCAAACTACTGACTCGTTATTATGCTCTGGAGTCACCCACCCACCCAACAGTGACGTTCGCAGAAAAGTCGAACATTCGATCTTTTAATAACAAACTTCAAAGCATAATAACGAGTCAATCGTTTAAATTGAAGTGACCCACCCACCAACCCAAGTGTTAGTTATCAAGAAGTTAGATCACAACCTTCTCTTGTGATTAAGTAACTTCTGACTCGCAGAGAGGTCAAGCATCCAATCTCTTGATAACGAACAGTTTAGTGGTTAAGTGACTTCAGACGCTCGCAGAGAGGTCAAACATTCAATACCTTGATGACAAATACTTAATTGGGTAAGTGAATTATTCCATAGTATGATAACAAGTCAGTAGTTTAAACTGGAGTGGCCCACCCACCCAGTCTTAGTTGCCAAGAGGTTGTACCACGACCTCCTCTTGTGATTAAGTGACTTCTGACTCTCGTAGAGAGAACAAACATTCAATCTCTTAATGACAAATACTTGGGTGAGTGAGTGGATTATTCCATAGTATAATAACAAGTCAGTAGTTTAAACTGAAGTGGCTCACCCACCCAAGTGTTACTTATCAAGAGGTTGGATCACAACCTTCTCTAGTAATTAAGTGTCAAACATCCAATCTCTTGACAAGTGTTAGTTTAACTGTTTCAAAAAAGCAATAAAAACAATTCTTTGATCAAATTATAAAATCAATTTATTACAGTAATAATCATTGAAATTAATTCTGTGCTAAATTCTAGAATTTAAAATTAACTTTTTTTACTAATTTAGGTCTTCTAAATCTAAATTTACTAAACACTACTTAATATATTAAGTAAGAATAAGTTAGAACAATTTAATTAAAAGAAGCAACAATTTCACAAAACATAAATCTGAGTTTAAACCTAATTTATTAATTCTGTACTTAATTCTAAAATTTAAAATTGAGTTTTCTTACTAATTGAAGCCATATAAATCCAAATTTACTAAGCACAATTTGATATTTAAAGCAACAATAACGTTAATGCAATTTAATTAATAAGGACAACTATTTCAAAAAACTTAAATCTAAGTTAAAAGCAAATTTATTAATTCCGTGCTCAATTCTAAAACTTAAAACTGAGTTTCTTTATTAACTCAAGTCTTCTGAATCCAAATTCACTAAGCAAAATTTAATATTCCAAGCAACTGTAAAGTTAAAGCTATTTGTTTAAAGAAAGCAACAATTTAAAAAAACCTAAAACTGTGTTTAAACCAACTTTATTATTTTCGAACTTAATTCTAAGACTTAAAATTGAGTTTCCTTACTAATTCAAGCCCTATAAATCCAAATTTACTTAGCACAATCTGATATTTAAAGCAGCAATGACGTTAGAGTAATTTAATTAATGAAAGCAAAAATTTCAAAAAACTTAAACTAAGTTTAAACCTAATTTATTAATTCCGTGCCAAATTCTAAAACTTGAAATTGAGTTTGTTTATTAACTTAAGTGTTCTGAATTAAAATTCACTAAGCATAACTTGATATTCCAAGCAATTGTAAAGTTAGATCAATTTGTTTAATAAAAGCAACAATTTAAAAAGAAAACCTAAAACTGTGTTTAAACCTTATTTATTATTTCTGTACTTAACTCTAAGTTTAAAATTAAGTTTCCTTACTAATTTAAGCCCTCTAAATCCAAATTTACTAAGCACCATTTGATTATTAAAGCAGCAATGACGTTAGAGCAATTTAATTAATGAGAGCATCAATTTCAAAATCTGAGTTTAAGCCTAATTTATTAATTTCGTATTTTAAGACTTGAAATTGAGTTTCCTAACTAATTCGTAATTAATTATAATGCCTGCTAAATGTTGAAAGACTAAGAAAAAATAGATTTAATTATAGACTAGTCAAGTGAAATGTTCTAATCACAAAGAAATACGTGTTGAAAATTAAATTATTTTATAAAATGGCACTTCATTTACATATTTGTATTAATACACGTGTCTACATTAATAACAGAGTTGTTATAATATGTAAACAATTCTGATAATCATCGTCGTATTGATTCTCATTGATTAAACAACGATTTTGTTGTTAAATCATACAGATTCCCCGTATGCAATTATAATTCGGAGTAAATTAAAATGCTTAATTTCCCATGAGTCAGATAGGATTACTTATCAAGTCTTATGCAATAAACAAGCAAGTCTTTTGTGCATGATATTCTCTAAATAATTTAATTTTGATAGTTTTTTTAACTAAAATAATTTGACTTAAGTAATTGTGACTCAGTTCATGTGATCATTGTATAACCTCATGGTCAATATAATTTTATTATTATCTTGTTCAGGCAAAACTAGCAATTTATTCGAGTAGCGTGTACAGACAATAATATTTCTGAATTGGCTTTCAAAAATACAAAAAAATCCACCATCTTCATTTATTACTGGAAGAAGAAGCCCAAAACAATCCTGAATAAAATTGAAAAAACCGCACCTACAACTGCTTGGGATCTTTTAAAGAATATAGATTCAAAAATAAGCAAATCATGATTACAAATCATGTTCCAGAATTGTTTGAATTCAACCAGTATCTCGCGACTTTCAACTTCAAAAGCTTCTTGATAAAGTGACTAACTTGCGTGCTCTCAAATATCTTGGAGAACCAGTCAATCAATGGGATAGAGTTCAAATTTATTTCTTTTCCACAAAATTAGATTTCGGAACCAAACGTAACTGGGAAAAATTAACTAGATCAAGGCTTCCTACGTACGATAAATTGGAGTAGTTTATTAACAATAAATGCCAAGTCTAGGAGCCACTGCAATTATCAAGGAAGCCATCATCAAAACGACACATCAAATTCAAGATAAGTCATCAGCCTAAAACCATGAATGCCTTATGCCTATGAATGCAATAGTAAAACCAACTAGCAGTCCATCATGCCTTGAAGTCACTTTCTCAATCAATGTCCAAAATTATTGCACCTTAGTGAACAAACACGAACTCAAGACAATGAAATTTTGAAACTTTGTAGTAATTGTTCTCGACCAAACCACAAGGCAAATGCAGAGCAAAAATATGCAAATATGCCACAACACACACACACTATATCGGCAACCAATATAAAAAATCAACTAATACTCTTTATGTATCACTACCAATAAAACCCGCACATGTGTTCCTCTTAACTGCCATAATTCTTCTTAAAGATAGCAAGGGTTTCATGCAACTATGTCGGGCTCTCTTGAACTCACATCGCAGTATTCGTATGAATGTCTACATAGGCTATTAGAGTTGACAACAACACTAACAACTAAGTATTTTTGGCAGATTTATTGCGCGACATGAACCTATCAGTAACCTGTATTCAGATAACAGAACCAATTTTACAGAACACTACAAAAATTTAAAAAAAACTGCTCGAATCGGAAATGAACCACTCGACCATTTCCAGAATATAAAATGGTATTTCATACCGACCCTATTATATGAAATAGAAGCAATCCTAAACGCTCTCTAATACACATGATAAAAGACCAAACAGCCAAAGAAGTGTTAACCCCAGACCATTTTTTAATTAGAGACTAGCATTAGCAAAACCATCTCTACTACTCTTGAAAAAGAACCATCTCTCAAGATTTCAACATCTCGATCAGATCCAGCAGTACTTCTGGAATCGTTAGAGTAAGGAATTAAGAATACAGTAAAATTATGTATTTTCATCAACACAGAGTTTAAATTTATGGTTTGGCCCATTTTAAAATGATTAAAATGTCAATATAATCAATATTTTTAATAAAACCATGCTGTCGTGTTATTTGCTTTATTTTCTGTCGTATCCATAACTTCTCAATATCATTCTCCATTTATATACAAACCAGCAAAAGGTATTATTTCATTGTATATGAATACAATAAAGCTATACTTATCTAATACATCTTTAAAACATACGAATTATTTATACATCATATATCCATGTTTACAAATACAATAAAACAGATCTAAAAGATAAATAAAATCAATGCCAATTAAGTTAATAGATAGCATCAAACCTATTTATTTTAAAAATTATATTGGCCTCTTCAAACAGAATATCGATATTTTTATTAATAATTTAAATTCGATTTACTAATTTGAATAAAGCGTAGAATATATTGATCATATTCAAAATAGATAGTTTAGTAGTAGTAGTAGTAAACACCACACGTAACAAGTAATTAAATTTAATGATGAAATACAACATACAAGCCTATAAACATAATTGTCGAAACTGTTTGTGGTTATTGGTTGTTCAATAAAAAATAAAGTTATTTTTGGTAGATAATTAACAATTCATATTAATACACTATTCTTCTTACACTAAGTAAGCGATAAAGATACTGTAATTATTAATAACATTGTATTTGGCTATAATCTTCTGTAGGGTATAATAAGTATTTTCAAACCTATCATTAAAAGTGAAAGCTCTATACTTATTATATAATTTATAGATTTAACCGTGCTTAAGGCTTCTTACTTTTCATATTTACACGACCTTTTGACCCTGATTTCCACCTGGAGAAATGGTTTGGTTTCATATTTCAAATCAAGCTGTTTGTTTTTTTTTAGAGTTCTGCATCAAGTACCACCAGTTGTTTATGCGAAACGCAGTCCGGTAAAGAAATAACATTACATGTAATAGTTAAGGTAAAAACATCACTGCACGCATGTATATTTTGCGTAATCACTTAAGTGCGATAACAATCCATTATAAAACAAAACCAATTAGTATGTTACCCATGCATATTAATTCTAAATGGTACTAACGACGCTTTAGTTGACAAGAATTTTATTCAAATAAGTATAAATATTCTATCAGATATATTAAAAACAAAAGATTTTTAATCTCTTTTACATAATAAATCAAGAGTTAAATATGAGTTAGCGTACAAAAGCGTCTACAAAAAATATCTAAATACAGACACTACTTGCAAAATCTGGCTTTAAACTAAGTAAATGCAGAAGAAACTAATAGAATCCGGCCTCAAATGTCCTAAATCCGGCCATAAATTACTCAAAACTGAGCAGAAACTGTAAAATCCGGTACTAAAACTAAATCAAATGTTAAAATATCTAAAATTGTGTCACAAACTTAAAAATCCGGCCACCAAGAACAAAATCCGGCCAAATCACAAAATTTTTGCCAAAAATTAAAAACTCCGGCAATTAAACACCAAATCCTGGTAAAAATAGCTAAATATAGACACAACTTTCAAAATATCGCATAAAACTGAGTAAATGTAGACAAAACTGATAAAATCCTGCCTCAAACGGCCTGAATCTAGACATAAATTAGTAAAAATTAGATACTAATTGTAAAATCCGGCTCTTAAAGACTAAATTAAACTATAAAATAATAAAATTTTGCTACAAACTTAAAAATCCAACCAGCAAGCACTAAATCCGGCCAAAAAATATCCTAATGTAGGCACAACTTGCAAAATCCGGCTAAAATAGCTTAAATCTGTCCATAAATCAATCTAGCTTGGACACAACTTGTAAAATGAGGCCCTAAAGTACAAAATTCAATATTAAAATGATAAATTTTTGCCAGTAATAACCAAATGTAGACACAACTTTATTTTGAAACTAAGTAAACATAGTCAAAAATAATAAAATCCGGACTCAAATGGCCTAAATCGGGCCTTAAATAGCCAAAATCCAAACATAAATTATTAAAAATTTGACAAAACTCAATTCTTACTTTAAAATGAAAAAATTTTGCCACAAATTAAAAAGCCGGCAAACTTAAAAATAGCTAAATATAAGCACAACTTGCAAAATCAGGCATAAAACTAAGTAAGTGTAGACAAAACTGATAAAATTCTGCCTCAAACGGCCTGAACCCAGCCTTAATCTAGTCAAAATTAGATACTATTTGTAAAATCTGAAGACACAAACTCAAAAATCCGGCCACCAAGCACTAAACCCGTCCACAAAATAACCAAATGTAGGCACAACTTGAAAAATCCGGCTAAAATAGCCAAAATCCGACCATAAATTAATCAAACTTGAACACAACTTGTAAAATCCGGCCCTTGAGGACTAAATTCAATATTAAAATTATACATTTTTGCCAGTAATAACCAAATAGACACAACTTGCCAAATTTATTTTGAAACTAAGTAAACATAGACACAAAAAATAAAATCCGGACTCAAATGTCCTAAATCCGGCCCTAAATAGCCAAAATCCGGCCATAAATTAGTCAAAGTTTGACAAAACACAATTCAACCCCTAAGTCTTACTTTAATTGATAAAATTTTGTCACGAATTTAAAAATCCGCAATCCGACATAAAACTAAGTAAATGTAGACTAAACTAATAAAATCCTGCCTCAAACGGCCTAAATCCTTCCATAAATTAATCAAAATTAGACATTACTTGTAAAATAGGGCTCTTATTATCTAAATTCAACTTAAAAATAATAAAATTTTGCCACAAACTCAAAAATCCGACCTTCAAGCACTAAATCCGGCCACAAAATAACCAAATATAAGCACAACTTGCAAAATCCGGCTAAAACGTCCTAAATCTGACCATAAATTAATCAAACTTGTAAAATCCGGCCATCAAGGACTAAATCCAATATTAAAATAATAACATTTTTCCAGAAATTAAAAAATCCGGCCACCAAGCACAAAATAATCATATACAAGCACACAAAACCCGGCTTAGAATTGCTTAAATGTAAATAAAATAGAATTCGGCCGCGAATAGCTAAAATCCGGCCATACATTAATCAAATCTAAACACATCTGTAAAATTCATTTCCCAAAACTAAAAAATCCGGTCATTAATTACTAAATCCGGCCATAAAATAACTAAATAAAATCACAATTTGCAAGATTTGGTTCAAAATTAAGTAAATGTACACTAACCTAATAAAATCCGGCCCAAATTCGGTTTAAAATAATATTAGCTATGCACATACCAAAAAAATCTAGCGATCAAGCACTAAGATCGGCCACAAAATAACAAAATTAAAACACAATTTGCAGAACCCAACCATAACTTAATGAAAACTAAACACAACTTATAAAATCCTACCCTAAAAACCAAAATCAATAAAAAAAATAAAATTTTAACACAATTTAAAAAATCCGAACATCAAGCACTAAATCCGGCCACAAAATAACCATCTACAAGTTTAAAACTAAGTAAATGCAGACAAAAATAATAAAATCCGGCCATAAATTAATCAAGCTAGACTGAAACAGAATTCCTCGACAAAATATCAAACTACAAACACTACTTATACTTATAAAATCCGGCCACAAATGAGCAAACCCGGCATTAAATATATAAAACCCGGCCTTAAATAAAACAAAATCCGGCCTTAAGAGCATACCGACCGCTGCCTTGATTTGTAGTATTTTAACAAAAACGGCAACTTTGGCTTCATCGCTGCTTCTACAAATAATTTGATAATCAATTTATTTTTTTACTAGTACATTTAGAAAGGATTAAACTATAATATGTCAAATTTGTTTTCTTAAAAATCAATCAAGTTGTTAAATTTGACATTCACTGAAAGTTGACTAAAATGTCAATTGACAGATGAAATTTAATGATAATGATGAATACATTTTAACATAAAAGCTGACTGATATATGTATTTGAAATAACAACTGATATGAGACAGTTGACGTTTAAATGAACGAACACAAAAACATTCTGTTATTTTTATCAAAAAAAGTAAGTAGCCCAAAGAATATCCATAAGAAAATGTTGAATGGCAGTGTATAGAAAAAATAATATATTTTCAATTCAAATATTGGTGCAGGCAGTTCAAATAGAGCAGAGAACCCATTCATGATGACCTAAAAATGCCCGCCCGCCGAATCAAAGTTTCAGTTGTTGCTAGATAAATATAAATATCAAAAACAAATATTTTTAAAAATTTTCATAAAAATTTGGAAATGAGTAAAGTGTCGGCACAATGCCAAGCTGCTCAGTCGTCCTGCACAAAACTAAGTGTAAAGACAACAATCTTGCAAAAAAAAATTGACTGTTTTATCCCCCACAAAACAAAAGTCCATGCAATGGCTCCACCCAAAAAAGCAAAGATTCAATTTCCTGTGCAAAAAGTAATGTGCGCAGTTTTCTTGGTTGCCAAAAAGACCACTATAACGGAAAATGTCTACAAAGACACAATTAAGAACTTGAAAGCGGCTATACACAAAAAACCAAAATAGTGTTCAGAAAACTCTGCTTATGCACGACAACTGCACGGTGCCTAAAGCACAAGTTGTTCAAGAAGTAGTCAATAAATTCGGCTTTAAAGAAATACAAAATCCACCTTACTTACAGTCCCAACCACTCATGTAGTCACTGAGGTACTATTGCCTCTTTCAAAGCTCAAAAAACACTTGTAAAATATTTTTTATCGAATGACCACTTAAAAACCGTGGAGTCAAATTTTACAAAATTATCAAAACAAAAGTGTTAACACTTAAAAAATTAAACTTTGTTCTTTAACTCCTTGTTTTCATAACTAGGTAATTCCCATAAAAACTCCCCTCGTATATAGGATTCACTTAAAATATATACTTACAATTAGTTTGCAATATTACGTCATATTACCTACAATTCAGATACGTAGTTACACAGAGTGCATACATTTACAGGTTTGTGTATATAATACCTAGTAATACTTGTATTATAAATCTATAAAAAATAGATCAAGTTAAGTGTTCTTAGACTTATTAATTTTATTATATTGCCTTTCATGTTAAAGTGCATATTTAATTAAACTTCTGAAAAGTCTGCTTCTCCAGAGTCTGTACATAATTTACTTCAGATCCCATTAGTTCACACGTAAATGCGCAAAATATGATAATAAATTTTGCTCACATATAAAATACATAGGCTGTCGTTCTATGTATATGTCCCCAACGCGTAAACATAATAGAACTGGTCACATGATAAATTCTCGGACGTTATTCAGACGAACGGTGGCCCAATCAATTAATTACTTCAATCCTGGATGGTTTACATGATATAGATGATCTCTATATTAGAATAATTGATATCTATGTCTAAACTAACATATCAGCTTCATCTAGCAGCACCACAACGCTTTAGTTTGAAACATAGTGGGAGTAAAAACTATATTACAATTCAGTTCAAGAGAAGCATACTACAAATAAAGTAACAGCATAACAAATAAATAACATGTTATACTTGTTTGAATAAATGAATATAATAGAATCGTCAATAATAAACTCTTTCATTCTTTTATAAAAAAATATGAAAAATAATTAACCGTACTATTTATAATTGTCATGCTAAAAGTAATGCGGACATTATTGTCATTGTATATAACAATTCAGGTATTAGTCATTTATAATACCTATTCTCTTTTTTATTTTATGAATATTTAATCATGCAAGGTAGCGCATTTCTTGCATCGTAATAAATTGTTAGCAAAACAAAATACAAATTTAATCAATTTCATATTGTTAATGCAATCTTTTAATTAAAAGACGTGTTCGTGTTCTTTCTCTGACCTCTTGAAGGTTTAAGTTGAATCGTTATTGATATCAAGGTTGTAACTTTTTTACTAAATCAAACTTCGTATTACATGCAGAAAATATTCTACAATAATATTATATTGATTTTAAATTTTTGGATACTAGAGATTTATTAATCCATCATAAAAACAGCAAATTTGAAACAAAAATATATAATAAGTATCAGCAGCTAATAACATATAATTAAATATTTTCTTAAGTGGTATTTTATAATATTTATTATCTTAGTCTATGAATATAAGTGGTATGGCTATTAATTTCAAAGATTCAGGATTTGTTTATATTAAATGTTATAACTTTGATAATATATGCTTTCAATGTAACTTATATAGTAGAAGGTTGGTTTTAAATAAGTTAGTGCGTGTTAGTACACACATTTCCGCATCATTTAAAATTTCTAAGAACAGCACTTCTCTTTCACCGAGTTTATATTATTGTGCGTAAGTGCGAAGTCGTATGTTAGATTAATGTAATGTCTTTAAATTTGTAAAGAAATAGTTGTTTTATAATTATTTAAAACAAACTTGAGTAATAAAATTAATAAAAAATGTTAATATTATTTGAAGTAGAATAAAATTTGCTTAAATTAAGTTTTTGTTTAATATGTGACATTTCCTGAACATATTTAATGTGTTTTAAGGTATTAAATATAGCCTAATGTTAAGATTTTTTCCATTTAATATTTTAATTATCATCAGCATCACAGTATCATTAATTAGTGACTATCCTGCTTTACACCAACAAGTAGAAACACTTGAATCCGGCCACGAAACTGTTCAAAGTCAAAAATCCAGCCATGAAATATCAAAATACTGTTGTAAAAAACCAAAACCTCTTTTTATGAAATCTCAAAAATAGCAATGGCGTCATGAAATATTAAAATGTACCATAAACCATTTATAAAACTGTTACAAAATGTAAAATTCTACTCATCAAAATATTGTTAGAAAGCACCAAACAGTTGAAAAGTAGGCAGTTCTACTTATAAAATGTCAAAAATACTCAAATTCGTTAATCGAATATTAAAACTGAGTCATATAATACCAAAATGCAGTCAAATATCTATTGTCAAAATGCACCAACACCACAAACTCTTAAAAGTTCAAAATTCTAGTTATATATAAAAATATCAAAATCCGGTCTTAAAACATAACACACATAAAATGTCGTCAAAAAGCACCAAATTTTAGTCTTAAAACTGTTTAAAATGCAAATTTCTGTTCATAAAAAGTCTAAAATAACTGATTCCGGTCATAAAACATTAAAATATTTTCATATAAAATTAAAATCCGGTTTAAAAGTGCAGAAGTTTATTCGTAAAACTTCAAAAATAACCAAATCCCGTCTTTAAACTTTAAAATATTATTCTAAAGCACCCATAAACTGTTGTAAATTGTAAAAAATCCCAAATCCCAAATCTAGCAAAATCCGGCCATAAAATTTCAAAATATTGTTCAAAAGGACATCATTTAGTCATAAACTATTTAAAAGTGTTAAATTCTATTTATAAAAAATAAAAAATAGCAATATCCGTTTAGAAAATATTACAATATTGGCAGAAAAAAACAAAAACCAGCAATTAACTGTTCAAAAAAGCAAAATTATAAAATGTCAAAAATAGCAAAATCTGGTCTTAAAACTATAAATGCAAATTTCTGTTCATAAAAAGTCTAAAATAACTGATTCCGGTCATAAAACATTAAAACATTTTTATATAGAATCAAAATCCGGCCTAAAACGGTTGAACAGTGAAAAATTTTATTCGTAAAACTTCAAAAATAACCAAATACAGTCTTTAAACTTTAAAATATTATTCTAAAACACCCATAAACTGTTGTAAATAAATATCAAAATTTTGTTAGAAACCACAATATTTAGTCATAATCTGTTGAAAAGTGTAAAATACAATTTATAAAAAATCAAAAATAGCAATATCCGGTTATAAAATATTAGAATATTGTCAAAAAAATAAACAAAATCCAGCAATAAACTGTTCAAAAGTGCAAAATTCTATTCATAAAATGTCAAAAATAGCAAAATCCGGCCTTAAAACATTAAAATGTTGTCAAAAAGCACCAATCTTTGGTCTTAAAACTGTATAAAATGCAAATTTCTGTTCATAAAAAGTCTAAAATAACTGATACCGGCCATAAAACATTAAAATATTTTCATATAGAATAAAAATCCGACCAAAAACGGTTTAAAAGTGCAAAATTTTATTCGTAAAACTTCAAAAATATCCAAATCAGGTCTTTAAACTTTAAAATATTATTCTAAGGCACCTATAAATTGTTGTAAATTGTAAAAAAAATCATAAAATCCCAAATCTAGCAAAATACGGCCATAATATATCAAAATATTGTTAGAAACAACAACATTTAGTCATTAACTGTTGAAAAGTGTAAAATTCTATTTATATTTTATAAATAGAATTATACAATATCCGGTTATAAAATATTAGAATATAGTCAGAAAGAACCAAAATCCCGCAATAGACTGTTCAAAAGTGCAAAATTCTATTCATAAAATGTCAAACATAACAAAATCAGGTTATAAAACATTAAAATTATGTTAGAAAGAACTAAAATCCAGCTAAAATCAGTTGAAAAGTACAAAAATCTATTTATAAAAAATTAAAAACTTCAAAATCCGGACTTAAATCATCAAAATAATATCAAAAAGTACAAAAACACGGCCATAAACTGTTGAAAAATGTAAAACAATTTATAAAATCCCAAAAATAGCAAAATTTAGCTACAAAATATTAAAATATTGCTGACAATAGCAAAATCCGGCCATAAAAACAACGTCAAACAAATCTTAACATGGTCTTTTATCAATGTAAGACAAAAAAAAACCATCAAGAAAAAAGAACAAATTCAAAATTGCTACCGCAACTGAAGAACCACTGGCCCAGTAGCACCACCCACAATCTCGTACACCAAGGCTGTCCAACATGCGGCCCGCGACCCTGAATTTGATATTTTTTAAATAAATTAAAATAAGAATACAAACGCGTTTTTTTCTTTCTAAACCATACCTATTAAAACTCACTGACAAAGTTGCATACGAAGTATTTTATAATGCGGCCCTCCAAACCACATTTTTTTTTTAAGTTGGACAGCCCTGTCCTACACCATCAGCTGCAAAACCCAAATAATGTGCATGTAGATGATGCCTTTGTTATAGAAGTTAGAGAAAATTATACAGAATATAAGCAATGCCACTTAACACCAATTTTGGTAAATCAGGAACGACGCGGCTGAGTCCTCTACTATAGAGGCGGCATCCAGGATAAAATTTAAAAAATGCATAAACGCGGCTCCTCCATTATTAAGTGGCTTTCTAAACCGGCGTTTTGTATGCGGTCCGCGCTCAGCCATATACTAACCAATTGCATTTTATTAATTTCACGACTATTGGATCCGATCGAGGATAATTACAATTTTCATTGCACGCAAGGCGCGGATGAACAGCTGGAAGAAACTGTCAGATGTCACACGTATGCTCTAGTGGAGAAAAACGAGATAGCCATCAAAAACCAGGCAAAGAAGATTCACTTGCTGGAATCCCAACTCATGGCAATGATGAAATACCAGACAAAGAGGACGACCGAGCAAGACGCCCAGATTAAAGCGATTCGATGCTGAGGAAAAAGCCGCCATTAGCAAAATAAAAATCTCCATCCATTCCACTCTGCTGCCCATCCAGTCCACAGCTACTCCAACAGCCTCAACCACCACTAAAGAAACCACAATAGAAACCTGAAGCCAGGCTCTAAGCAAGACAGCAGCCCCCCAGGCCCAAGCCTCCCTCAAGAGACCTGCTGCTGGACCGCCCGACTTATCTTCCCAGAAGAGAAAGTAATGAAAACCACGCAGAACAAGGTCGACCTCCATCAAGTCCGTCCAAAAAGGGTGAATACATCCTGGTGGAAAAAAAGAAAAGCAAAGTCGAAGAAGGTGAGAAAGGAACTAGGTGAGCCCTCTCAACCTTCTTGTTCTAAAAGGCCTTCAACCGGCCCCTCACGTCAGTAGCCTTCAACACCATCAAGACCATCAACCACCAAGGCCATAGAGTCTTCAACCCAGCACGCCCCTAAAGCAAAACCGACCAACTCTGGTTCGGCTACTAGCATCTTAGGCTACTCAGCACAGCCAATGCTTCCCAATGGTGTATGTCTAACTTCCCCAAGAAGCCAAAAACAAAAAGATTCTGTCTCTAACCAAGTTGCTCAGGCTTCGCGTGACCACAGATCACAGATCAAACGCAAAGGTCCCGAAATCGCACAATGTCACCGTTGCCAACGTTACGGCCACTGGGCATCTTGGTGCAACGCACCATATAGGTGCGTCAAGTGCGCTGAAGCTCATCCGAGCGCCAGTTGCACTCTCACTAAAGACAGCGGCTATTTAACCAAACGCGCCGCGTGTGGTGGGGCTCACACGGCAAGTTACAAGAACCGCCTGGTTTACCAGAAACTAAAGGCTAACCGCAACAGCCTGGCCACCGGTAAGACACCTGCTCCTCGTAAGCAGACTCATGCTCCTCCACGGAGCGGTCACAATGCAAGCAAAATGAAATAATTCGCACAGGCAGCAGGATCGGCGCCTAGCGCCCCTCTTCTATCAGCTAAAGATCAGCTGTTACTTCGCTTATCGCAAGCAAGTAATGATGACTTCGCCAAGCTAATAAAAGCTTCCAATACTCTATTAGACGACTAGACGTCTAATAATTTCAGAACCGTTCCGTAAGTATAAAACTCAGACCTAGAAGTGGAACCAGATCCCTTTCATTCTAGGCAACACCTATATGGTTGGCACATACGTGCATTATGTAAATACTCCCGTGTTGCATACAACCAGTCAGAAAGGCCATGTCCCCTGCAGAAACAAACTTCCAGCAGTCAAAGTCGGTAGACGCCCGTGAAGGTAAATCCGACACTTTGCAAGCCTTTAGAAAAATTCTCCTCCTAGCATAAAAAAAAATTCACGAAGTCCAAGCAACCCCTTGCTTGCTGCAAAAAACTTCCTTATATCAAGCAAAGTATCTACATAGTTATTGATGTACCAACCGATAGGTTGTGCAGATAACTTGGCAATAGTAGTCAGCAAGCCAGATAGAGAAGCAATAAAGGAAGATGCAGAATGGGCTGTGGTCGGAATAGGTATATGACTTAAAATGACAAGTCTGGAATTGTAGCAAAAAAGACAAAAATAGTAGTACTCACTGGTAAAAATACCTTAAAAGAAATCAGCCTGAGAGTGGGACAAGGTAATAACGAGTCAAAGCAGCAAAAGATACATAGGTAGAAACATGAAAATAGGAGCGCACGTCGTAAGAACCTCCAGAAAAGCAGAGGAAGCAGTAATTGCGCTAAATCGACTGATGCCTAACCTGCGAGGTGTAACGACAGGACCCAGAAAGACGCTATGCGCACTGATAAACTCCATCATGCTGTATGGCGTTCTTGTATGGTACGAGTGCGTTCAGGACAAAGCCAAATATAAAATACTGCTTGATAGAGAGCAGAATGAAGCAGCAAATAGAGTTGCCAGCGCCTACCGTACGGTATCGATACGGTCTATACAAGTAGTAGCAAGGAAGTGAACAAGAATGAATTGCAGCACCATTGAAAACTAGGTAGTGAAATAAAATGAACCCCTTTCAAACAAGTTGTAAGACTTTTGGGGTGCTGAAAAATAGAGAAAAACGCGCATTAAAAAAATAACATAGTCAGTCACTAGATATGAATTCATTAAACTTTTTCGTTTGGGTCTCATTAAAGAATGTTGCAATAGGACTTGAATTTTCTAAACTACAGCTCTGTCTGGAAACCGATGTATACCAGTTTAAACGTTTGCATTACATTTTCCAAATTAAAAAAAAAATCAAAACTAATCTTAATTTTTGTAATTAATTTTTTTTTTGTTGATATAACTTTATTATTGCTTTGCATAGTTACCTGTTAACTGAAAATAACAATTAAAACCTACACTTCTTTTATGCAGTTCTTAAGGCTAAACAAAGGACCGTACTCTTTTGCATTAAAATTGTCTACTTAGAATTAATCAAAGAATTGCTTTACCTAAAACTTATCAGCTATTTTAGGACTATCCTGTATATAGCAACACATACTTACTAATAAGGAAAACCCTACATAGCATTTATTAAAGCATCAAAGATTCAAATTGCTAAAAACGTATAATTTAATTTTAATTTAATTTGGGACGACCTTTATATTTTAAAAACATAATTCAACCAATTTTATTTTTTTATGTTTTTGGCACATAATTTTATTGTCTCTTTATGTAATCTACCTGTATATATTTTTTTGTTGTGTTGTTCTTTAAATAAATAAAATTTGATCTATAAGTAACTAAATAAATCCTGCCTGCATAACAACTTCCAATTGAATGCCAAAAACAAAACACACACATCAATCGTTGAAATGACTTTAGTAATTCATTTTCTAAACTATATTTCGTCTATAAATACTTAAAATTATTTACTAAAAGTAAGAAATTCTTAAATTTAATAATGTCAACTTCAATTCGGGCATTTTAAATCCTTTAATATACCACTTGAAACTTCTTTAGCCAATTTTTGTAATCTATTTTTTTTAATATGCCTATTATATTAAACTAATGAATTACTTAAATTTTGCATAAAAACTAATTTTTTTTAATGTCCACTTAATTCAAACTAACCATTATGTAACAAACAGACTAACTACTATCAACAGAAAATGTATTATTGCTCCAAGCAGCATTATTATCTATCGTTGGTGCTCTCCGAGAGAGTAATTCGATTAATAAAACATACAATAACATTGGTCCTTCGAACCGGATCAAATCCAAAATCGTCGGTATTAATTAATCCGACAATTCGACTCAACCATGATAATGGCCAATAAATTAAAAAAAGTGCCATCCAGCATAAAATCAAAACTAACCAAGTTTAAAACATTCATGACAACAGATCCCGTCCCGTCTGCACCAGATGCACATCTGCCCATCCGACTACCAACGATTAATTTAGCAAAATTTTCTGGCAAATATAAAGATTGGGTGTAATTTTATGATTCATTTAGTTCATTAGTCCATGAAAACAACAGAATTTTAGAAATATAAAAATTCCACTATCTTCATTTATCACTGGAAAAAGAAACCAAAACAATCCTGAATAAAATTATAAAAAAACGCACGTAATTATACAATTGCTTAAGATCTTTTAAAAAATAGATTCGAAAATAAGCAAATCATCATAACAAATCATGTTGGAGGTTTGTACTTGACGAAGTAACTAATAAGCTTTTGCGTGCTCTCAAATATCTTGGAAAAACAGTTAATCAATAGAATAGAATTCTAATTTACTTCATTTCCACGAAATTATATTTCAAAACCAAACGTGACTGGAAAGAATAATTAACTAGATCAAGACTTCCTACGTACAATGAATTGAAACAGGGAAATCTGGAAGCCACTGCTATTATCACCAAAACAACACATTCAATCCAAGATAATACATCAGCCTAGAACCATTAAATGTCAACCTTGTGTTTCAAAATTTACAAATACTTTTTATGTGCATATAATATAATATAATATAATCTACAACCTCTCATACCGTTAGGTGTCTGGCACACCGAGCCACAAAAATATGTGTATGTTGGAATGCCTATATGAAGTAACGGATTCATTGGAAAGAACGCTACGCTCTGCATCACTTTGTTGGTCACCCATCCAAGTCTTGGCCGCTCTAAATCATACATGTCCTCTCTGCCGTACTGCCGACTTATGTGCGGATGATACACATTATTCTGTCAATCTATAAAAATGTACTTCAAGCACTGATAAAAATGCAAATGATTTCCAAAAAACTTTACGGATAGAAATCAGATCTGAAAAACACATTTGGTTTTATAAAACTAATTGTACAGTTTTCTAAAATAAATATAAAAAATTTTAAATAAAAATTATAAAAAATAAAACGTCCCTGTAATATAACAGCATACAAAAATATGAATATTCAATACACATGGGAATTTATTGAAAACCCTTTGAAATTTTAACAAATACTGTGTTGACAAAAGGCATTTTAAAATTTCAACCGTTTGTGAATATTTGTTAACGTTTTGCATTTTATTATAAAACTTTTAAGGGTTTGCTTTTTATTATAAAACTATAAATCAGGGTATTGAAACTACTAGATTTGAGTAAAGCTTTTCACTCCATATTTCATCGAACATTTTCTTACATTTCCTCTGCAGCTTAGTAGTTGTAGATTGATGATACATTTTCTAGCGACTTTAAAGCATCATCAGCAGAATTGAATATGGATGAGTCACATTAGCAATGACAAACGGACTTAAATCGAACACCTTACAGACAATGAAATAACAAAAAGCTTTTTGCTATCGTAAATTATAGGTAATTTAAACATAACAAATAAAGTGTTAAGTCAAATAAAAATATTACATAACTGTAAAAGCCATGCAAAACACTTAACATTCGTGAAATTTAGATCTTTTACCGTCTCAAAAGATAAGCTGCAGAATGAACGTAATAATTAAAAAAAAATTGATCCATCTCAACCGTTTCAATAATGAATTATAATAAATTATAAATATACACATTAGTATCTTATTTACTAGCAATTCCAATTAAAAACAACGCATATATTTTCCAGACATTAAGTAAATAATATTGTACGAGTATATACGCATTTATTGTCCTAATACATAAAATTAAAAATAAAAAAATTACATTTTTATTACAATATGTATATTTGTTATCGTGAGATATACTATGTTTATGTATTCCACTATTTATTCATATTGTGTTAATTTGAGATTATAATGTCATAATAATGTATATAATTCAATTCCATATTGTTGAAGGTGATAAAACTGATTAAATGAAAACGTATTGACATTAAAAACAAGCCACAACACAAAACATTTCTATCTTCAATTGAAAATATTTAAAATCATTTAACAAAAATTATTACATATACGCCTTCCTATAATGATCATTAAAGGTGTACATTAACATAAATAACTAAAAAAATCTCGAAAGTTTAGTTTGTGACCTAATTTCAATTTAATTATGTTTTGGGGAATATTATTATTTGCACAGTTAGTTGCTCATTCATTATGTATCATAAAACAATGTTATGAACAAGATGTACATTTGTCCTCATCTACCCGATGTCACAAGTAGTTGGTATTTGTCTTGCAACTGCATATAGGATGATGCAGTATGGTGTTAGTAGTTTTAGTAGGGCACAAGTCTTCACAAATAAGATGAAATTAACACTTACTTCCGCCAAAGCAATTTTATTACCCGCGTAATATACATCCGGCCACACACGTAGTTTTTTTTACTAAATCTTCCGGGACCTTTACGAAAATTACGGATCAACAAGACGCAGAAGCGTTCATAAAACAGACATAAACATATTTAAGTCAATTGTAATTTTGATTTATTAATTCATTATATGAAATTAACCAATAAATTTAATACTTCTGTAATTGCTCAGGATGTGGACATTTGATGACACACTAGATGCTGTAGTGAACTTTTTTCTTGCATTGATTTAGTACAGGAAATTAGAATAATTTGGTTTTGTAATTAAAAGTTTTCAATTTAAATATCAAATTTACAAATTGTAAAAAATATTTAAATTTCAGAAGAATATTATCTCAGTATTTTATTACCGCACTAGTACTGCACATTTAATAACTAGTGCGGTAATTATTTTAGTTAGGTAATAATTAAAAAAAGTACTTAACTAAAATAAGTAGGAAAAATTAATAAATAAAAGTTAAATTTTATGATGTACTTACTTCATTGTAATAACAATTAAATAGTTTAAATTTCTCTTTTATAAATTCTATAAATTATTGATAATTTTGCCTGAATTAATGTTCATAATAAGCATTACCGTCAGAATAATCCACAAAGGAAGCACTCAATGCGTTTAATACTTAATAACTATTTTTCCCCACCGGGAGTAGAAATCGGTGTCTATGGTATCAAACACGGGAAAGAAAATAGCACATTCTCTCTCTAGGGAGATCTTAAAATTAAATGTAAATACTTTTACGCTTCACAAATCTACACATATATTCAATTCGATTTGGTATACACACAAGCAATATTTTCCGTATGTTAATAAAGAGAATAACGTATACTTATATTAACGCTGCAATTATAATTGTCCGTTATCATCGTGGCACAAGTCACGTACTAATAATTCAAAGTCAACAATAGAGTTAGAATTTTAATATAATATATATTATTCATGAAGGATATTGAATTTTTATACTGAGGTTGTAAAAAAAATACGGAAAAAACATCATATTTCGCTTCCCAAGTATACAATGTAGTTAGTACTTTTTCTCCGATCGTGTTTTTCTACTATGTTGTTCCAACACCTTAAACTAATAGAAATTTTAGTTAACATCAATATTCACGAAAATAATAGAAAATTTATGCAGAATTCAGAATGCTAAAACTCGAGCGTTAGATAAATAGAAAGCCAAATAAATTGTAATCTTATGCAAATTATCTCTTCATCTGGCTCGAGACACATACACTAGTTAGTGTTTCAGGGTATGTACCTCTAATGAGTGTATCTAGCACCTCCAGTACATAATTTGCATAAAATTACATTCACGTTTTTTATATATTTAAACTCAACTACCTCATTCGCGTAACATTGCAATTGGTTCAAGTTTAGTGTAAGTTAGTCTAGTAGTTTTTTTAATTTAAAATGAATGTTATACAATTTTCCAATCCATCAATAAGTCATAAAAAACTGCACCTCTGAAAAGATCGGTTAACATTTAGGGGCGATCAATAGCAATAAGTACTTTTATAAGACAATAAAAAAGACATGATGCAAGTGTTGCAAAATGAACAGTTAACAAAAAAAATCAACATTAATTAAAATTAGAGCTGTTATGTAACGACAAAGTATGATTGGTTATATAATTTATTAGTTTTATTTTAGTATCTTTAAAAGCACATCTTATACTAGCAATTATTAATGTAGAGTAATAATTGATTTTTTTTAATTAAAATTTCCCTAATGTTTTTATTTGTACGACCAAATACATATTACGCTAACTATCCTTGTAGTTTCTGCAGTTTAAATCTTATAAAAATAATTTTGTAATAGAATTACATGTTTTATTACTCTACAATATTTCGCAACATGATGTACTACTAAATAATGATTTTTATTAAAATTATTTAACTGGTTTTGGTGATAGGACTAACTACGCAAGAGTTCTTCAGTTTTTTTTTAATTATTGTAAAAAAAACTTTTAGAAATCAATTTGTTTGTTAATCTTGTGATAGGTACTTCGAATATAATAGAATAGAATTTAATTAAAATTTTTGATGGATTTTTCATTTTACGACGTAAATATTATCTCTGTTATAAACTCCAGCACAAAATCAACGCACCAGTAAGACTTATTTCTGAAATTTATTTTATATTTAGCGTGTAAATAGTACTAAGCTTTCAAAATTACGTAACATTTTCACAAAACAAATTAGTTTTATTTGATAAAATCCATTAGAAAAGCCAATTTATGTTTTTTTGTGTGTAGTCATCAACTAATATGTAAAAATTAAGAAAACAAAGTAGTACGAGAAAAATTGAAAATTTTATCTCGATCAAAAAATATATTTAAATCGTAAACATTTTCGTACAGTGTGCCAATCAACTTACTGCAACTTTTGGTGATAAAGCACTATCTAAGGCCACAATATATCAATGGTTTAAAAAATTCAAACGTCGTACTTCCCTAGTAAACAAATTCAAAGAAGGTGGTCCA
The DNA here is from genome assembly GCA_963932245.1 of Tachinus rufipes. NCBI lineage: Eukaryota > Metazoa > Arthropoda > Insecta > Coleoptera > Staphylinidae > Tachinus > Tachinus rufipes. The sequence goes on along the minus strand of OZ010745.1, from coordinate 81,115,635 downwards.
AAATCGGTCATTGGCCAAAAAATATTGATGCTGTGTAGTGTATACAAATTGATAACGCAAGATCGTCATGTGACCTATCGTGAGATTGAGGCATCCCTGCAAGCATATATAGATATTTCATAAAATTTAGCCGTCATAAAGATTTGTTCGCGTTGAATTTCGCACAATTTAACAATCGGTCAAAAACACGACGTGTAAATTGCTGCATAAAAATGTTTAAAAAATTCAATCGCGATGCATAATATGCACCATCTACACAAGTGACAAAACTTGAATTTATTGTTATGAGCCCAAAACTAATCAGCAGTCGACTGTATAGTTCTTCCAAAATGAGCCAAATCCAACAAAAGTTCTCTTGCAGCACTTCAAAGCAAATAGTGGCCTGTTTCTTCGATATAAATGGTCATGTGGCAACCGTGCCTTTAAAGCAACCTAGAATGATAAACTCTAAATGATACACAAACGTCTGTTTACCATAAATCGTCAGCAAAATAAGGAAAACTCACTGCCAAAAAAATAAATCATTATCCACAATGACGTGCCTTTAAAGCAACGTAGAATGATCAACTCTAAATAGTACACAAACTTCTGTTTTCCAGAAATCGTCAGTAAACTAAAAAAAAACACACTGCCAACAAAAGATCATTATCCACAATGACAATGCAAGCTCATACACATCGGGTCAAACAACCGCCGATTTGAGCACTCTAAACGTCGAATTAATAAATCATCCGCAGTACAGCCCTGATTTAGCACCCAATGATTTCTGTTTGTTCCCTTAAGTGAAGAACACGCTACGAGAAGCCGTTAATGCATTCAAAAACCATGTTGTGTTGCGGAGTGAACAAACTACTATACCAATTGGTTTTATCGAATGCAAAAATGTAGATCAAATTTTTTTTAAGAATCAGTTACTAGTTCTGTACAAAAGCCAAAAAACTTACACAAAAATAAAGATCCAAAAGCCTACTTTAACAAACTACCCAAAAGATCAAAACCAAATAGAAATCTTCGGATGAGAAAAGTATTAAGTCTGGTATGTGTTGACATAACCTATTATCTATTCCTTCTATGCAGGTAAACTCTTTATCATCGCGTGCAAGTTTACAAAAACAAGCCAATAAAAACTCCTTATCATAGCTATTAAAGTTGTTTGAAGAACTGCAAACCTTATATATGCAAATATTTATATACAGACTAATAATTTTCCACATAACTTTTCTAAATGCAGGTTAAACAAATTCAATAAGATACATAAAATATGGCCGGAAATAATTGCACGTTCGTATAGCTTGAACTACAGAATCAAATACAAAATATTTTTAAATCAAAAATCATTCTTGAGAATTGAACAAATACATTTTCCGACGTGCAAATACTGATCACGTCAATTATCCACCAAATTACAACTACATGCCAATAAGAGTTAGCCTTAAAAGATTCTTCGAATTTCCAAAAAGGAAGTATTTCTTACTAGTGGCAATCAGTAAGAGACTATCCCTATGTGTTAGTAATTTTTTTTTAATTTAAAAAAAACATACCGTACTATAGTGTGTTTCTTTGCCAACAATTTAAACTAACTAATATACACAATCAAGCAATGTACACATATTTTCCAGGTAATATAAATAATACAGCCCGGCCTTGTTGTAACACGATATGACTCGCACAAAGTTACAGAGAGAACATAATGGAGTACAGAAATCAGACTTTTGTAAAAGAGGGCTCAGTCATAGATTTGTAACAATGTGCTCAAAAAATATGTAGGATAAAATAAATGAATAGAAAGTTCAAGAAGACAAAAACTCAAGTTTGTACCAAAATGTCTATTAAAAATAGTAGGCAGTAAATACATGGTTGGTAATAAAACGATTAGAAAAGGCTAGGTAACCAGAAATACAAAGAAGCCCTGGTAAAGTAAAATTAGAAGAAAAATAAAGTGAAGGGTGCAATAAATAATGCAATGAATGTATCGGTTATCAAAAAGAAAAAAACCATAAGTAAAAGCAAAGTGTATCGTTAGAGTGAGCAACTTTAGATTCATCTGAAAAAGCTAAGAAGGAAGAGAATAAAACTACAAATCTAAGTCTAAAAAGTAAGAAAGAATAACAAAGTTGACAGAGATGTGTGGAATTTGGGCCACAGGCAAAAAAACTCAATCCAAATCTAACTGAACAGCTGACTAAAAAAAATATTTTCCTGCCAATCTTTAAGTTTAGATTTTTGGCATATCAGCCTAAGAAGACTATTAATGTGCCAACCTTTAAGAAAAGAAGCCATATTGGGGTGACCAGCGTGGACTTATTTACAGACACTGAACTAATTAGTGCGCTTAATAAATTGAAACTAAACAAGACTTCTTCTTCTTTGAGTTCCCTCCTATCGGATATTGAAAACCATCATAACAACACGTATCATGTTGACAGCCGCCCTGAACAGCTCGGCAGACGTACACTCAAACCACTCTCTCAGGTTGCGGTCACAATATCTTCCTTTTGCCATCAGTTCTTTTTCCTCTAATTTTACCCTAAATAATTAGTTTGAGAATGTTGTATCTTTCTCCTCTTAGAATGCGTCCCAGGTACTCAAATTTTCTTTTTTAATGGTTTTATGGATCTCTCTAGTTTTATCAATTCGATGCAGTACTGCTTCGTTGGTAATTTTGTCGGTCCATGAAATTTTAAGGATTGTCCTGTAACACCACATTTCGAATGCCTTCATTTTTTTGATGTTTTCCGTCTTTAATGTCCAGGCCTCCTTTCCATACAGCAGGGTGGGAAAGATGTACCACTTTAGCATTCGGTTTCAAATTTCCAATTTAATGCTGCGGTTACAGAAAATTTTCCCTATTTTAGAAAAGGCACAACGGGCAAGTTCTATTCTGCAGTTGATTTCCTTGGTGTGCTCTGCATTATCTGTTACACATGTTCCCAGGTACTTGTGGGAAGATTATTGGTCTATTATGACTAATGTTTGGGTACTTTGTAGTAGCCATAGCTTTTGTCTTCTTTATGTTTATGTCCAGTCCGTACCTTTTACAGTGGGTGTTTACTGATTCGACTAGGCGCAAAGGTCTTCTATGTTGTCAGTTATAATGTTAGTGTCATCTGCATATATGTTGTTAATTGTCTCGCCATTTATGACAATACCTCCTATCTCTTCTGACAATACCTCTTCGAAGATGCATTCACTATATACATTGAATAAGAGAGGCGACAGTATACATCCCTGTCCACAGCATATTTTAAACTCGTCGCTTAGGTCTTTTCCGACTTTAACTTTAGCTGTTTGGTTCCAGTAGAGGTTAGAGATTATTCTTATATCTCTACTATCAATGTTTTTCCTCTTTAATATCTCTAGTAGGTTGGTAAGTTGGACCCTGTCAAAAGTTTTCTGAAAATTGATGTAGCAAATGTACATTTCGTGGTTCATGTCTAGACACATTCAATCCAAAGAGTGCTTCTCTGGTTCCCATACCTTTCCTAAATCCCATCTCCGTGTCTTCTTCTAATTTTTGGTATATTCAGTTGTGTATTACCTTTAGAAAAATCTTCAAGATGTGGCTCAAACAAGACTAATATTCCAAATTGTAAAAAAAACGTGGTACCAAAAATTGTGCTCGAAATAATGAATCAAGAATTAATGTAGACATTTCCCAGAAAGGTAGAAAGAAGCTAAGCTTACAGTTAGTTAGAATAACCCAAAAGTCATAAATATATTAATTACAAGCCTGACAAATAATCTAAGCAAAATAAACATCTTACCTAATTGGAAATAAACTAAAAAAAAAAAAATGTAAAGAGCAAACTCTCACAAAACTAGTTTAGGTTCATTTAAAAAAGATTTCTGATAGAAATAGAAAATTTTGTTTTCTAATAACAATTGATATTAAGAACAAATTTAACATAATACCGGTAGAATGAAATCATAAAAACATTAAAGAAAATGAGATTATAAAAATCCGCTAGAACTACTTCACGTATAGAAAACTCCTAATAGTTGAAAAAGAATACCTAATTAGTTCCGCAAGGATTCATTCTAGGCCCTCTGCTCACTGCTTTAGAATATCTACTAGGCAATTTTTTGTTACCTAACTAGCTATAAAAGCAAATTTTCTGTGACATTTTATAGTAATCTTCAAGTTTGGTTTCAATCGCTTAACATTTGTCGTTTTTATGTCAATTTAAAGAGACAAAAATGAGTGATTTGCAACTTGAACACAAAAAAAAATTATCAAAAGAATGTTATAGCCCAAAGAATACTCATGAGAGGCACTGTATGAGAAATTAGCTTGTTCTATTTTCAAGTCAAACATTGGTGTTAACAGTTCAAATAGAGCAGAGAATCCGTTCATAAAGAAATAAATGACTGGCAAAATCATTGTTCATCAAATCTTGTTAAAGATTTGGTGTTAAAGTTGCAAAAAACGGACTCCTTAATCCTGTATAAAGTGACCCTAAAAATAGATGAAACCAAAATAAAGTCAAAAAAAGCAATCAAATATTTAGATGTATGGTTCAATTATAACTTAGAAATAAAAGAGCACTTCAGAAGGACTACTGAAAAGGCTGAAAAAATTATATCAGCAATGACTAGCATTAACGGATATTCTAGTAATAAAAAAAAAATGATATGTTCAGTGGCCTATTCCGTAATTCTATAAGGAGCCCAAATATAGAAACAAGCGTTAAGATATGAGAAGTATAAAACTATGTTAATGTCGCAACAAAAAAATTCTTGCTCAATTTCGGCGGTGATGCAAATAGACTTTATGATAGAATACGGGTGGCTTTCCAAAATAAAAAAAAAACATAACATCCATAATAGAATAACAAAAAGTTTGAGTAAAAAATCAAATCTCTAATAAAAGTGAGTAGGTAGAAAACATGGTATAGTAGATTACCAATTTACCCAATTCCTAAGTGATCATGGTTGTTTTAACGCTTACTTAATTAGATTCAAACTGAAGGATAACAGGTACTATAAAACCAAAAATTCAAAACATGTAATCAATGATAAGAACAGAATTAAAGCTGATTTGAACAAAATGATTACTAAAAAAAAACATAATAGTCATAATGGAGCTACAACTACTTTGCACCACCAATTAATAGTCATAATGTTAGCAAATAAACAAAACTAGAATACAATCCATACATAAAGAAAATTACCCAGTAGATTAATAAAGAATCAAGATCCGAGACAAAGAGTAGTACATACGACCTTATAGATTAAAGAGGCACATAATTCGTGTCCGGTTCTAATAAAAGACTTTAACTAATTCCAGAAACAGGCTTTTTAACTCCCAAGTAAAACTACAGTTTTAGTGCTGCGTCAAGCTTACCTAAAACCACATATAAAAAAAGTTCATCAAGAAGAAACAAAAAAAATGAAGAAAGTGAGGTAACATCAAAGCAAAAGACATCGATCAATCTATTGTTTTACAATCACTAGTGGTTTTAAAGACAACATAGTATTGAGAAAGAAAAAAAAACGATAACCCATACTACTACACATTTAAAAAAAGTTAATCAAGAAGAAACACAATCAAACATGTCTAAAAACAATGAATAAAGCAAGGTACCTTTAGAGCAAAAGACATCAATCAATCTATTGTTTTACAATCGCTAGTGGTTTTAAAGATGATAGCTTAGTGAGAAGACTAGAAAAGTTCACAGTGAAAGCATCAAGCGGAACATTGCGTTTTTCTTAAAATTTTTGCTAGCAAAATCTTATTTTTTTCCTTAGACGTTTCCAAACTTCAAAGATAAGGTGGTTATCTGTGCTAAAGCCAAGGAATTTTTTTCGCGCCAAATGTGCTTTAGACAAAAAACAGTACATATTACAATAATACCTTCTATTTATATTTAAAAAAAAATCTGTCACAAATTACAACTTACCATTCCATAGTCAATAATAGTATACAAAGTAGTGTTTAAAAGTTAAAACAAGTTTTTAAACATTTTATTCAACGCCCGTACAGACAAAATTTTTACATAAGGAGACACTAGAATTAAAGAACATTACCGCATCTTCAGACTACGCAATAGTATCTTTCCAAATCTTAAAATTATTCACAACTGCTCTAATGATCAAAAACTAAATCTGTTAGAAACTCTTAAAATTAGCAAATCAAACAATAATCTTGTCGTAAACTAGTTTAATGACCAAACAGACTTTTATAAATCTCCTTTATTTGATATATTTTCATACCCTTCAGCGGAATGTTCTCTGCCATAATCACCTTTAAGCAAAAACCGCCAACCATTAATCTACCTACTTAATCTGATTTTCTTTGTATTGTATGTAATTCATAATAATTTTTAATCACAATAATTGCCATGTAATTTTTTCACCTCTCTGTATATTTTTACGTTTTACTTTTGTACCATCGTCCGATGACCTAGTAATGGTTGAAACTAGTACCGGTTTTTAAATATATTTCGTGATATAGTACATAGTAAATGTGATTTATTTAATTTAATAAAAATCAAACTTATCCTGAAACATGAAAAAAACTTGATGAAAATGTGAATCAAGATCATTTAAGAATTTGAAACACTTCCAGAAGCAATCTCAAACAAATGCCCATATTTTTTTAGCATACTGCCATCTATGGTTCTTTACATTATTAGTAAATATGGAATGTAAAACCAAAGAACATATCATGTATATTGTTAAAACGCATTACATGGTTATTCAATAAATGTTTTGCAGAAACAGTTTGCAAAATAATCAGAAGAGTAAGCTAGTTAGTTTAGATTTTCAGCATATTAGCCAAAAAAAGATTATTAATGTTGCAAAGACGTATGTAAACAATATTAGACCTTTGTTCCACATATTGCATAAGAATAATTAAAAAAAGCAAAATATGCCTAATAAGTGGTTTTCCTTCAGCAATCGAAAAAAAGTTCGATATTAAGCGCTGCTACACTAAAATTTTCAAAATTTGAAAAATCGAAAACAGATATTTGTTTGGTTATACTTCAAGATTTCTAGTTAAATACAACTCTCATATGTCGATTCAAAGCCCAACTTAAAAAAAAATGCTTTTTTCGATCTATTTTAGTAGAAACAGATTAAAAAAAAAATCTGTTTGTACTTCTGTTAGTTCTACTCTGATATTTTAACATGTTTCCGTCGAACTTGAAAAATTACCATACATTAATTTTTCGAGTCGTGTATGGCTTACTTCCCACTAAGGAAAACGAATGCAATTGTTCCTGCGGCTAGCAACCAACACCAGCAGATGCTCAGACAGTTGCAATCCATAGCAAAAAGGTTTTCTTTCTGTAATCAAAAAACTGTTCGATTTTACGTAAAATGATCCAGATATTGATTCAATGTTTAATATTTCTGCAGTTATAGTAAAGTTTTCTAAACAATTTTTTCTTTTCATTATTTATAACATGATTTTTGTTCGGCGCTCAAACCTAAAAAAATAAATCCTGTATAGATGTCATGTAACAGTGCGGAGAATATTTACGACACATGTGCTTGTACTTATAAAATAGCACAAGGACTTTAGTTATTAGTTAGAACTTCAAAATAATTTGTCAAAATTAATTGTATAACTTGAAATATGCAAATTAAAACAGTTACCAACCTCAAAAACAAAATTCGGCTCGTTATTAGTCAAAACTTTTGTCAAAAATGTTGGTAGACATAAGTAACCATATTTAATCGTAATTTCTTTATTTTAATAACAAAAATCATAAAATTGCAGAAATCATCAAAATTGCTATTGTTAGTGTCAAGAAATTCCTAGTTATGTACATAATAGCACAAACAAATTTTTTCAATTCCGTCTGATACAATCTTTCAAACTATTTATAATTTATTATTACTTAATATTGCAGCCAAAAAGATAGAAAGACTTATCTAATTGGCAAGTGTAAGAACTCTTTGTAATTGATAACATGAATAAATCTACCATGCCAGCTAGATGCGCCTATTAATCTGAATAAAATATAGATTTATTATAAAAAGTATAGTTCAATGAATGGCTCAAATTTTTATTATTCCCATAAACATTTCAAAATCAGCTGTTTGCATTTTACCATTTAAAGTCCTGTACAATTTCAACATTAAAACAACATTTGAATAACTTAATCAAATATTTTGATAAGAAATTTTTATTTACTTTTGTTTTATGTCTATATCACTAAGATATATTCAAGCAAATTATTGTGTTTAGTCTACTGCATTAAAGCAATAATTTCTAATAAAATAGCTTTAAACTTGCCTTGGGTTTTAATTAAATGTTAAATCAATGAACCCAGTCGTAAATGTATAATAAAAATTAAGTAATAACTATTAAATTCTGTCGCACTAATAAAATTGAATAAAAAAATGTTAAAATCAATTTACACTACGTCCTCAAATAACATGTTTTAATTGGAATTAGGGTCGCGTGATAACTCGATTGATTTTATTGTCAGCCCTAATATATTGATTAGACGCATTACTATCAATTAATTACAATTTTATACCTATTACGTTAGGTCAGTGTAGATTAAAAATTATTGTTATTTCGTAAAATAACAAATAAATCCATTTTTTGTTACTTCCGTAATATACACATAATAATAAATTAAACATTTTCACTTACGTCCATTATCTGCAGATAATTTCATTTTATCCAAGTCCATAGAATCCCTGTCATTGTAAACCAGGACACCCGCAGCATTGCTTCTAAACGCGTTTTCCACCTTCATCTCAAAACTGCACTTGCCCCTTTTAATAAGGGCTATCCAAGGTTCCCCAGGCGGGGGCAATCTTTTGTCGCCCTTGGAACTTCTAAGGGGTAATTTGCACCCCGTGTGATCATTCTCATGCATCTGATCGTCCAGTCCTGAAGTGACATGCACCAAGAGCCCCGAGGCGGGCCCTACAAAACCGCCCCCATAACGACCCGCCTCGGTACGATCCCATATCCAGCCACTGTCAACTTCTCTTGACACATTTATAAAAGCTGAATAAAACGTGTCGACTCTATCTTGAAATGAAATTGTCGAAGAGAGGTCCTCTGGCACAGGAACCCCATCTACGCAATGTGTGACTAGAACGTGCAGAGCAGCGATCAGGATAACCAATCTGCACAGCTTTTGCTCATGCATAATTAAAAAAAATCTGCAATAAACAAACCGTTTTTAGAATCCAGTAGAAAAATACATGCAGATAGTATACACAGATACACATATCGATCTTTTTCTTTTAGAAAATATTTAAAGTGGCACATCCACCGCAGTGCGTTGGACCTACCCATGGGGTCGACATTTAAAAAAATAACCCAACCTTTGTTTATAATACAAGAATACCCATTGCCCCTATTTATAATATGTCTTGTTGACTGTTTTGTGCAATAGAGAAAATCAAACCGACCTTGTACAATTAACGGTGAAACCTGGTTATCATTTGTATATCTCCTGGCATCTGCTGTTATTCCGCCCCCACACTGAAAAGCGAAATCCCGAAATCTACAACTTTTCCTGTGAGCAGGCGACGACACAAAGAGAACAACGCGGGAGAGAGCGCACTGTTGTTATCACAACACAGTCTCGCTGCGGACTACAGACTGCTGAGTATTCCGTGAGTGTCAATCTGCCTGCCCCGCTCGTGGCTGATCCTGCGCTATCCCCTCTTGTTCAGCCAAGCTCTCCTGCTGACCTGCTGCAAACAAAACCACTATAGATTCATGTACGCGCGGTTGCCATATAATACTATATTTCTTAAATGCCGTGATAATAATTTAAATACATGTAAAAATTAATTTAATTTTGATTAAAAATGTATTTTTATTATTATTTATTATAAAATAGTATAATAAAAAAATATTGCTGTAAATTATTAGCAAAACAACAATAAGCAAGGCGAATTTCGTTTTTACGCTTGTAAAAACAGCAAAACGGCAGTATTGTAGCAGAAAATAAGTAGGTTACGTTAATATAATTTTATTAATTCATGTAATGTGCAATACTGGTTAAAATTAGTGCAATGTAACCTCAAAACCTCTTTTATGTATAAGAAGTAATTGTAAAAAGCTGTGCATTTTAAAATTAACTATCAATTTTCTTTTAATAGTTTGTATTTATAAAATTGTCTAATACTATATCACTTAATTTTAATCGTTTTCTAATTATAAAATTGTTACTACATGTTTTAATAATAATAATAATAAAATTAACTAATAGCGAAAAATGCTGTTTGGTAAACTGATTTACTATAGCAGAGGCAGTTTACTAAAAACATCAACCGCAACACATACATATGCAACTTAAGTCTGCGACTCATAAAGATCAATAGCAATAGCAAAATAATTTGGGGCACTAGGAGTTATTGGCTCAAGTTGAGATAAAAATAATAAAAGTGACAAACAAAATTTTTGAGTTACATTTATACAAATTTTGTAAATATTATCAAGTCATTAAAAGCGTATTAACTTAACTTGCTTACCATAATTCAAAACTGTAGTATTTCGAGTTGTGTCACTTTGCTTGATAAAGAAGCCGTCTTCTATACGCAACATTTCTAAATTGTGACAGTTTTATTGATTATAATTTAAAGATGATGGTAATTTACATTATATTATAATAATTTCCTTTTTTAAAAGCAATCAAAAAGTTTTTCAAACAAAACTAAAGAAACTACTAAATAAATCCTCAATACACATACAATATATTCATCTGAGCTAAATCACTAATATAGAAAAAACAAAAAAAAAAACATTTTTTAATTAAAAAAAGATTTAATTAACAAAACAAAAAAATATTAATAAATGAATTTATTATCAAATGAATTATTATTTGTATTTCTTGAACAATTATAAACAGGTTTGTTGACTTCTGCGTAAAAGTTCTTCAAAATGTTCTTAATGCCTAGAATTTTTTAAGTTAGTATTATTATTATTATTATTATGAATCACTCAAGTGTGCAGTTTTCATCCAAAAAAGATAATATTTACACAATATCTATATGTGTAATAGAACTATATCAACATAATTTTTATACAGTGTTCTCTGAGTGTTCTACCAAGCCACGTGTAACCAAACTAAACTTTAAAAAATACAACGTGTCTCCAATTCATAGCCAACAAAAGTGACGTTGATAATTCAGATGCAGATTAAAATTTTAATGCTTCTTGTGGCAGTATCACAAGTAGTGTAAATAGTCTATTAGACAGTGTTAAAGACAACAAGCTTAAGCTAACATTGAGAAACCAGAAAAAAAGAAGACAAGAAAAGGCAACAAAACCCTGAATGGGTGACTAAAAAGGCAAAAAAACTGAAGAACTCTGAAAAAGCCTATGTATCTGTTAGAAATTAGTTTTAGTTTTTATACTGATACACTGTTTGGTGTTGCCACCTTAAGGCTAAAAGTGTGTTGTGTAGACCACGCTTTGCGACCAGTGTCAACCTAGTACTCAATCTTTACTCACATTGTAAGCTTGTTTTAATAAAATAATTACTAGTTCCGTGTTTTAGAAGTCTTTTCTACTAAAATACATCATAACTCTAACAGCTTATAAACTCATGTAAATCGAAAAAGGATTAAGTGAATTAACTATAAGAAAAGTGAAACGTGAAACGTGTTAAATACAAAATATTATTAAGTTAGTGTGCCTAGTAGCGTAAACGAATCAACCGGTAAAACAAACTCAAGCCTTTCGCGTTTTGAAACTCTAAATTAAAAAAAAAAAAATAACACATGAAAGATGCAGATGGAAGCATTATTTATAAAAAAAACGACTCAGCAATTGCCGGAAAAACGACGGTAAGGCAAAATCCGATACTATATTGTTGATGAACCCTTCTGAATTAAAACAAATTAAGGGTTGTATTCTTGCAAAGTTAAAACTAGAGAGAATTTGTCAGTCAAATGGGCCGGTTCAAAATACAACTTTTTTAATTTATTTTAGATGCGCTATAGAATTTTGCGATGAAATGTCTAGGGCTTAAAGTTATTCGTGTAAAAATCATTGAAGAAAGTAATGCCAGGAAAAACAAAACAAGTTGTAGAAAAGGCAATGTTAACAAAAAAAGATTTCACAAAAATAGAGACAAAACGTTGCCATCAGTGTAGTAAACGTAGACTTAAAGCTGTAAACTGTAAGATTAAAAATGACAAATCTCAATCATACGCAAAGAGTGCCAAAACCGTAACTTTGAAAACAATGCCGATTCAAAGTGCAATAAGCGTTCCGCGCAAATAGTAACAATAGACTTAGAAAATGGTTTCTCAATAGTGATGCTACGTCACATATATGCAAAAATCCTCTATCATTCTCTAAAATAAAAGAAACTGCGAAAGACTGAACCTAGAAAGTACTGGCTCGACAAAAATTGTTGCACAAAGAACAGTATCATTTTGGACTGACGTCGATGGAATCAAGGAAAATGTCACCATAACACATTATGTGTTCCAAGTTTCAAATATTAGCAAAAATTTAATGTTTGTCTCAAAAATTACACATAAGAATTTTGAAGTTTTGATTAGCAAATGTTGAGCAAACGTGATTTAAAAAAAATGGCAAAATTAAATTGCCAAATCAAATCGGCAATCTGTACTTTAATAAATAAATAGTGAGCATAAATGTAAAATAAGTGCTAAGGAGCTAGATCACTTTTCAGGTTTATTTATATGTACAAGATCTTCAAAACAATAAACGCAACAAAACAATATTAGGAATAAAATTAGAAAAATAAAATGATACGCTTAAATGTAAAATTTGTCTCCGTTCAAAAACTCCGTTTTCTAAAAAAATTGAAAAAAAATCTTTTTCTTCTTCTTTGTCAGCTCGGTATACGCCACTGCTCGAAATGCTTACATTACGAGAAACATACAGTTTTAAGTGAATTCCAAATCACTGAAGATATAGTTTATCACTCCATCAGATAAGATTGGGGAGTGGGAAAGCGTATAAACATGTAAAAAGTATATTACAGTATATAGAAATCAAACCGGCAATCTTTGGAGCAGCGGTCAAATGCCTAAGCCACTGCGTTCTAACTTACTAAAAATACTGCATTCTGATCTGTGTGGTCCTATACAAAAGTAATTTCACAGCAAGGCAAAAATATTTTATTACTTTCATTGATGATGGTTGGTGCAAAGTGTGATTTCTTAAAAACAAGAATGAAGTTTTTCAAGTTTTTAAAAAATATAAAGTTTTTGTAGAAAATTATAAAGAAAGAAAGATAAAAATTCTCTAGACAGACAACGTATTCTTAAAAAAAAAAGAGTTTAGTGAATTTGAAAAAAAAACTATAGTAGCATATAACCCAGAACAAAATGAAACGGCTAAAGAAAAAACAAAACTTTTATGGAAATGATGTTTTTTATTTGAATCTGGTCTTCCTTCTTTTTTCTGGTCTAAAACAGTTTTAGCTGCCAGCTATATCTAAAAGTCTGGATAGACAAACACCTTATAAAATACAGAATGGCAAAGTACCAAACGTCAAAGATTAAAGAATGTGGTAATAAAGGCATTTTTATTGTCAAGTTCTTGTTACTATTATTAGAGTAAAAAAATTGCCATAATGGGCGTTTGTACATCTTTAAAAACAAGTTCTAGAATGCCAACTACAAATTTTCTCAAAAAGCAACTTTTGCGGCTGTAATACTCCTTTTAAAACTTGTACAACATAACGTTGAGACCAGCCATAATGCAACAGATTAATTAATAAATTTACCAAACAATATCAAAAACATTAGACAGCCATGTTACTTTGTCAATTTTACGTAAGTTGTCGTCTAGATATCCTCGGTGGTTTAGCACTAGTTTATGCAAACTACTTAGCAAAAAAAAGCGTTACCAGTTATATAGTCAACATATGACCAATTATTATCGGTAAAAGTATTTTAGCCTTTAAGCAGAAACAAAACGCCGCATTTCATTGGACAGAAAAATGTTTACTATTGCAGCTGAAGCAAAATTTAAAAACAATCCAAATCAATTTTAGTGATACATTAATTGCTTAAAAATCAGTTTAAGAGTTTCATCATATATGACTCATAATGAAATTATGACGTCAGACCAACAAGAAATTGTAAACTCATTTGCAAATTTTTTTAATAGTATTTACAAAACTTTAAATCTACCATCAAATTCTAATTCCGTCAATAATACTAATTCATTTAGAATTAAATCCATATCATCCGAAAAAGTTGTGCAAGCTTCTAAACGTCTAAAAGCAAAATACACGTCAGGTCCTGATGGCATTTCTTTTTTCTTAGTCAAAGACTGCGCTACTTTTTTAGCAGGTACACTAGATAATTTGTTTAACTTAATATTAAAAACTTCAACTTTTTTAAAACTATTAAAAATTGCTTATTGCTTATTATCAGCTCAATTTTCAAAAACGGAAGAAGAGAGGAACTTTGGTAAAGTTTTTGAACGGATAATAGCAGAATAGCTTTATTTTGGAGTAAAAAGTCTAATACCAGATAACCAGCACAGTTTTGTTAAGAAATGATCTGCGTAAAATTTGCTATGTTTTACAGAATTTGTTTTCACATCGCTTGAAGTGCGACAGCAAGTGGCTTATATATACACGGATTTCAGTAAGGCTTTTAATACATTAAATCACTGGATTATAATAGATAACTATATTTGTAATCTAATACAGTAATATCTTAATGACCAATTGCAGTATGTTCAGGTTTTTAATTTCAAATCCATTAACTATCCAGCACATAGGGATGTTCCCCAAAAGTCCAACATAGGTTCATTAATTTTTATTATTTTTATTAATGATATTTGCAAAACCTTAAAAAATCAATGTTTACTATATGCTGACAATTTAAAAATATTTTCTACAACTTTATCTATGACTGATTGCATATCACTTCAATCTGACATTCAAATGTTATCTATGTAGTGTAAAACAAACTAGTTGCAACTAAATTTAACAAAATGACATACTCTCGCAAAAAATCAAATATAGTTTATGATTACACTATTGACAATAAACTTTTATCAAAGATTACAACTTACAAAAATTTTTGGGTTGTTTGACAGTTAATTAACATTTAGTAGTCACATAGACAATATTGTCAACTTAGCATTAAAATTGCCGGGATTTGTTATTAGGTCAGGAAAACTATTCTCTAATAAAAGATCTTTGCACGTACTCTATTTTGCTTTTGTCAGAAGTAAATTGAAATATTGTAGTACGATGAGGTCTCCATACTACGCAACTTATTCTTATGCTCTGGAAAAAGTTCAAAAATGTTATTTAAAGTATATGTGCTACCAAGGAGATAGCCACTACCCGCCTCGAAGTCGTACAGATTACGATGTTCTATTAAACCGTTTTGATTTAGACTCTCTTCAAGATCGTCGATAGAAACGCTGATATATTGCTGGCCACTAAGCTGGTTTGCGGAGATGTAGATTGTACGATCCTATTAAGCATTTTAAACTTCTATGTATTAATGCTAGAAACCAACCAACATTTACTTGTTTTAGGTAGCACAGCATCTTAGGACTAAATGCACCGATGAACAGAGTAATGAATGCTGTAAACTCCGTAGCGCCCAATCAAGCGTTTTATTAATAATTTTGTATAATTTGTGTATAACTTTTGTTTATTTTTTGTTCATTTATATGTTTTGTTTATTTTTAACTCATAACTTCACTATATGTGGGATTTATTAACGAAAGAAAAAATAATCCTAAAATACCTGCTAGCATGACGTACCGCAACAGTAATCTACATAATGTTAATGATATAACTAATGCTTTTGCCACTCATTTTTCATCTGTTTATTCCGTAAAAGACAATATTTACGCATTACATTTTTAAAATATTTACCAAAATCCACTACTAACAATTAATAGTTTTATGAGTCCTGATAGTATTCCTGCGTTATTAGTAAAAGACTGTTGCCAGATATTATCAAAACCATTGCTACATATGACGTTAAGAATTGTCGGCCAATAACGTTAATATCTAATTTTGCTAAACTGTTTGAAGTAATGCTGTATAAACCTTTATATTGTTACGTGAGTAATTTTATAAAATTTAATCAGCATGACTTTGTAAAAGGACAGTTACTAATTTATGTAGTTTTACAGATGTTGTCTCAAGGGCCTTAGATGAGAAATATCAAGTTGATGTCATTTACACAGATTTTTCTAAGGCTTTTGACCAAGTTCAACACAACATTCTTATTAAAAAATTGCATTCATTTGGTCTAAGTGATGGCTTAATAAGTTTTTTGGCATCTTATGTTAACAACCGTGTCAATTTTGTTGATCTAAAGGGAATAAATTCACGCACATTTATACGTACTAGTGGGGTTCCTCAGGGCTCAAATTTAGGTCCTTTGCTCTTTTTAATGTTTGTAAACAAAAATTTTAGAGGATATTAATTCAGAATGTCTTATTTATGCTGATGATTTAAAAATGTAAAAAAAAAATACAAAGTATAGATGACTGTACGCTTTTACAAAACGATTTAAATTCACTTCAACTTTGGGCATCAATTAACAAACTCAATTTAAATACGGCTAAATTTAAGTGATGCAATATAGTAGAAAGCAGACTAATATAACATATATGTATTCAATAAATAGTTTACCGCTTGAAAATATTAATTTAATTAAGGATTTAGGTGTTTACTTTGATCCAAAATTAACATTTAAGCAGCATATCGTTAATACAACCAAAAAATGCTATAAAACATTAAGCTTTATTTTACGTAATACCAAACCATTTACTAAAACTGCGCCATCAATGAAATAGAAAAAGTACATAGAAAATTTCTAAAATCTTTGTACTACAGAACACATGGCATCTACCCAAATCGTGGCATCTGAAAATAGTCTTTTTCAAAACGAGTTCAACTTACCAGCTATAGAATCAAGACGTATTATTGCGCAAATATTGTTTGTTTACAAATTAATAAATGGCCATATCAATGATGAATACTTGTTATCCAAACTTAATTTTATTGTGCCCAGAACAAACAGAAGATCAAAAACTGTTTTTTATAAAGAGCGCGCTATGACTAATCATCACCAGGATCTCTTATTTTATCAATGTGCACTAGTGTTAATACGTACTGCAATAATGTTGATATGTTTAATACATCTAGTAGTAGGTTAATATTATATTAGACAGAATTATGTAAGTAAATTTTTTTTTTATAACTTTTGTTGTTTTTGTTTTTGCAAACTATATGTAGCATATATAGTTTATGGTTAACTTCTGTATTGCTATAATAACAACTTTGTAATTAAAAATATGTCAAAAAATTATTAAATTAAACTTTTGTAAAACGTTAACAAAAACAAAATTGCAGTACACCAACTATAACACAGTATGGAGAATATCGCAGAATTTCTTAATGTTGTATTTAAACAAAATAATTTAGTTACTATGGTGATCACAGCTACCACAGTTATTAAAACTATTCTAATTTAAAAGTTAGCAATAAAAAATTAACAAAAAATAAATGAAAAAAAAAATTAAAGCAATTATAAAAAGTTTTTCAATAAAAAGTTTCAGTTTGAATAGCAGGCTATTTGGGCAGCTGTCAATTTTGAAGCTATTATCTTTTGACATTTGACAAGTAAAAACTACGCCATTATTAAAAATGGAACAAAACACGCTTCAACAACGCATTGAAATTATTAAAATTCACTACAAAAATGGTGAAAAAATTTCAGTCACAGTTCGTAAAACTAAAACACTTTTTGGTCGTCGTAAAGCATCTTCTTTAGAATTAGACATTCCACAAACGACATTACACCGTATTTTGCATAAAGACTTAAGTCTTAGGGCTTTTAAAGTTCAGTTAACACAAGAACTCAAGCCGGTCAATCACCATAAACGTCGTATCTTTGCTGATTGGGTTCTTCAAATGCATGATCCAGAAATTTATCAAAAAATCATCTTCAGTGATGAGGCTCATTTTCACCTCGGAGGCTACGTTAATAAGCAGAATTGTCGCAATTGGGGCTTAGAAAATCCATTCTCAACGTGTCACTGTTTGGTGCGGTTTTTAGGCTGGCAGTGTGATTGGACTCTACTTTTTCAAAAATGAAACAGGCGCAACTGTTACGGTGAATGGATGGCGCTACCAAGCTATGATTAATAATTTTTTTATGGCCGGAATTAGAAGATAATGATGTGGACGACGTTTATTTTCAACAAAACTGCGCTACATTCGTAATTTTGCAAAAAAAGTTTCCTGACGGTGTTATTTCTCGAAGAGGTGATCACAATTGGCCACCAAAATCTTGTGGTTTAACACCTTCAGACTTTTTTCTATGCCAATGCTCCACAATCGATTCAAGACCTTAAATATGGAATTCGTGAAGTTATCGAGGACATACAGCCGCAATTGTGCAAATTGGTCATGGAAAATATCATAAAAAGAATGTGGTACTGCAACCGTAACCGTGGCAGCCATTTGACTGATATAGTTTTCAAATATTAATTGCATACCTTTTTCTTTACAATGAAATAAACATTTATTGATTTTTCTTAAAAAATACCCATTTTTTTTTTAATATCAAAATGAAACCTCTATAGTTAGTCGCTTTTTATACCGGTCAGAGTACTTAAAACTGTTTACTTACTACACTTTTTTTTAAGCATCTTCAAAATAAATCACTGGTTTTGATATTAAATTGGTTGTTAGGACAAAAGAAGTAATGATAGTATGACCACAATTCACAAAGTATAAATGTTGTGCAGGATTGGTATATTGTCTTTTTTTATTAAAAAATACACAAATTGCTAAAATAAAAGCTTATTATTTTACAATACATCAAATAACTGCTCTGTAATGTGTCAATATTTTTCTAGAATAATACAATTATTATTTTTTGAAAATTATTATCACAATAAAAAGTTTAGTAAATTTATGGTGCAATAAAGTAATACTTTTAAAACTGCTATTGTCAAATCGGGTAGGACTTATCTTGTTCCCGATATAAAAAGTTGAGTTGTTTGAAACAATAAGTAAGCATACACTGTGCTCAAAAAAATCCTAAACCATTTGAAAATGTTTTGATAAGAGATTAATTTTTATCAAAAAAATAGCTTGCAACAGTTAGCTTTCATTGCGGGATGCAAGAGGCAAGACACGTCAACGCTACAATCCAGCACTTCATCCAATAAACATATCCGTAGATAAAAACCTGAGTAAGTCAAAACAAACTGACCGACGTTACTAATATTTCTAATCTACCAAGAAAAACAAAGATACAAACAAATATCACACTTTTAAAAATGAAGACAATAGATAAAATAGAAAAAAACAGAACAGTTTTTAAGAAGACAATACCTAAACCATAATTTATAAACTAAAAAAAAATTAAGAATTTATTGTATTTTAGATATTAACTTCTAGCAAACAAAATAACAAAGAATAACAATGTTTTAGGTTTCCAATTACCTACTCAATTGCTAATAACTAAACAAGGCTTTGGCAACCAAGCATTGACAGAATACCCATAATACACAATCAGCTTGATTAAATCCTTACTGCGTTTTGTTTGAGTCAACAAAAACCCACCCCAACTCAAAAAATCAAAGTTTTATTTAATGTTAAATATACCAAAAGTAAAACTACAGATTACAACAAATGTATCTTAGAAGTTCTAGAGAAATAGCTATAATGATCGGTGACTTTGACGCAAAATGATCTTAATATTGCAAATACAAGGATATAGGAGTTGCTCAATAGTAATTACACAAAACAAATTCTGATACGTCAATAAGAAATCCAAAAAATCTTAGTAAAAGCTGGTATTTTAATCATAGCTTAATCCGTTGTTATTTTTTTTAAACGGACTAGAGCTTTTTAAACAAAAAATGCGATTAAGTTAAAAAACGCCAAAAAAACTAAAAAAAATCGTAGAATTTTTTTTATGGGCTTTATACTCTCATATACCGATCAAAGAACTACTAATAAGTTATAAAAACTAAAAAAAAAAATACATAAGCAAGTTTTTCAATGCACCCCATCCCCAGCTCTGGTCCGTTTGAAATGGAATTGCCCATTTACAAATAATACATTATGACAGATTACATTGACAAACTGAGTAAGTTTATTAATTAAAAAACACAAAACTGGTTTGAACCGAGCTTAAACTCTAATCTTGGCTTAAGCGGTAAGTGAAAGACCGGCCTTAAAGCAACGTGTAGGAGTGATCACAGTTTAAACTAAAATCGTGTAAGACAAGAACGACAAAGAACAGCAAAGAACTTAAAAATTTATGATAAAGATAAATTCTGCAATAAATTTAATAAAAGCTAGTACTAGAAACCCCGCTGAAAAAGCATCAGCAATGAATGACAAATGATACTTAATCAAGCAAAGTTAGTACGCAATTTATTAAAAAAACGTAATAAGAACCCAAAAAATGCTTAACAAACTTGCTCAATAGTAACATTGCTTTCTAGCAATATGCATAGAGAATTAGGCGTTTAGATTGTTTCTTATTGAATTCAAACTTTTAAAATAAAATATTTTATAACGCTTTGCATAGCGAAATTATGTTTCATACAAACACCAAATAGAAAAATTAGATGGTTTTACTTTTTTTTATTATAATTTTATTGTTCCGCATTATAGAATATTATTAAAATTAAACACAGCTGTTGTACTATTATATAATCACATTAAATACTAAAAGTATTTGTTTACATTGTTAAAAAGTACACACACCTTGTGAATATAACTCAATTTTTTAATTGTTTCATATTTGTGGCCGCTATTTATTTCATTGCATTATATAGCATAAAATGTCTAAATATAACACTTGGAAGTAATTCATATTTTTGTTAACATTTAACTAGCATATTTGTGTATTTATTTGTTTCTTATGTGACATGAAAGACAGTAAGCTATTTGTTTATCTTTTTTTTTTGTTTTTTTTGTGACCCTCTCTTAAATTAAGTTTTAAATAGCCACATTTTAAACATGTTTATATGCGCTTAAGTTCATTGTTCTGTGATTCATGAATTTTCTGAAAAGTAACTGTCGTGTTTTGCCGGTCGACATACTAAACGCAGACAGCACATGTGAACGCACATTATGATAAACTGTAAAATTAAAAATAAATTGCATATTGAGACTGTAAAAATATGTGTAATATGATTCAAGTAAAATGTGAATTGAACGTATAAATGAAAAATTATAAATATTGTTATTGATAACAATATTGTATATTTAAAGATTATAGATTGTGATTGATTTTTAAATTATGTTATTTATGCAATTATTGTAAAATATTTGTTTTAATAAATTATAATTATGTTTTAAAAATAAATTACTTTCAATAGTGGAAGGTCGTTCCCGTTAAATATATAACATTATTTTTCAATAACAATTATGCATTTAAATTGAAAATGTTGAATAAATAGTTAAGAAATCTCAAGATCGCCATAAGAGCACGCACTAACCTTGTAATGTTTTAACGCCCCCGAACTTGTTTACCTTTAAGTCTACTTACTTGGAGAAAGATGAGCAAACATAAAATTGATATAAAAAGAATATGGTAAACTGTAAACATTAAATAAAAATATAAAATTATTACTTTAGTTTTAAAAAATTAGTTATTGTCAATAATATTTTCTTAGGAATTTGTTCCAACAGAAAATACTTTTGAATTTTAATGAGTGACTCCACTCATATTTTATACCAAATATAAGATTTAAGCAATCTTGATATTCATCTTAAAAAGGATAGAAAAGAATATCAGTGCCGTGTTATAGTTTTATTAGAAAAGTTTTAGTATGTCCAAACTTTCTATAGAGATGGTATCAAAATTATTTAATTAGTCTGGCAAATTATAATGAAACGTTTAACACCAGAACAATGCTTGTAAAATGTCAAAATTTATTACCAACACTAGTATTCTGTGCGCCAAGCTTGTAAAATACTTCACAGGAATGTGTTTTCATTTAAAACGTAGTCTGCGTCTGCCAGTTAGTTTGCATTTTGAAGAATAAACGTTTAATACAAATTATGAAAACATTGTCAAAACCTGTAACACAAAAATAACGATTTGGCTTTGAACTTTGTACCAAAATAGTCGTGTTTTATGCTGGTTATTTATTTCAGAGTAAGCCACAACGAAAAAGTAATCAACAAAGTAATAACAACAATAAAAGAAAGAAAAGCACCCAGTTCAGCCAACACAGAAGCAGTATTTCTAAAACATGCAAAACACAGAACAATAAGCTTAATGGACCACCATCTAAAAATATTCCTTAAAACTTTGACAGTTTCAACATCACAAAATAATAGACATCATAAAATACAGGGTTAGATGACAAAGACTTAAGAATCATCACCAAGCTCTACTAGAATCAGACCGCCTTCGTCAGATTAAAAGGAGGAAATACAGACAAGATCCTACGAGGTGTGAGACAAGAGTGCACACTATCCTTCTTACTCATCAACTTATACGCAAAACAAATTTTCAAAAAGCCATAGAAAACATCAAAGCAATAATCTTGATAAATAGAAAAAATCTAAACAACATACAATACTCAGACGATACAATCATCTTTGCCAACACTATAGAAGAATTACAAATATCCTGGCTCAAAAACCTATAAACATGTTTCGTAATAATGACCACACAACTATTCAGAACTGCAACAAAATGATGATAACAAACATGATTGCCACATTTAAAACGAATACGTACCCTAAGAAGAAGAAAGCCACAACGTGACATCAACCTTATTCTTTTTTAGTTTACATTTTCTAACTCAAAGCAAGTTTTCATCTCAGATTAATTAAGTTTATTTAAGGTAAGCTTATCTATTAGCGTATATGTACCAAAAGTCTTTCAATATTTCAACTGCATGCAGTATAAACCTTCATTAACTAAACAAATTTGCCCTAAATACTTTTAGCAATCCAAAATAAAACAATCTATGACTTTTTAAAGATTTTTTTTTTCATAAAGCTCTACAACTTAAACCTATCTAATTTTAACAAACTACCCCGGCAAACTCCTTGCCAACTCATCAATACTATTGCCTATCATAATTGCTCAGTCAGAAATTAGGTTATCTCTGACTATAAAACAACTAGAAAGAAATTTCTCAAGCGGAAAAGATCGAATAGCAAGGAGCTCCGTTCTTACAAACATTCATCTTTTTAATCCATTCCCGGTCTACCAATGCATTGTTTACAACTTAGTATCTCAATCTAACATTAAATTATGCGCCGATAGATCTAGTTAGTTGGAATATTCAACCTAGATATAATAAAAAACCAGAACTGTTACGCAACTAAAGATTAATGCAGTTTCATTGTGTAAAACTTGGGTTTAACCAAATAAACCTTTTGCAATTCTTCGGTGTAGCTTTTTTATTATAAAATTATTTTAACAAATACATTATTAGTTTCTAATAGAGTTTACTCACTCAAATAACTTATTACATCTGTAATAAACATAGTAAATTGTTTTATTAATTCATAAACAAAAATTTATGTGAACTGTATAATTTAATATATATTCAATTACAAATGACAAACTTAAAATAATGATGTTTTGCAGTTTGGTATGGCTTGGTTGTATTTATCCAAATTGATTAATGTAGCTGACCATATCTACAACTGTTTCTTTAATTCCTTGATTCAATTGGTGTCTTTTTGTGAGAAGTCTGATAATCTTCTTTCGTAGGTTCTCGCCTTTTTCATATAATAACTCTTATTAATAGGCTATTGTTCCGTAAATTCCATCAGGTATAATAATGTAATAAATAGAATTATACTTAACAATTGTATAATTTAAGATTTAATAAATGTTTATGAACTTTACATTTAAAAAATGTAAACTCAACCGGACAAGATTAATTCAAAAAATTACTGTTTATACATTTCCACTGTAACAAAAAATCATCTTTTCTTTTTGTCACACAAAACAAACTGGCCTACTAACCTTTTTCTAATACCAAACATAACCTCACTAAAATAAAGAATTTTGAAATTAATGTATCCCGTCTGTCGAAGGTAACGTATAAATTTTGTTAACCGGTCTAATAAGTTCACAAGTAATAGATTTAATTTTTACCACTCGTGTTACACCTATTCTGAAGGTAGCAGACCAGGACTGAACCAAAACACCAAATCACCCTTTTTAAGTAAAGAATGATTGGTTTTAATATTTGAACGCAAAATCTGAGTATGAATATATTCATGACTCCAACGTTTCCAAAAAGATTGCAATAATTGATTAGACAATTTCCAGAGTTTGATCAGTTTTCTTCTAACCTTGACAAAATAAGTCCATCCACTAAAAAATTCTTAAGAGGTAAATAATCAAACCCATCTTAAGGATCATTTAAGAATTCACACTAAGGCCGCAAATTCAAGATAGCTTCAACCTTAATAATTATGGTGTTAAACTCTTCATAAGATAAAAGTTGTTGTCCAATTACTCTTTGAAAATGATAATTGAACAATTTTACTCCATCCTCTCAAATTCCTCCAAAGTCAAGAGCATAAGAAGGTTGAAATATCCATTCAATTTTCCAAACGGCTATATAATCAGACAAGATTCTATTATTAACAAAATAATTTTAAATAACTCCTTGAGTTACTTTGCTGCCCCACAAAAATTACTACCTTAATCTGAAAAAACTTTCAACTTTCAACTTTTCAACTTGAAAATCTATCCAGAGCTCTTAAACATGCTTCAGATAAAAGACTGGTCACACATTCTAAATGTATTGCTTTAGTCACCATGCAAACAAACAACACCAAATAACATTTTACTACCTTATTACATCTAAGAAGTGATGCTTTAATAGAAAACCGCATAATCGATACCAACATGACAAAAAATCATTGTCGGCTTTAATCGATATGCCGGTAATTCTGCCCTGATTGGCTCTATAGGCATTGTCTTTAAACAATAACAAACTAAACATTAAAAGATCTAATGACAAAGTAGACTTTATGTTTCTGGAATCCAAAAGCTACAAAAAAGTTAAAACTGAATCAATTTTGGACCACCATGTCCTAAAAATGTATAAAATTGCTAATCGACTTTTATTTAGAATCAAATAAAGATGTTTACTTAAATAAGTTAACTGAGATCGATCAATTTAACCCCCCACGGAGTCAAACCTCTATAATATTTCAAAATCTCTACATCCTTTTTCAATGATCCCTTTCCTTATTTAACATTGTCTTTTGAGTTAGTTTCAGAAGTAAACAAACCCTGACTAGCCGGATCTGCAAGATTTTGAGTTCCTGTAACATGTCTCCAAACCAAATAGGATCTTCCATTGGATAAAGTTCAAAAGTAACAGAAACTGTAAAAAATAATTTAGACAACAACCATGCAGCTTCTAACTCCAAACGGAGTACCGTTTTTAGAGAAGCCACACGAGATTTAGCCACTACCAAATTAATTTCAAAAGAATCAAAAGTTTCAATACGCAGATAAATTACTGCTCCCATTCCACAAATACTAGCATCAGAAAAACTTATCAAACAAAGTTTAACAAACCTTTTTGGAATAATGCATCGTGGTATACAATTTTTTTTTTCGAATCAATTATTTCATCCATGATTCGTGTATAAATATTTAAAATATTTACTGGCAATGGATCATTCCAATTAACTTTCAACAACTAAAGTGGTTGTAATAAAACGTTTCACAAAAAACAAAAAAACTCAAATATCCATTAATGTCAAAGGTGTAGGGTGTTTGGTGTAATAATAAATAACTTTGCAGAGTAAAAGTATATGTTTATTAACGTAGTCTGGTAGTTGTCGCTAACCAATATCAACTGACTATACATGTTTATTTTCTCCTTTTATATACAAACAACAAGTATATTTTATACAATAATAAATATTTTATTAGTATCGCATTAGTGAAAACCGGCCATTAAGTATCCTGGTATTCCTTAATGTAATCCTCTTAATGTGGGACGCTTTGAGGCATATTTATTACAGGGTCAAACCCTGTCCACCTGGATAAGATTAAATTAATAAAAGGATGCCTCGACAGTCGCCACAGATACACCCCCCCCCCCCCCCCCCTGCTAGTGGGTAACTAAACATAAGAAAACAAACAAACAAAAAAATATAAATATATACATAAGAATAATGATTATGAAACTCCGGCTTGCAGTCGGTCTGGAAATCGTACTCGTCTTCCTGATCGAGTTTTGTTGTTCAATGGCTAATTTTTTTGTTGGTCGGCTGGAAATTCGGTAATATTTTGTTGCTGGAGTTGCGTATCATCTTCTGTGATGACATATGCGGGTTTTAAACGATCGATTGACACTTTGACTTGTTTGCCTTTGATAAGAATGGTAAATATCTTATCGGATCGTCTGACTACTGGGTAGGGACCTTTGTATGGCATTTGAAAGGCTTTCTTGATACCCTCAATTCGCACGAAAACCTGGTCACAGAAACTGAGGTCATTGAACACGAAAGTAGGTTTATTCCCGTGGTTTGAGCCCGGAACTGGTTTTAGGTCTGCAAAATGTTTCTTTAAATTGTTGACAAACTGGGATGTTGCTTCGAGATTCGCATTTACACTAGGTACCAAAAATTGTCCTGGTAAACGCAGAGGTTTTCCATACATCAGTTCCGCAATGGAAGATTTGAGGTTGTCGCGCCAAGCTGTTCTGAGACCCAGAAGAATTATTGGAAGGCTTTCTGTCCATGCTTTGTCAGCATGACACTTAATTGCGGCCTTCATCTGACGATGAAGTTGTTCTACCATATCATTGGAAGAGAGGTGATATGTTGTCGTGTTGATATGTTCTATTCCAAGAAAGGCGTTCAGCTCCTTAAACAGATTAGATTTAAACTGTTTGCCTTGGTCAGTAGTAATCCGCAACGGTACTCCAAATCTGGCAATCCAGTTATCAAATATTGTTCTGGCGATTGTTTCCGCCAAGGTGTTATCTACAGGATACGCTTCTGGCCATCGTGATAAACGGTCGACGATTGTAAGCACATTCTGGTAGCCGTTTGAGGAAGGTAAAGGTCCTACCAGATCAATGTGAATATGTTCGAATCTTCCTGATGGTGGTGTGAAATTTCCTACTGGCGATGAAACGTGACGAAAAATCTTTGCTCGCTGACATTGTAAACAAGCGCGTACCCATCTTTTAATGTGAGTTTTTATAGAAGGCCATACGTAGCTACTAACTTTACCGTAGTCTTGACGCCTGGCTGTGCTAAGTGTAGAGAGTTGAAAATAGTTTGTCGAATGGGTTTCGTGACAAATGGCCAAGCTATCGAAGTAGACACGTCGCAGTATAGTTTGGTATTTGTTTCTGGAAGTGTCACTATTTTAAGTTGAAGCGCTGATCCTGGTTGTAGGAATTTTTAAAGCTTCTCGTCTGTTGTCTGGGATTTTGCTAAAGCTGCAAAGTTGATCCCTTCGGAGACTCCTTCAGTTCTAGACAGTGTGTCTGCCACAACGTTTTTACTCCCAGAAGCGTGCCAGATGTCGGAGGTAAATTGCCCGATAAAATCAAGATGTCGAAATTGGCGAAGTGAACACTTGTCTGCTTTTTGTTGAAAGGCAAAGGTAATAGGCTTGTAATCCGTATATATGAAAAAATTTCTACCTTCCATCATGTGTCAAAAATATTTTAAGGCCTTGTAGATGGCCAGCAGTTCTCGATCATAGGCACCGTATTTCTGTTCGGCGCTTGTCAACTTCTTTGAAAAGAAACCCAGCGGTTGCCACTCGCTGTCTACAAACTGCTGTAGGGCTGCTCCAAGTGCAAAATCTGATGCATCGGTAAAAATGGCGAGTGGGGCTTCTACTGCTAGATATGTTAGCAAAGCAGCTTTGGCTAAACTATTTGTACATTTCTCAAAAGCTATCCGTGCCTCTGGATTCCATGGGATCAATGCTTTCCCTTTTAAATTTCCTCGTAGAAGTTCGTTGAGAGGTGCTTGCAGAGCTGCTGCTTTTGGGATACTAAGTCTGTAAAAATTGATGGTTTCCAAAAAACGTCGTAGATCTTTTGCAGATTTAGGTAGTGAAAAATTTGTAATGGCATCAACCTTCTCATGAAGTGGATCTCCTGTTGCGTAACTTGGAATCCAAAGAATCTAACTGCATATTCTCCCCAGGTACATTTG
The DNA here is from genome assembly GCA_963932245.1 of Tachinus rufipes. Taxonomy (NCBI): domain Eukaryota; kingdom Metazoa; phylum Arthropoda; class Insecta; order Coleoptera; family Staphylinidae; genus Tachinus; species Tachinus rufipes. The sequence continues at coordinate 81,087,529 of OZ010745.1, read as the reverse complement.
GCGAGATTAATTAAAATTCCATATTGTTTTAAACGCTCAAACACTTGACGAAGATGATCTTTGTGCTTTGTTTCTGAACTGGATGCGATTAAAACGTCGTCGATGTAAACGTAGATAAAATTTAAATTCCTGAGGACTTCGTTCATGAATCGTTGACAGGTCTGTGCTGCATTTCGGAGTCCAAAAGTCATAAACGGAAACTCAAATAAACCAAAAAGTGTTGTGATTGCAGTTTTTTGAATATACTTTTCGGTAACTAGGTCAATGGTAGAAAAAATCTTTTTTTCATAGAGAATGTGAGCGAAATCCTGTAGGTGTGGTACTGGATACTTGTCGGGGACGGTTCTTGAATTTAACCTTCTATAATCTCCACAGGGTCTCCATTTACCACCTTGTTTAGGTACCATGTGCAGTGGAAATGCCCAACTACTTTTTGAAGGCCTTGCTATACCCATGTGAATCATGTCTTGAAATTCTTTCTTTGCTTCTTTCAATCTGTCAGGAGCAAGGCGTCGAGGTTTATCTGTGACAGGTGGGCCAGGGGAGACGAGTATTGCATGTTTTGTTGAATGCTTAGGTTCGATAAATACTCCTGCTGGGCGTGTTATCTCCGGGTACTGTTCAAGGAATTGATGCCATATGGAAGGTTCTTGAACAACACGGATTCCTACCCAAGTATCCTGACAGGGGAAAACTATTCCCGATATAGATAGTGTAGTAAGTTCGTCGATCAAACGATGACTTTTGATGTCTACCAAGACATAATGGGATAGAAAATCTGCCCCGATAATTGGCTTGCTGACGTCGGCGATGACAAAACGCCAGTTAAACAGACGCCTGAGTCCCAAATCTAACGAAAACGATTCAAATCCACACGTTGCAATTGCGGAATTGTTGGCAGCTAGCAGAGTATAGTTTGTTTTAGGTATTTGTCCGTGAGTTAATTACTGTGGATACGCGCAGATATCGGCTCCTGTATCGATTAAGTATTGAATTTTTGTTTGTTTATCGGAGACAAATAGGCGGCGAGACTTTGGACAAATGTCGCTGGTTTCCATTAACAACTGCCCCTCTCGTTTCCCGACACATAATTGCATGGCGGATTGCATTTCTTAGCATCTGCACCAAAATTTGAATGATACCAGCACATTTCATTTTGAGATGTATTTCGTGAACGGCTGCGATTATTGTATTTTGATCGACTGAGAGAGCAAGATTGGTGTTGATTGCTCCTTGAAGAAACCTCTTAAAAGGTTGCTGTTACTTCGGCAATTCTTGTTGTTAATATGGTTCATTGTTGGAACATGGGTGACGAAATTGTTGCTTCAGCAATGCTGTGTTGTGGAGATGTGTCCAGAATAGCGTCGGCGAGATTACCTAACTTATCCAGCTGATCACCCTTTTGTGTGGCGAGAATGACTTGCACTGATTTTGGCAATCGCCCGAGCCAGAGTGGTCGTAGTGCGTCGTCTGAAAAAATACTTTTTTTGTCTCCAATCTTTTCGTGCTCCAAAAGTCGGCGAGTCTTGTGTGTCTTGTGAAACACTTAACCGGCGTATCAATTCCATTTTTAATTTCGTATATTTTTGGTCATCTGGTGGGGAAGTCAAAACGTCCCGAACTTCAAGTGCAAATTTTGAATCCAAGTTTCCGGCAATGTAATTAAATTTTGTTTCTTCCGTGATGATGCCTGCAAGCGCGAATTGCGTTTCAACTTGGGCAAACCATAACTCAGGGTCTGTTGGCCAGAATGGTGGTATTCGGACCGCTACACGGTCAATTGATGTCGGTTCAGTTTCCGGCATTGTTTAAATGTCGATGATGAGTGTAAAAAAAAAATGTACGTTGTTGTAAAAAAACACAAAACACCACTAAGTATTTAAAAATCACGTCGGTGTCACCAGTTGTAGGGTGTTTGGTGTAATAATAAATAACCCATTTTGCCAATTCAAAACCTCCGCAACGCAAAAGTCTTATCAATTGACCTTTTAATTCCAAAGCTTTATCTTCATCAGGAGCTCTCCATAAAATGTCATCGACATAAATTTTATTTTTTAAAGCTTCCGCTGCTAAAGGAAAAAAATTTCCTTCATCTTCAATTAACTGAAGAATGAACCTTAGAACTAAATAAGGACTAGAAGTAGCCCCAAAAATTACTCTTGCATGTTCAAATTCTTTAATTGAATCATTAGAATTAAAGCGCCAAAAGATATGTTAAAAAACACGATTTTTTTTATGCAAAAAGTTAATGCCGCTTGATAAAACCTGAAACGTGCCAATATTTGACCTATGTCTGTTTGCAGTTTTCTACCAGAGAAAAGAGTATCATTTAATGAAATACCGTTAGAATCCTTCTCCCGTGATGTGTCAAAATATATGAAACTAGTTGTTTTGTAAGCATCAAATGACCTTGATCAATGTAATTTTGTATGTTTTTGGAATATAATTTCTTAAAAGTTTTATCTCGTTGAAAACGAGCTTCCAATTGATAAAAACGTTTCAAAGCATGTTTTCTATTGTTACTTAAAACAGAACAAATATTTGCTTTAAAAGGTAACCTAGTAATGTAACGTCCATTTTTATCTCTAAAAACAGTTTTTACAAAATAATCTTTACACAGAATTTTTTCTAGTAATAAAAAAAAACTGAAAGAGATTTCTCCATCTCCCAAAAAGCTCGAAACAATTGTTCAAGAAAGGGACAAACAAATTCCGAATTCATAATTAAGGAATTCAAAGTCAAACTAGCTTTAATAATCTTATCCGGAGATAGATTGCTTAAACAAAGTTTTTCCAAAAGCAGCAAACCAAGACTAAAGTCAGAAGCCTTGTTGGAACAAGACGAGTCACTAACAACGTACTCCTATGCATCCAAAAAAGATAGAAAGTTAATGTCAGAAGCCTTGTTAAAACAAGACAAGTCATTAACGACGTACTCCTCTGCATCTGAAAAAATAAAAGGTTTATGTCAAAGGCCTTGTTAAAATAAAACCAGCCACTAACGACGTACTTTTTTGCATTCGAAAAGGATAGAAGGATAATGTCAGAGGCCTTGTTAAAACAAGACAAGCCACTAACCGTGCATTCCCGTGTTTAATAGAATCAGACATCTTAACAGTCAGGGCCAGTTTAGGCAACATCAAATCAAAATGAACACACATAGAATTCGTAATGTTTAGCTCATTTTCAATTCTATTTTTCACAAAGCCCGTCACTATCCGACTTAAGTTAGTTAAGATAGCACTTTGATTTCCTTTAATATGTGCTGGGCAAAGTAGAGTAATATCCAAAACAAATTCTAAACCCAACAAAATACCTACATTTAGCATTACATAAAAATAAGGATCTGCCAAAAATAAATTTGAAAACCGACTTTTAACTTCATCAAAAATAAGAGCAGTGAGCAGATCAGCTGTAATTTTAGGTAGCACTACAGTTTTAAAATATAAATAAAAATCTGTATTGAATTTAGAGCGTAAAAGACAACTCACCATTCCTTTGGATGAACCTACCAAGAACTGACCAACTCCATTAAAAAAAAGGACATATTCTTCTTGAAAGTTGCAATCTGTCAGCTAATTCCTGAGTTATGAAATTGACTTGACTTCTTAAATCAATTATCAAACGACAGTCTACCCAAAATCCATCAATGTTGCAGATTCTCGATTGTGCAGTTCTTAAAACAGCTACAAAATTTGTGAATGATTGCGGACTCACAAAATTCAAAAACACAGAATTTAAAAGAGAACCAGGTTTTTTTTTTCTTTTAATCATTGCATGAAAAATCTTGTTAGATGTTTCGCACAAAAACTTTGAAACACATCTTGAAAAATGATGAGAACCCAAACAAACAAAACAACGTTTATGAGCTTTGGCTATTTTATATCTGAAACTTGAGGTTCCCGATAAGAACGCAGAAGAGTTTATTAATCGATGGTTGGTCTTACACAAAGAACACTCAAAGGAAAATGTCTTGGGTTTGATCTTTCCGACCCCCATGTAAACTCTTTTTGAAAACTCTTTTAGATAAAAAAAAAGATAGATTAGATTTTGTTAGAACTGAAGAAGCTTTCAAAACCAAGTCAGCAACAATGTCTGTTTGGTTAAAAAATCTATAACATTTAAAAAAAAGGAATCTCTGAATCTAAATGTTGAGATTCAAAATCTTTTCTCATTTTAGAATATAACAAACTTAAAGAAAGTTTTAACAAAATGTAATCTGAAATATCATTCAAACCTAAAGTTTTCAAAGAATTTACATTGGCTTGTATCACATCCAAAAGATGCAGAACCCCTTTAAGATTATCGAATATTACAGGACTTAGTTGCAATATATTTGAAAGGTAATAATTTGCAATAATTCTTTTATTTGTATATTGTTTTATTAACAGATCATACATACATGTAGTTGCCAGTTTATCAAGATCAACATTAAATTCCTCATGATTAAAGGCGAATAAGGATAATTGATCTAACAAACTCTCATAAACTTTTAAACTCAACAATAAATTTTCGGCTCTCACCTTAAAGATATTCCAACCGGCTGGCATCTCTCCAATCATGGAGTTTTGCCTCCAATTGGTCTCTCTTATTAATAAGAGCCAAAAACTTCTTCCTTTCGGAGATTGTCGGTTCAGCCATCCAAAAATGTGGTTTAAATTGAAAGAAAAAAATAAAAACAAACCGTACTCCCGCCACACAAAATACAGTAATAATTAATTGAAGAAAAAATAATTTAATAAATTATATTAAGTGTCAAAATGACATTTAAATATTTTATCAAATAAACTAATCAAATTTGTAAATGTTATTTTTAAATTTATCTATAAAATATCCGGTTCGAAGCACCAATTTGTTTGGGGTGATTGTGGACTGTATAATTTATATTATTTTCAATTACAAATTACAAACTTAAAATAATGATGTTTTGCAGTTTGATATGGCTTGGTTGTATTTATCCAAATTGATTAATGTAGCTGACTATTTCTACAACTGTTTCTTTAATTCCTTGATTTAATAGGTTTCTCGCCTTTTTCATATAATAACTCCTATTAATAAGATATTCTTCCGTAAATTCCATTAGGTATAATGATGTAATAAATAGAATTAAACTTAACAATTGTATAATTTAAAATTCAATAAATGTTTATGTATTTTACATTTTAAAAATGTAAACTCAACCGCACAAGATTAATTCAAAAAAATTACTGTTTATACATTTCCACAGTAACGGAAAATCATCTTTTCTTTTTGTCACACAATCTTTTTTCTAATACCAAACAGAGGTCACAAACATCAATTATATTAATAAGAGAAGATAATTATAAAGGATTATTCTCTTTCTTTTGCCTTAATATCTTTTTTAAGTCCAAAATTTCTAACCTCACCATTTGTCAAGACAAGAAATAAATAAATATTATTAATTAACATACAACAATGCTACAATTAAACACATTAAAAATATTGTCGTATTCAACAATAACTTGCTTTCTGCATCAATAACAAATAAAAAAGTTTTATAAAATGTTCTTTAAAATTGTTTATAAAATATAGCTGAAAAAATACATATAGCTATATGTATAGCTGCGAGTATTCAGACGAAGGCATACTGTAATATAAAATGAGTCGCCCAAATACGTCTCTAAGGTCCCATTTTAAACGTGTCACCTGTATGCAATATATGAAATCTGGGATGCGTATGAAAGGTAAAATATTTCAGCAAAAAATATCAGAAAAAAATTAATAATTTCGATTAATTTTATAATAAAAACTCAACGTAATAGTTTGCTAGTAAAATATAAATAATTAAACGAATCATTTCATGAGAGAATAGAATATATTTTTAATTATTTCTTAATATAATGTAATAATTGCCAAGTTAATAGTAATTAATCTATCAAACTATTAAATTTAATATGCTAACGCAATTTGTTACAACAACTAATTTCTAAGTTTATTTCTTAATCGAATCATTTATATATTATTTTAATAACAAATTTATCAATTATATAAAAGTAATAAAATTATTTGCTTACTTAATATTTCACAATATTATTTATATACTTTTATTAATTATAGTTTATAATGTAATCCTATCAAATCGCACACACTAGATTAGACAATAGCAGTTTTTTCTCTATTGAAACTTGATAGATTTTTGTAACATTTTTAGCAGAGAAATTAATATTTTAAAATTGGCAATTGAAAATTTTGGTTGTCGATTTTGTTTTTATTTTTTCTAAATATTTAGGTAATTTTTCAAAAAACGTCCATAACCGTAACATTTTTACCACCTAGTCGCAAAATTTGTAACGGATACACGAGTATTCTAACAAATATAATATTTGTTAAAAACAATTTCTTTAATCTAATATGTCAAAAGTTACATTTTACATAGGAGCTGTCAAAATATAACCAATGAAAGATGATCAACTGTAAAAATACTTAATCTAAGATGGGAATGAGAATTTTGCACTTTTCAACCGGTTTTAGCCGGATTTTAGTTCTTTTTGATAACATTTTAATATTTTATGACAGAATTTTGCTATTTTTTTAACAGTTTATGAATTCAGTCTTGCACTTTTCAACAGTTTATTCAACCATTGATGGTTTGGTGTTTTTTTACAATATTTTGATATTTCATAGTTGGATTTTGCTACTTTTCTTTTTTTAATGAATAAAATTTTGCACTTTTAAAAAGTTTATGGCTTAATTTTGTTAATTCATTTCAGATTTTTGCACTTTTTAACCGTTTATGACCGGATTTTGGTGCTTTCTGACAATATTTTGATAGTTCGTGGCCGTATTTTGCAATTTTTCAGTTTATATAAATAAAATCTTTCACTTTTTAATAATTTATGGCCGAATTTTGCTGTTTTGTCATTTTATATATAGAATCTTGCACTACTTTCACTGATCGAATTTTAGTGTTTTCTGACAATATTCTGATAAATCATGGCAAAATATTTAAAATTATGTTTGTATTTTATTATATTACTATTGTTTTGGCCGGACTTAATTACATTATGAACGGGTTTAAATTCTTTTTCCGGATTTAGTATTAGAGTATAGAGTATAGAGATTTATTTATCCAGTTAGCAACTACATAAAGTTGATTGGGTATGTCAATTTAAAGAAAGTTAAAAATAGTATACAGAGAATAAAATAGAAAAATCAGTAACTAGTTACATAAAAGTATACAGCACTAAGGTTTAAAACTTAATAGACTTAATTGAAGGACATAGTTTTCTGGTATAGTTAAAATACATATAAAAATATAACAAAAAAGTACAAACTTCACAATCTACATCATAAGAAACGATAAAAATAAAATACAACAATAAATTAAAAAATTAAATTATTAAAACAATTGAATGACGTTCATCTATACATGCATGATTCAATTAATATATTCAACTAAACTATAAAAAATTTTGTTTAATAGATATAACTTAAAGTTATTTTTGAATTGTTTGGAGTTAGAAGACCGTTTTATGGTTTCAGGTAATAAATTAAATAAGGTACAATCTTCATATAATGAATTCTTGATAGTTCATATATTAGTTAAAATTTTGTACAGGTAAATACCTATAAAAGTTAATATTTTATTATTTTTAAATGTAGGACGGCAAGTTTCTCTATAGTTTAGACTAAACATTATTCTCACTATTCTTTTTTGTATAATAAAAATGCGCATCCAGTCGCTACTTTGTCCCCAAATTGATATATTATAACTAATTGTAGAATGCACCATTGAGTAATATATACTATATATAGTGCATCTTTTGGAATACTTTTCTTTAGGTTAATAATAGCATAGCATGTTTTATTTAGTTTAGCACATACTCAGTCTATGTGTCTATTATAATCTAAATGTTCATCCAAAAACATACCAAAAAATTTAGAAGATTGCTCATGTTTAATAGCATTTTCAGTAATATTAAAACGTAAACTAGATGTGTTGTTTGTAGCAAGTTTAGTACGAAAGTTAATAAAGACAGTTTTATCAGAATTTATAATGAGACGATTTTTTTTACACCAAACTTCGAATTCTTGTAACATTAAATTCATTTTATTAGTAAGATTTAAATAGTTGTCAGCTGTAACAATAATGGAAGTATCGTCCGCAAACATAAAAACCTTACCATTTTTTATATACTTTGGCAAATCGTTAATAAAGAGCAAAAATATTAGAGGACCGACCGTGCTGCCCCGGGGCGTCCCTGTGTTTGATTCGTGTCAGACATTTGATGTTCTACTTTTACTCTAAAGCATCTTTTGTTAAGAAATGACTTAATCTATGTACTTACTGGGTGTCTTATTCCTATTGCATTTATTTTGTCAATAATAAAATTATGATTTAAAGTGTTAAAAGCTTGACTTAAGTCGAAAAACACACCAATAATTTTTTTTTATTATCATTTTATGACTAGATTTTTAAGAGTATGAGATTTTTATGTTTTTTGATCGGATTTTAATATTTTAAACTAAGATTTTAATTTTTTTAGGCAGAAATTTGTATTTTATTGCAAGACTTTTAAAATTATGTCCATATTTTAACAATATAAAGCAGATTACTATAGTTTTTGACTGGATTTGATTACTTGATGTCTTAAATTTATTTTTCTTAAACCGGATTTTGTCTTTAACGGCCGGATTTTTAAGATTATAATAAAAAAATTCCAATAAGATAGTTACTTATAATTTTTTTTTGTCAATTTTTGTATTTTTAGCCAAATTTTTGAAATTATGTACTTTATAAGCGGATTTATTGATGTTAAGTACAAAGTTTACCAATTTTAAGCAGGTTATTAAAGTTTTTGGCCGGATTTTATTTTTTTTTGTCAAATTTTGTATTTATGGTCGTATTTTAAAAATTATGTGTAAGTGTTTTGATACTTAGATTAGGTTATAATTATTTTAAGTTGGATTTTGTCTTTAATGTCCTGATTTTTGAAATTATGTCAAAATTTTACCAATTATAAAGATATTATTAAAGTTTCTTGCCGGATTCACTTTCCAACTAGATTTTAATTTTCATATGCTGAATTTTAAATGTTATTTTGAGAATATATAAAATTTGACCAATTTTATTAAAACTTTTGTCCAAATAATTTTGTAGCCGAATTTTAATACTCTTTAGCCGTATTTTGTATTATACTCCTAAATTTATCTCTAGACAACCAAGAAATAATAATATTTTACATAAGCCAAGCACTAAGAATATTTTTTTTGCGTTGAAATTTACGCTTTGATTTAATTGAGATTTACAACATTTTATATAAACTCAGCAAATCTCTGCCTGTTCGCAATTGCAAAATCAACAAAGCTTTACTTTACTCTGAGTCTCCATTTAATCCACTTACCAAACAACAACTATTTCCTTGTATTTCTCGTGCCAGAATAATACCAAAATCAAACTAAAAACTGCAACTGGGTAAAATTTCAAGGTTACGCTGATATGCACTCATTCTCAAACCTAAGCTTTTCAAGTTTTTAATTTTTTCTCTTACACACACACATACTCCTATGGTACAACCTCTAAATGTGTGTACACAGCACACTAAGAACGAACCACATCCGGACTTTAAATAAAATTTTATACTTTTAAACATTTAAGCCGGGTTTTTGTACTTTTGACAATTTTTAAACATTTTATCGCTGTATATAACAGTTTATGGACAAATTTTCGGAAAATATTTTGATATTCTTTAGTCGGATTTTGATATTTATAAACTTTATGAATAGAATTTTACTCTTTTCAACAACTTAAAGTCGTTTTTTGAAAAATACTTTGATACTTTATGACCGGGTTATGTTGTTTTTAATGTTTTATAAATAAAATGTTGCACATTTTAAAAGTTTTTGACAATTTTTTTATATTTCATGGTCAAATTGTGATAATTTTGACCTTTTTATGGATAGTATTTTGCATTTTTCAATAGTTAATGGACAAATATTTTCCATTTTTGACACTTTATAAATAGAAATTTTAAGATTTTAATTTTTATAGTTTATAGTCGGATTTTACAACTTCATAAATAAAATATTGCACTTTTTGACAGCTTAAAGCCGGATTTTGCTTATTTTGACATTTCATAAACAAACAAGTTTTGGTTTTTTCTGATAATACTTAAATACTTTTCTTAAATTTTCTTATTTTTAGCATGTTGTGAAAAGAATTTTGCACGTTTTAACGGTTTTTGCTATTTTAGACATTTTATGAATAGAATTTTGTATTATTTGACTATTATTTTGCTATTTAACATATAAAAAAAAATTGCACTTATCAACATTTTGCTGTTTTTAACACTTTATAAATAGAACCTTGTACTTTTAGACAGTTTATGAACGTATTTTGCTGTTTTTGTTATTTTATAAATAGAATTTACACTTCTGATCATATTTTGATAGTTCATGGCCAAATTTTGACATTTTGTGAATAGATTTTTGCACATTTCAACAGATTATGACCAAATGTTGATACTTCATTGTCAAGTAAATAGAATTTAGCACTTTCTGACAATTTAGGGTCGGATTTTGCTATTATTGACATTTAGGGCCGAAATTACAATAGTGGTTTAACTCACACATACGTGGATTAATGCTAACTGTGGATTAAAATATCTGGATAGCTAACTGGCGGAAATGGGCAATTAACAATTTAACTAGCAGTTTAAATAACCTTAAATTATGAGAGTTATTACTTATAAGAAATGGGTGTATTATATTAATAGTGATTACTGGAAACTTATTATTGTTTATAAGGAGTTATTCCTATTTATTAATTTGCATTTTTGTTGTTGTTAGATATTCTATATATTTATTAAATAAAAATTTAATGTCAATTTTTTGACGCGTCAATTTATAGGTTAAGATTTTAAATACTTTGTTGACATAAAATATAGTGACAATTGTAATACGCGTTTCCACTAACTAGCGATTTAAATTTTAACTAGCAGTTAGTAAACTTGCAGTTTAAACCACTATTGTAATATTGGCCCTTAATGAATACAATTTGGCATTTTTTAACAGAATATTAGAATTTTTGTTATTTTATAAAAAAAATGCCTTTTTTCAACAGTATTTTGATTCTTTCTAACAATATGTTGATTCTTCTTAGCCAAATTTTGCACTTTTTGACGGTTTATGGTCAGTTTTTGCAATTTTTGACGGTTTATGAGTAGGTTTTTAAACATGTTAACAGTATAGGGCCAAATTTCAATGGCCGTAATTTTATGAATAAAATTTTGCACCTTTTAATAGCTTTTGCTGTTTTTAACATTTTATGAATTATTTCTTGTACTTATTCTTTTTAACAATTTATAGCCACTTTTAAGAATATATTTTGTTATTTTTTACTTTTTAGTAATAGAATCTTGCTCTTATTAAAAGTTTAGACCGGATTTTAACATTTTTAACATTTCATAAAAAATAAAACTTTTCAACTGTATCTAGCCGGATTTTGGTGCTTTCTGACAATATTTTAATGTTCCAAGACAGAACTTTGTTTTTTTAATATTTTATAAATAGAATTTTACACTTTTCAACCGTATTTGTCTAGATTCTTTAAAGACCTTTTTATACTTATAAAAACCAAATACTTTAAAAACCAGATTTATAATTCAAAAGCCAAATTAACAGTTTATCATTATAGTTTAACGTATTATTTAGACTATTTATAATTTAAAAGCTAAATTTACTGTTTAGCAGATACATTTAACACTTTAAAAACCGGATTTACACTTTCAAAGACGGATTTACAGTTTAAACGGCCGGTTATAATTTGAAAATCGGGTTATTAGTTTTGCAGTAAATTTTAACACGTTACTGAGTTTTCAATTCTAAAAGCCCTATTTACAATTTTAAAGACTAGATTGTTAATTTAGAAGCCGGATAAAGAGTTTGAAATTATTAGCACTCAATTGAAAAAAAAAGAGTATAATTTTTGTTATTTTGACTTAAAAAGAGTAAAGAGTATTCTAATTTCCAAAAAAGTATATGTTACTAAAAATAAAGTATGTCTGGTCAGCCTGAGATACTAATAAAAAAAAAAGCGGATGCAACTAGTAGTCAAATAATTAATCTACTATATACTGTTTTGAAACAATATCTGACTATACTATATACTGTCGATTGTAAGCGATTATTGATACAAAAATAGAAAGAGCAAAAAAAACTCTAAACTTTTTTTTCGAATTACCAGATTTTTTATCAAATATAAAAAAAAATATTTTAAAAATATATTATTTCTTAGATGAATAGAACAATAAACACAAATATTTTAGTATGCACACAAGCGAGTACTCGTGGGATTCCCCGGTGTTGAATTCGGGAACTTTTTTAAGCAAGCTTTAGTATTTCTCTTTCCATTTGTTTACCTTGTATAGTGAAGAATAGTTTGATTTTTAAATGAATGTGCTATTTTATTTTGAAAACTGTTTTAATTACTTTTTACAATCTTTTAGAATTATTTTAATATAGCAGTTTGTTCTGTTTAAGCGACTTTGTACAATTTGTGACTATTGTTTTAATAAATTACTTGTGTACCTACCGCTACAGCATACTATTGGAAACTTCGACGTATAATTTTAAAAGTAAGTTGTTTGTTTATAAAGTATTATGTTAAGAGGCCGTACCACCGGGTTGGGTTATTTTGAAGACGAAGTGCGCGGTGAGGAAAAGGAAATGTCTACACCACATATAAATTTGTGTACGTAAGCCACGCATGACGTTACCGCAACTATATTACAAAATATTTTTACTGTGTAATGCGGCTGCGCCGTCAGTCCACGTGCTTTTTCAATTGCTAGCGTTGTAGTATTGTGGCTGTTAAATATTTTATAATATTGTTTCTCGAAATTATGGGTAGGAAAATAAAGTACATCGGCACAAATGCAAGGGGCAAAAAAAGGTTAATATCATTTTATTTATTTTATGTTCGATTGTGCAATAAACACTTTATTAATTTAATTGTTTTGCGGCCGCCCATAACTATTTTCTACTTATATTATTGAGCAATTCCACGTCAAGTGAGCAGTCCATTTCACGCGACCCTCTCCGATTTAGTTCAAATGTTTTACACTTTTTTGGGTACCTAAAATATGACTTCATGCCAAACTTCAGACCTCTAAGTCACATAGTTTGCCTTGTAGAGCAAATTGAATTTTACAGCAATTTTTTAATTTCAACTTGAATTTTTTTTAATTTCATTTATCTTAATTGCATTTTAACCTGGAAAATTTTTAAAATAGTTATAATCGATGGGAAATTTCACAAGAAATTGAATGCAGGGGTCAAATTTTTGATACCTTGCCGCGCATGCGCAGAAAACGCAAAAAACAGTAATAATAATAAAATTTTCCCACACTAGTAGTAGTTTTTGCTCTAGAGCCTCTTGAACGCACAAAACCATTTTTTAATCAATTTCTTTGCACATATTGATTAATATATACAGGATGTTAATAAATAAGAGTAACAAACTTTTAAGATGGGTAGGGAGATACATTTGAGACACTTTTTATTTATAAACTTTTTTGTTTTTAGTACAAAATATTCGAAATATTTTTCTTAAAAGTAAAAAAAAATAATAAAATTAATAATTATAGGCAATTAAATTGTCCATCTTTTTTGAACAGCATATCTGGATCTATCTCTTACCGTACTCATGTCATAAATCAAAGAATAATTTTGTTTATTTTTTTTTGTCATTTTTCTTAAAAATCATGCTTAAAAGTCAAAAATTTGAAAAACAAATTGATATTCGAAATTAAAGGCCATTCAATTGCGCTTCTTTCACCTAATAACATGTTTCAATGTAGCTTCTACCGATTATGTGCTATTAAAGAAAAACTTCAAGGGGAACATTTATTGAAACATTAATGACCAACTTTGATGCAAACATTGCACCTTCGCAGCATATTTTTATAAACCCTCTCAAAATTTCTAGGCATTTCTTGATCTTCTTTAGATTAACACCACAACAAAAAAAACTAGGAGGTGGTAGAAACGTCACTGGCCCCTCTCGCCCAATCCATCTATCCTCAAACTGTTTGTTGACGTAGTCTCGAACAGCAAGCAAAAAATGTGCCAGCGCACCGTCATGTTGCACCCACATATGTCGGCAAACCCCCATTAGTACAACAAATCTGGCAAAACTCATTCTAAAAAGATCTTGTAAATGGGACCGGTGAGACAAGGTCAAAAAAGATATAGCCCAATCAAACAACCGTCAACAATGCCAACCCACACGTTGATTGCGAACTTCTGATAGAATTTGTATTGTCAAATAGTATGAGGGTTTCGGTCAGCCCAAATATGGTTGTTGCGAGAGTTAAGAATGCCTTCTCTGTTAAATGTTGTTTCATCAGTAAAAAGAACATACCGTGGAAATTAAAGCTGTAAGCAACAGCGATTTACAAACCAACGAGAAAAGTTATTACGTGGTGGAAAACCGATTGGACTTAAAGCTTGAACTCCGCAATTTACCTTGTTGACTGCAAAAGCTTGGAAATCGGGGAGTATTCAAGCGTGTCGCAAGTCTACCATTACAATGTGCTTCGCCGTCAACTAAGATCAATTTTTATGTTTAAATTCTAGTATAGACCAGGTTCAAGAAGAAGACTAGATGAATGTTACTACATTCAATTTAACCCATTGCCCAAACATTTGTTTTTTTATATATTTTTGTAATTATGTAATTGTTAAGATATATATTTGTACTATGGGTAATAAATGTATTTATTATTATCATTATTATAATCTTAAAAATTATGTTAATTTATGATTTAAGTAACAAGTAACACAAATTCAACTATATCATACGTCAAAATCATAAGCAATTTAAGACATGAAACTTAGCCAACTTGAAGCCAAGTTTTTGACGTGCAACTTCTAGGGTGAACATGGTAGCTTATGAGTTTATAAATAAAAAGTGTCTCAAATGTATTTCCCTACCCACCCTAGAAGTTTGTTACCCCTATTCATTAAACCCTGTATATATTAATAAATATGTGCAAAAATTTTGATTGAAAAATGGTTTTGTGCGTTCAAGAAGCTCTAGAGCAAAAACTACCACTAGCATCTTAAAGTACATACTTTTGGCTATCTTTGCTCAAAATTTGGAGTTTTAATCGGTGGCAACTTTTGAGAAATAAATTAAAAAAAAAAAACAGCGGTTTTTTGCGTTTTCTGCGCAGGCGCGACAAGATACCAAAATCTGACCTCTGCATTCAATTCTTTGGGAAATTTTTTTTTTTAGAACTGTTTTAAAAATTTTCCAGGCTGAAATGTAACTAAGAAAAATTAAATTAAAAAAAAAATAAAATTGAACTTAAAATGCCGTAAAATTCAATTCGCTCTACAAGTCAAACTATGTGACTTAGAGGTCTGAAAATTTCACAAACATGAATGAGCGTCTAAATATTTCTAGGATAGAATCTGTAACATCTTTAAATAATGACCTTCAAAAAATTTCTGAGTAGGGCGTTTTCAATATAGTAAACATTAATTACAACTTTATCAAGTATTAATATAAATAATTAATCTATATCAAACACATCAACGATTTGTCTTCTTGGAGTTACAATTTTAATTAATTTTCTTTGGAATAAACATGTCGTAGATCTGGCTTCTTAAGTTGCTACAAAACTAGGATTTTTTAATAGGTGCAAAAAGTTCTTCACTTCTAAGCAGCTAGTCCATATATATAAAACTTAAGTGTAGTTTCAATGCAGGTGTATTCACTTGTTGAAATTCAAATGTTTTTATATGTTGTTGTGACATATAAAGTAATACCTAAATATTACACTTTGAAGTTAAAAAAAAAAAAATTATGACTAAGGCTTTGTTATTATCTTTCTTAGGGGCTTTGCAGTAAACACAAACAGAAGTAAAACAAATTTTAAGGGACCTGTTCAAACACAAGCAACGATCAATGTTCCTCCTACTGAAGTTGATGAAATTCGACTTGATGTTGATGAAGATCTAGCCACTACATTGGAAAATGTAAATATTATTAATTCCGACAATGCCAGTCAACAAAAACCTTATCAGGAGCAACCTACAGGTTTAAGAATTTTTGATCCCTTATATTTTTTATTAAAATTGAAAGATTTTGAAATGCATGGTCGGCAATTTGGATGCAACCTTTCCAATTTTAATATTGTGCATGAAAATTGAGACGGATTATTTACTTTGTTAAAATTTGTATGTAATATGTGCAATGCTGTGCAGCACATACCTTTGATAAATCCTCTGGATGAAATGAAATTAAGCATTAACAACAGCTTTGTTGCCGGTGGAATGAACGTTGGTGGTGGCTACAACATGTTGTGCAAACTACTATCTTCTATAAATATGCCAATTATGTCTTCTAAAAAATATTCTCAAGTCCATAAAGAAGTATGCCGCACATATGAGAAAATAGCAATTTCTGAAATGTCAAATGCTGCCAACGAAGAAAAACAAATAGCAATTGAAGAAGGCCATATTGATAAAGACGGTATTCCTGAGATAACGGTTGTTTGTGATGGAGCTTGGTCCAAACGATCATACCGAACAAATTATAATGCATTGTCTGGCGTAGGAGCAATCATTGGATATAGAACAAAAAAAGTTTTATATGTTCACGTAAAAAATAAGTATTGCCTTGTTTGCGCTAGAGCGGAAAATGCTAATTTGGCAGTGAAAAGGCACGATTGTTACAAAAATTGGACAGATAGTTCACCTGCTATGGAATCTGCTTCAATCGTTGAAGGTTTTAACAAAAGTATTGAACTTCACGGATTAAAGTACAAGACAATGATAGCAGATGGTGATAGTTCTTGCTACAAAAAAGTTTTAGAATCCTGACCATACGGAATGGACGTTGTGGAAAAAATTGAATGTAGAAATCATTTATTTCGTAATTTTTGTAATAAACTTCGCGATCTTAGCAATGCAAAAATAGGACCAAAGGTAATAAGAAGTGAATTATCTAATAAAATTTTAAAACTGCGCTGTTCAATATACAAAGCAGTTAAATACCGAAAAAACGAAAATATTGACACAGCTAGCAAAATTTTGAATTTAAAAAATGATATTTTAAATGCTCCCAGTCACATTTTCGGTGAGCATAAAAACTGTGCAAATTATTTTTGTGATAAAAAAAGACCGGATAAAAAAATACGATGGAAGATTTTAAATTGGCAGGTCTATATGAACATTTAATGACAATTTTTAGATTACTTTCTACGCACGCTAAAAGTCTAATTTACGATGTAGATAGCAATATTGTTGAGCAGTACAACTCCATTATTTGTAAATTTGTAGGTGGTAAACGCATTAATTATAGTTTAAAAGGTTCATATCAAGCAAGATGTTTTGCTGCAGTGATTTCTCATAACTCAAAAAAACCATTCTACAAATTTTACAAGTATTGCACGAGTGAGTCGCCGAAGAAGTACGCAAAACGATATGAACATTCAAAAGCTACAAAAAAGAGCGTTAGGCAAATTTTCCGCCCAAAACACAAACCTAAAATGGCGTCCAGTAATCGGCACTATGGCGACTTTTGTGAAAAGCCTGATATTTCTACCGAAGATTTTGAAATTGCAAAAGAAATGTTTCTATTTTCACTGAAGAAAAGTGAAAAATAACGTGAGTTATTTGAAATAAGAACAAGGGATCAAAGTAATTGTGTGGAATGGTTAGAAGAAAGAAGGAAATTGCTAACTGCTTCTAATTTTGGTACAATTTGTAAGAGAAAACCTTATACCAGTTGTGCTAATCTTGTAAATACTATTATTTATAAAGACTATGCCAAAGGAATACGTGCTTTGGACTACGGAAAGCAAAACGAACCGTTAGCAATTTCAGAATTGTCCGCTTTACAAGCAGTGGAAATAGTGCCATGTGAAATGTTTCTTGATAGTCAAATTCCATATTTAGGTGCTACTCCAGATGGTTTGGTTGGAGCTGATGGCATTGTTGAAGTGAAATGCCCTTATTCAGCAAGAGAAATGACACCAGATCAGGGAATATTGACAAAGAAAATATTGTTTTGGAAAAATGACACTGTAGATAAAAAACATAAGTGGTTTTTTCAAATCCAAGGACAGCTTCACGTCACTCAAAAACAATATTGTTTGTTTTGCGTTTGGACACCAAAGGGGATCAAGACAGAAATTATTTGCAGGGATGATCAGTTTTGGGAAGATCAAATGTTGCCGCATCTATCATTTTTCTATTTAAACTGCATTTTACCGGAACTGCTTGATCCAAGAAAAACAAGGAATATGGCAATACGAGATCCAAAACAAATTTTAGAGGCGCAGGAAGAATATAGAAATAAAAAACAGAAAAAAAGAAAATAATTCAAATAAATTTTTACCTAACATTTTGGTGGATAATAATTAGTCCTTTGTTTGTATCGCAGTTTGGATTAATAAAAAATTATTGTGTTGAGTACTGATTTTTTTCTTTCCATGCTTTGGTGATGTGACCGACTTGTAACTCTTGATTGGTATTAGATTAAACATATAATAAAGATTACTAAAATAGCAATAACATTTAGGGCCGGTCTTTCATTTTGAGTTTAAGCTAAGATTGAAGTTTAAGTTCTTTTCAAATCAGTTTAACTGAGTTTGTCAATGTAATTTGTCATAATGGATTATTTGTAAATAGGTTATGTATCATGCTTTGAGTCATAAAAATGCGGGACATTTAAAATTAAAATAAAAGTTGATAAAATTGTAATAATAGGATTGTCGCTTAAAAATGTTGTGCATTACATGTTTTTAATTAACAATATTCTTAAAAACGTAGTAATAATGTAGTTTAAATATGTTTATTTTATCATTTCGCTGCAAACATTTTACAGAATAAAATGTCATAAATAAAATGAAGTGAGAAATAAATGATATTTCAGAGATTTTACTACCAACTTAAAATACATTTATTATATTAATCTCAGATCACAAACTGAGTTAAACAATGGATTAAACTATGATTGAAATATCAGCCCTTATTAACACATACATAGTACTTAAACATTATCTTTTGTATGTTGATAATACCAAATTAAAAACATTAAATTTTCAACTTCCATACAGCACCATTAGAATAGTATTTATTAAAATTTAAGAATATTACAGATTTTTTAATTTCAATTAAAATTATTACTAAAACTATTATTGATGATTAATTTTTATAATAATATTATTAATATTATAACTTGGCATAAAAACTTCTTAATAAAATTATTATATTGTATCTGCCACACGGAGCCAGTCGAAGTGCGTATGCACCGGCTAATGGCAGACAAGACCAAGAAACCTACTCTGTCTTTTTCTAGCACCGCGCGACCTAGTATTTTAATTTATTACTTTAAAAGTCGTTATTTTGGCAGTAGTGTTGTTTTAATCAAGTTTTTTTATAAGAATTTTATTTTTTAAATATAGAAATAAAGAAAAAATATGTTTAAGATTGTTCATTTTCGATATTTTTTTGACATTTTCTCATTTTTCTCCGTTAATTATGGGAAATTAAAATTTTTGCCTCGGAAATATTCTTGCAAATTAAGTTCTTGAAATATTTTATAATAAACTTTTTTTGATAAATCCGATAGTTTAGACACAAACTCAACTGCCAGTTGTTCGATTTTCCCCTCAAGCAACATGACAAATCCTATCATTTTCAGCACCCCGTTCCGCCACGCCACTCGGACCATGGAGCCTTAATTGGAGGTTGCAATTTACGGCATTAGATTTAATTTAATTTAATTTTACAACAAAAAAAATAAATAACTAAAAATTATTATTATAATCTAGAATAACCTTTTTCAACTTCATATAACAAATATCAAACAAATTATCTAGAAAATAGTATAAAATTAGGATCTTAAGGCTCAATTAAGAGCCCAACAAAATGTTTTTAAAAAGCCTATGTTAAAACCTCGTGCAGTGTTTATATCATTCAAGGTGAGCCATATTTTAGCAAAAATATGTAAACTATTTTCTGACAAAAAATGTATAAAAAAACTTTCTTGGAAATGTCAGTTTCACTTTTTAATGATTTTAAAAATAAGACTGAAATAATTGCTGCAATTAAAAACCTACAATTGTCTCGAAATTCTGTGATGCGGCGGACTGAGAAAATGAGTGAAAATATAAAAAAAAAAACAGTTAGGTTAGGTATATAACGACTTAATAGATGTACTTGTTTTTTACTTCAATTTGATGAATCGACAGATGTATGTCACATCACAATTGCTTATTTTTATTCGTATGCTTTTTAAAAACTATACATGTAAAGAAGAATTGTTAGATGTGATTTTTTTGAAAAAAAAAAGGATAGTGTAGATATATTCAACTTAAAAAAATCCTCGTTAACTTGAAATTACCACTTTTTAAACTAGTTTTAATAACAACAGATAGAACAGAAGCAATGATAGGATTTACATAAATTTACAACTCTATGCCAAAATGATGACAAATTCACAAGTTTTTTGAGCTAACGCTGCATAATTTACTAAGAAGTGTTAGATAGCAAATGATTAAATACAAAAAAATAATGTACGTTCAAAATTGTTAATTCTATTCGAAAAAGTTCCATTGGCGTCTCTTCTAATTGCAACTTAATGAAGGATAGTCAGAATTATTATTACATACCGATGTAAGGTGGCTAAATAGAAGTTTCTGCAACAATTTTGAGATTTATTAACTGAGATAAAAAAAAATTCTCGAAGAGCAAAAATGCAAATTTAAATAAAACTTGGCTCAGTGATTTTGCATTTTTTACAGATTTTGCATCCAAATTAAGTGATTTAAACTTAGAATTGCAAAGAAAAAAAAAAACAAAACAATAATTAAAGTGATCAGTAACATTAATGCAAAACAAAATTCATTATGCTAATAAAAAGTCTTTAACAAAACAATTTGAATCACTTTCCCAATATGTCCGATCACCTACAAAAACAACAAAATACGTTGCAGACATTAAAAAGACGATTGAAAATTTTGAGATCAGATTTAAAGATTTTGAAAAAGTTATTATTCCTTTTCACAAGGATTTAAACTTGGACACATTTTATATTAAAAACGCGTTAGTAAATAAAATTATAACTCTACAAACTGATCTAATCTTACAAGCCAGAAAACTTAAAGAAGATTTTTGGAAATACGTCAATCAAGAAAAGTATCCCAATATTACCAAATTTAACTAATACATATTGTTTTGGATCCACATACTTATGTCAATCGGCTTTCTCATTATTAAAGTTTACAAAAACACATCGTTCCTTACTTACTGTATCCCATACTCAAGATACATTAGCATTATCTTTGTCTGAATTCACACCAAATTGTGAACGCTTGGCTAAAGACATGCAGGCGCAAACTTCTCATTAATAATTAAAAAACTAGTACACCGCCGCATGTTTAAATGGTTAAGATTTTCATAAGTAGATTACAACACATTTTTAAGAAAAACTAAACTTTAATTTTGTTGTCTTCTTCTTAATTGTAACTTCATAACTAAAGTATCGTAACATTACTAATATATTCAGGTTGTTTAGTGAACCCTTGTTTTTCATTGTTGTCGGTCTGCTGCTTCTTTAAAGTTTTTAAATTGGTCTAGCCAGTGCGTCGGAGATCTTCCTCTTGCCTTTTTCTCTCGATTCCTCCATGAACTATTAGTTTTTTTTCGAGGTTATTCTGTTCCCTCTTTGCAATGTGACCAAAGTATTTTAAAATGCGTTTACGGCATGTAATGGATAGCATTTCTTTAATACCAAGTTTGTTAAGTATTGATGTATTGGTTCTGCGTGCCGTCCATGGAATGCGCAGCATCCTTCTCCGGCACTACATTTCAAAGGCGTCTATTCGGTGTATGTCCAACGTTTTTATGGCCCATAATCCTGTGCCGTATGAGAATATAAAAAAGACTAAAGTTCTAACTAAGGTCATTTTGGTATTGTTGGTGATTTGTCAGTCTCTCCAGATCTTTGCTAAATTTGTCATGGCCGTCCGTGCAATTGCAATGCGTCTCCTAATTTCAAGTTTGCATCCTCCTTGATTGGTAATTAGCGCCGTAGGTATGTGAAGTTCTTGACAGTTTTAATTTGAATTTGATTTGTGAGTTGTAATGTGTTGGCTCTGTCCACTATCATAAGTTTGGTTTTGTCTAGATTGATTTCTAGCTACACCTCACGACTCTCATGTGTGACCGACTCCAGTAGAGCATTAATTTCGCCTTTGTTTTTGACTATTAAGGTGGTGTCGTCGGCATATCTTAGTTTGCTTATTTTCCTTCAAAGTTCTCTAGTGCTCGTCTCATTATGTTTTCTCCGTATGCGTTGAAGAATCTAGGTGAGAGGATGCACCTCTGGCGCACGTCTTTCTGTGTTCTAAAGCGACTGGAAGTTATTTGTTCAAGTTTAAAGATGGCTTCGCTGCTGGTGTATAACTTAGCAAACCCTGACGTTAAGTGATTTGGAACTCTTATTTCCTTCAGAGCTGCTCATAAATCATTCCGTCTTACGCAGTCGAATACTTTGTTATAGTCCACAAAGCATGATAGCATAGGCTCATTAAACTTTCTTGATTTCTCTATTAGTAGCCGCGTGTTAAATATCTGATTTCTCGTGCTTCAACCTTTTACAAATCCTGCCTATTCAGGTAGTGTTTGGAATTCCAGGTATCTTTTTAGCCTTTGGTCAATTATTCGCAGTAAGATCTTACTTGCGTGTGCTATTAGGGATATTGTGTGGTAGTTTATGCACTTTTTCGTGGAGCTTTTTTTGTAGATTGAGACCACTATTGATGTACTCTGCCAGATATTGTTCCTGGTCAGTTGCCATATTTATTTGTTGTTTGGTTGTTATCATTAGCTCGTCTTTGTATAGTTCTTCACAGTATTGCTTCCATCTTTCTGCGACTTTATCGCCTTCTAGTGTTTTTTCGTTTTTATTCTATATGATAAGTGTTTTTGGTTTGGGTTTCCCTGTTAGTTTTTTTTACTTTGTTATATATGATGTTCTTCTATTTCCCTGCACATTTTTTGGACTTGGTTATCTTGTCTACATTGTCTTTGGATCTTTCTTCTGTATCTATCGTTGTCTTCATGAGTCACTAGTCCTGTTTGTTTTAGGGTTTTCCTTTCCTCGATCGTGTCTAACGTTCCTTGAGAGATCCACAGTTTGTTTACTTGTTTTGTTGGTTTGGTCTGTTGTTGAATTTCCTCTACTGTTTTTTCCATTCTTTTTTTTAGTTTTCTCATTTCAGGTCCGCGTCTGCAATATTACTTCTTTTTCATTTGTATTCCAGATCTTGTTGGAATTGCTCACTGGTAGCGTCAGTCATTCTGTTTTTGCTGGAATAGCATGTTTGCAATAGTTAAATTGTGTTTTTGGCAGAATTGAATCGTGTGCCTAAACCGTAGTGCCCTATTGTGCCGCAGAGATGTTCTTCTTTGTTCAAGTTTTGCCCCACTTTTGTTTTCATGTCTTCAAGCAGGACAAGTGTTTGTTTTTTCTGTAGGTTGCTTAGAGTGTTTTGCAGCTGTTCGTAGAATGCTTCCATTATTTCATCCAACGCCTCCGATGTAAGTACATAGACTTAAACAAGGTTTATATTGATAGGTTGAGACTTGATCTTTAGCACTATAATTCAATCACTGATGCATTGGTACCCCAGTACTGCTTTGTTGGCAGTTTTGTTTAACAGAAAAGCCACTCCATTGCAACTTTTCTCTATGTTTCCTAAGAAGTATATGGTATGTGCGTTTCACTCAGGATAATGCTCAACATGTGTATGTCAGCTTTTTTTTCGATGATGTTCAGCTTGCTTGTTTGTAAAAGTCCGAGCCATTTTAGGTTCCTATTTCGTAGATTTATTTTAGTTTGGTTGGATTCATTTAAGGTTGCTGCCCCCCGGAGATCTGATTAGGCAGCTCCGGTACATTTGATATTTAACATTAAATTCTTCCAAAATGTTCTCTTGGGATGTCTTAGCGACCTTTAAAGCGGTAGTCTCCCGTTTCTTTCCGCATCTCCACTTCGTTTACCTGTTTGTCGGTTCATCCGCCTTTGGGAGTGATTTCTCACTACCGGAGCAAGGAATTACCCCACTCCTGCCAGCTCCTCCACCCAAAGCTGTTGGCTGGCAAGAGGGTGCTGCTTACATCGGCAGCAGATCGGTCGACAGAGCCTCGTTGGTTGTCAGCCTTCCATCAGCGTGAGTTAGTATTGGATTGCCCCGGGTATTTGATTTCCCCGGTACCACCCATATCTGGGAAGTATTCCCCTATCCGCCACCTGGAGAGGCGCCCGATGGGGGACTAGCAACCCCACTTGTTGTCCAAAAATATAAAAATGCAAAACAAAAATTTTATAATTTATAATCAAAAATCAAAAATCCAAAAGAAATATTTTCATAAAAGTTATAAATACTATAATAAAATTAAAAAAGTTTTTTTTTTTAATTGAATGTCCTGAGAATAAAAACGTATTTATTTAACTTAAATAATAATGTAGGCTAAATAACAATCAACAAAGTTTTATTCAACTTAAAACTCTCCTACTTCAACACATTTTTTCAAAATCAAATTATCTTGCATGCCCGGGAATTAAGTTTTATAACTACTTGATTTAGTTTTTAAAAACATTTATTTAATAATTATACATGAGCTTTATTAATATATATTTATGTGCTGAAGGCCTTAGATTTAATTATTACTACAATATAAAAATGAATGCGTTAGGATGCTGCATGCATCTGGTTTTATTCCAACAGAGTGCCGAATCAGCACTCGCGTGGTCGGTTCTTGGAACGCTGTCTCAGCTGCTCCGATAAAGGGTGTTCTTGTTTATAATAACATTACTCCTCCCTTCTTAAGTGAGAAAACAACGATGTTGATGAAGGTTGTTCGTTGGTTTCGATTGCTTCCTGGGTTTGGCAATTCTTCTTTTTGCACACTTGTCGGTATTTCCAATATATGAATATGGATATTGCGACAATCAGTAGCACTATTGTTACTGTGAAGTTGGTCCAATGATGTATCATGACTTTATCATTGAGTTGTTGTCTTCGAAGGTTATTGGCTAGATTTGTAACTTTTCGTATATCTTCCAATGGAACTTTGTGTAGTATTTGGGTTGGTGTGCCAGATTCTTTCGATGTTTCGAATTAGACGGCAGGTAACTTAAATTCGTACTCTTCATGAAGTGTTGTTTCTTCTTGGTATCTTTTGTTATTGACGATTACATGGCACTTTTCTTCCAAGATAATCAGGCTTGGTTGGTGTACAATATATATTCCATCAGTGTTACATCGGCTTAGAACACTGATGTTCTTGTTTGGGATTACAAGCAGTAGATTAGAACTGATTTGTTCTACGTGTTCCGTTTCATACTTGATGTTGGTTCTGTTACAAGTGTTGGTTCCAAGGGTTATCATTTGGCTCAGACATGGCTGGTTTTTGTAGAGTAGTCCTTGCTGACAGTAGTGGATGTCTTCAACATCTGGGCATTTTATATCGCTGTTCCAATAATCGTTAGGTGTGAGCAAGAGGTAAGGGTGCTCAGGAATTATCATTAAATTGTCAATAGGTATTGGATAAAACTGGAAATATCTATAAGAGTTGGTTACAATTGGGATATGTACATGAAAAATTATCAATCCGTGCTTTATAGTTACTTGAGCAGATAATAGTAAATAAAAGTTTATCAAATTTGATACTTTTGGAATCTGTTCCGCTTTATAAGTTTGATGTAATTCTATCATCATCTGGTTTATTTGATGAAGATTTATTATTGAGTTATGTAATATATTGAGGTGCGCAAAGGATATAGCCAGTAGAATATCTGTCAAAACTCCGTCTAAATTTTGTGTTGCTACAAGTTGAGCGTTAAGACTAGCTTGAATTGAAAATTCATGTTCAAGATCGTTTATTCGTTTTATTTCGCGAAAAAGATTTGTTATTTGAATGTTTAGCCGTTTTTGGTTTTCATCCAATCTGATGAAAGCTTCACTGTACGAATGGGTGATTTCTTTCAAAACACTTGACTGTTGTGTTAGGTCATGATGCAACTTTTTGTCATTCGAGTTTAACATTTCGATGTAGTTATTATATTTTTCTTCGTCGTCGCTGTCTTATTTGAAAGTGAGACCATGGTTGATTTTGATAAAGGCTTTGGTTAAAATGATTTATGTTATTTGAAATTATTTCGATGTTGTTTTGAATCTGCGTTAGATTGATATGATACGCGAATGAATGTTTTGACGTAACTATTTTTGTTTGTCCTAATTGTAGGGTTAAGATTGGAGTCTTAATAGGTTTAATTTCTAAAGAGTGAAGTAGTGGAATCATCAATAGGATTATTGACATTCGTTGGTGCATCTTGTCCTGAAACGAGACGTTGAGGTTTTAATAAATTCTTATGATAAGTTTTGTTGTTCATTTTAAATTTTATGTCATCGACATTTACAGGGTTATCAATGGGTTCAAAAGGGTTGTTTAATTTTTGCTTAGTGACTTTTCTTAAATGTGGTTTTCGATAAACGGGTTGATCGGTGTTTATGATCAGTGTTTCCTTGCGTTTTAGGTTAGCAGTTTCTAAACGTTTTTCTTGTTTTGATTTTTGCTTATTGAGAATAAGTTCATTAATAGTTTTTTAAGTTGTCGTTATGATCTTGTAGATAGTTAGTCATTTTTGTATGTTCATCATACTCAAAGGGATCTTTATGGTCTAAATTTCCTTTAATTATCTGGAATGGTGTATATCCGGTGGAAGAATGTATAGAGTTATTGTATCCTAGAATGCTATAGGCCATTTTAGTTTCTATATTTTCTTTGGGTTTTTCTAGATTTAGAACACGAATGCTTTCGATTAAAGTTGAGTGGAACCTTTCTATGGGACTATTACTAGTTGGATTATAATTAGTAACGTAGTGTATTTCTATATGATGGTATTTACAAAAAGATTGAACAACTTCATTTTTAAATTCCGTGCCATTGTCACATGTGATTTTGTGCGGAATTCCGTAATGACTAATGAACTGAAGTATTTTATCTGATATTTCAATACTTGTTTTTGACTTTATTGGGTATGCTTGTCCAAATTTCGAAAAACTGTCTACGATTGTAATAAACGTAGTGTTTCCTATCTTAAAAGTATCTATGTAGAGATGATCAAACATTTCACTACCTATGGGCGTTGGTTTAAATTTTAGTTTTGTTGGATGTCGTTCATATTTTGTCCTTTGACAAATGTCACAACTGTTTATGATATTTTTAACAGTTACTTCCATATGTGGCCAGTAGTAAGTTTGTTTTAGACTTGCTAGTGTTTCTTGAATACCTCTATGGCAAGTTTTTCTTTCGTGATGCTGCGTCACTTTTAAATCTTGTTCCTTTTTATCAATTATATCTGTTACAAATTTTTCTGCAATTATCAAATTGAAGCTTTTATTTTTAAATTTCTCTTGCAGCGTAGTTATGAATGGAATCTTTAATTCTTGATTTTCAAAATACATACAATAGGTGTTTTTTGGTCTAAAATATTCTTTTACTATTTGAATAATATTATCTTTAAATTTATCTGGTGGTACTTTAATTGATAATCTGGTTTTGTCAAATATTTTTTGTTTGTTAATTTTTATATTTTGTGAATCTGTACTAGATAACATTATTTGGTGTTGGAAGGTGTTTATTGCCTTTTCGGTTGTGGGAATCTCTAGTATAGGGTTTTCTTCTGATGAATGTACGGTTTCATCTTTGGATTCTTTGACGTTTGGTTTTATCAACATATCTTCGAGAATATTTATTCTTGGTTTTTCTCGATATTCGTCAGGAAACTCTGTCCTTATAAAGTCTGTCATTTCTTCTTAACTTATTTCAGGCAATTCGTCTAAATCTCCATAATTAGCAATTATTGATTGATTATCTGTTCCAATTGGATTAATTTCGATTCGGGACAAAGCGTCTGCGTTGATGTTTTGTTTTCCCTTTTTGTATATGACCTCGTACTCAAACTCTTCTAGTTTCAGTCTCCATCTTACAAGCTTTGAATTGGGGTCTTTTAGCAAAAACAACCATTGTAGTGGCTTGTGGTCAGTTATGATCTTAAACTTGGTTCCATATAGGTACGGACAAAAGTACTTCGTGGCCCATACAATAGCCAAGAGCTCCTTTTCAATTGTGCTGTAGTTCTGCTCAGCTGGGTTTAGTGTACGAGAAGCGTACGCTATCGGAAGATCTTTTCCGATGGGTCCTTGACTTAAGATGGCCCCTAACGCTACGTTGCTAGCATCTGTTGTTAAATTGAAGGGTTCATTAAATTCAGGATATTTTAGTATAGGTTCATTGATAAGTAATTTCTTACAAAGTTCAAACGTTTTGCAAAACTCTGAAGTGTGTTCTATTTTTTTCTCCCTTTTTTAAGCAATTGGTGAATGGTTTTGTGATCTTTGCAAAATCAGGTATAAATCTTCGATAGTATCCTAGTAACCCGAGAAAACTTTTTATTTGTCTTGTTGTTCTTGGAATCGGAAAATTTTGTATAGCTGTAATTTTTGTTGGATTTGGTTTGATTCCATTCGGCGTTATGACGTGTCCAAGATATTCAACTTCTTTTCTTAGGAATTCGGACTTGTCTAATTGTATTTTTAGTTTAGTTTCTCTTAACCGTTGAAAGATTGTTTTTAATGAGCTAATGTGTTCTTGGAGTGCCGTCGAAAAAATAATTACATCATCCATGTAGACCATGCATATCTTATTTTGAAGTCCTGCTAGCACATTATCCATGACACGCTGGAACGTCGCCGGCGCATTTTTTAGGCCAAACGGCATTCTGGTGTATTCATAATGTCCATTCATTGTGTTGAACGCAGTTTTTGGAATAGACTTTTCGCTCATCTCTATTTGGTGAAATCCCGATGCCAAATCGAGAGTTGAAAAATATTGGCATCTTCCCAATTTGTCCAAAATATCAGTTATGTTGGGAATAGGATATCGATCATCGATGGTTTTTTCGTTCACCTTTCGGTAGTCGACTACAATCCTCCATTTTTTTTTGCCGCTGGCATCCAATTTCTTGGGTACTATCCAGATGGGTGAGCTCCAAGGAGATTGTGAAGGTCTTATTATTCCGTCTTCCAACATTTTTGTAATTTGTTTCCGAACTTCTTCAAGATGAACGTAAGGATATCTATAACTTTTTGTATAGATTGGATCTTCATCACTTGTTTTAATTTTGTGTTTCACTTGGTTTGTGAACGTTAATTTAGATTCTGGATCATGAAAAATGTCTGAATATTCTTGACATAATTTTATTATCTCTTGGGACTCTTCTTTATTAAGATGATTAGTTCTGATCAAAGTTTTTATATCAAAGGTGTTTTGTGATTCTAAATTTTCAAATATTTGAAAATTGTGTAGTTCAAACTGATCAAGTGTTTGACTTTCTTTTAATAAATCAGTTGGTATTATTTCCACTTGTGTTTTCGTAGTTGGGTTTCTTATCTCGATCTTTGCATAGTAGTTTTTTGCTGTTGTTACCATCTCTGGTATAATCAGATTATTTATTGGTTGTTGATTTATCAATATTTCTCCATTTTCTATTGGTACAGGTATGTTTTTTGTTATGTACAATAAAGGTGGTACTTCTAATGTGATAGTTGAAAAATCGTCCCGATAAAATATTGGAATAGAAAATTTAGGGCTTTCTAAAAGATTTTTATGAAAATTTATGTTTGCTTGCAATTTCATTAAATCTCTTTTGCCGATAATTCCGAAATATTCGTGAAAATTAAATATAATAAAATTAAAAGTTTCATCCGATTTGAATTCATCGAATGCAGGGATATGGGCTTTAAGTTCAGCTTTACTTTCGCCATTGCAGGTCGTAATTGGTGAATCTTTCCTGTATGTGAACTCTGGGAAATAACGTTCCGCAATTGAAGGTCTAATCAGGGATCCGTGACATCCTGTATCGATTAAAAGTTTGCATGGTGGGTTTGAAATTTTGATATAAGGTAATGAATTTAATTGTTGGGTATTTAATTCTAACTTCCCGTTTGGTTTGAGGCTAATTCCTGAAAATTTTCCTCTTGATAATATTCATGTTCATTCGAATCAAATTCGCCCGGTGTTTCATTATCCTTCTCAAAAATATCTTCTTCTTCGTAGTAGTTTGGTTCAACTTGTTCCTCTACATTATATAGTTCCTCTGATGTAAAGTTGCGCGGGTTGTTATTCCGGAAATGGTTGTAGTTTCTATTTAAATTGGGTTTGAACGTTAGTCTAGAAGTAGTAGACATTGGTTCTGGTTTATGCATTACTCGTGGTGTATTTTGTGGAGCAAATGCGTTTTTCGGTTTTCCAAAAATTTGTTCGTTAGTAAAATATTTTCTTTGTTGAACTGAGCGCGGTTGTATATGTATAGGTTGGCTTGGAAAATTTTGGTTTTGTTGTTGATTATAATTAGGTACAAATTGCGATTGTTGTTGGTTATAATTTGGTACAAATTGTTTTTGTTGTTGGTTATAATTTGGTACAAATTGTTTTTGGTAATTATAATTTGGTACATATTGTTTTTGGTGTTGGTTTTGGAATTGAGAATTATTCCATTGCTTATTATCAACAATTTTGTGATTAAAATTTTGTGGATATTGGTTATTATTATTTGGTTTATTAATAATATTTGGTTTTTGTTTAATATTTTGTGGATTCATAAACCTTGCAGTTCTCTGTTCTGTATGATCAAAATTAATTACTATTTCAACAGCTTTATCTAGGTTAGCAGGTTTATTTAGCATTAATATTGTTTTTAGTTCGCTACTGACGTTTCCTAATAATACGTCGATTGCGGTAGTGTTGTTTTGTTGAATTAATAATGTTTTTAAATTAGCGTCTAAATCGCTGTCTGAATTAATTTTTAAATCTAATCTTATTTTCATTTGTTGCATACGCTGAATAAAATCGATTATGTTTTCGTTGCGATATTTTGTTAAATAAAGAAATTCTTGGAGTAGTGTTTGGCGATCAATTCTATCTCCGAATTTAATACGTAACACTTCTTTTACTTGCGGCCATGTAGTTAAGTCAGGTCTGCATAAAATAAACGCTGATGCCGCGTCGCGAAGCTTAGATAAGATTGCCGAGAAAACATATTCACTTAAACTGTTATCAGTTGTTCTTCCGTAACGATTAAACAATTTGTCGCATGCGTTAATGAAACATTCCAAATATTCGCTATTACCATTAAAATAAGAAATTGTATTGGCTATCTTTTCCGCCGAACCAATAGTAGGTTGATCAGGCATTTCTGATTGAATTTGATTTATTATATCGAATAAATCGTTTAAATTAAAATCTGAGTCAAAGCTCATGTACACAGGGAATGGAATTAATAATTAGGATTTCTCACACTTACGGTTGCTACGATTATGTTGTGATCGTTTTTTGCTTCGTACGTCCTTTTCTCAATTGCACTTAAAGACTGGGGTCTAAACTCGCTTTGGTCCTATTTGAATGGATCTTCTTCACGAATTGTGCAATCCTACCTTTGACTGCGCCAATTAAGTTTTATAACTACTTGATTTAGTTTTTAAAAACATTTATTTAATAATTATACATGAGCTTTATTAATATATATTTATGTGCTGAAGGCCTTAGATTTAATTATTACTACAATATAAAAATGAATGCGTTAGGATGCTGCATGCATCTGGTTTTATTCCAACAGAGTGCCGAATCAGCACTCGCGTGGTCGGTTCTTGGAACGCTGTCTCAGCTGCTCCGATAAAGGGTGTTCTTGTTTATAATAACATTACTCCGGGGCATACACTATAGGCTTAAGATAACCCCACAGAAAATAATCTATTGCGGTTAGGTCTGAAGACCGAGCTGGCTAGTGTATCGGTTCATTGCAACCCACCCAATTTAAAAAATGTTTATTAAGCGAATTTTAATCCTGCTGGAATATCATATTTCTTCTAAATTCCAAAAATATTCACTAAGAATTTCCAAATAATAAATAATTTGTGTTCAGCCTTCCTTCCAGGAAAAATAGACCAATTAAATTACTTTATTGTGTTTGTACAAATACTAAATTGTAGATTTTCTTATGTTTAAAAGCGACAATTTTGACATTTTCTGTAAATGTAGATTCGTCACTGAATATGATATGATGGTGACAATTAAGTATGCGTTCACCCATTAATAAAGAGAACTTGCTCTTGCTCTCAAAAAAAGTCGGAGATTATTGTTAACTGATTCTAACACTAAAATTGTTGCAGCATCGTTTTCATCTTAAGGTTTTTTTTGTATTTTTCACGTTTTTAACATCACCATAAACATCGAATTTATGTACCAAATTTCTTAAAGCATTTGCAAATACTTGCACACGGAAATTTTCGAGTGAAAAACTTCAATTGCGTATTTATAGGACACCTCTCCAGCACCGTAACATTTGATCAAGCAAATGCGCTGTTGTAAGGTCAGCATCTTTCTAGAGATATTAGTTCAAATATTAACAAATAGTTGTAGTAATGTTACATAAGCATTACTTGACAGCAACAATCTTGATTTACAATTACAAAATGAAATTTTATTTTTAATATTAAATATAGTTCTCATAAAAAGCATTTAGTATGTTGATATTTCATTCTAAGCTCTTTTTTACAATACTTTAAACATTTGGATTTACAAAATTTTAGTTTTTCAATACTGCAATTTAATATTTTTTAAGCACCCTGTACAACAAAATCGGAGTTTCTCAACGTAGTTCGTATTATTATGACAAGCAAAAGTTTTTTTTTTTTTTTAAATGTTCAATAAAAATGTTTATACGTATAGTTAAGTCCATCCGTGGACACACTGTATATATCTTGTTTTTTTTTTTTTTTTAATTTGATGTTGTTCAAATGAGTACGTTGCCCAAAAGTACACATTATAAACCCATAAAGGCTTTATTAGTAATGACAGTGTCAAAAATTGTAAATTTCTTGCAAGGCCACTTCAGTAACTGACTAGGCTACCTCGCACTGTGTAACCAGGCCTTTAGACAAATTAGCTTACGGCTTAAATTAAAAAAAAAAAAATTTGTTTGTTTTTTGCATGTTTTTTTGTTAATAAGTTCATTTCATGGTCAGATTTGGTTTACTCAAAACTGTTCAGTTCGAGTAAACAAAATAGACCTAATAATCTATAATCATTTGA
The DNA here is from genome assembly GCA_963932245.1 of Tachinus rufipes. Lineage (NCBI taxonomy): Eukaryota > Metazoa > Arthropoda > Insecta > Coleoptera > Staphylinidae > Tachinus > Tachinus rufipes. The sequence continues at coordinate 81,054,332 of OZ010745.1, read as the reverse complement.
CAAAAAAATATAATCAAGACTAGCAATGCTTTCGACGTTATTTCCAGTTATTTCAAAACTTTAGCAGTTGCCAAATGTGCATAGAAAACACACACGTATAGAAAGGCAACTCCGCCCATTTTCTGTCACCTTGATAAGTGCCATCTTACGAAACTCACTACCGAATTTTGTCGGTAAATTAGAAAACTTTAATTACTAAATTTGCCCGCTAAATTTGAAATACTAAATTATTTATTTTGCGTACTAAAATTGAAAAATAAATGTATTTATTTTGCACGTTATTTTTTAGTAATGCACGTACTTACCATTTAAAACCTGAAATACATGTTTTAAAATGAAAATCATTTACGTACTTACTATTTAAAACCTGAAATATACGTTTTAAAATTAAAAAACAAGTTATTTTTTATGAATTTTATTTATGTATAGGTTATGTACTGTAATCTGACTATAATACATATATTATTATATATATTACATATATAATACCTATATAATTATAAATATTTTATTATTTGTTATAAATAAATATAATAATTTACAAACTTATACATTATGTACTAACCTTTTTAAGCAATATACAATTGTAAATTAAACTATACACAAAAAGATTTCACAGAAAACACAGTAATAATACAAAACAGGCAGGATGAAGCACAAGATGAACGAAACGAACGAAACGAACGACACGAACAAAAAATGTAATAGATGTAGATGTACAGTAACACTGACCAACTGACAATCAATCAACAAAACAAGTGTCATAGCTGACTTGACTCATCATATGATCGTAGATTTTACGCTCTTGGCGCCCTCATTGGGAGTTGCTACCACTAATTGACGAATTTGACCAATTACATATAAGTGAACACACCATGCAAATGTGACGTTAAATATTTTTTACAGATTTATATTCTTTGATATTTTAACAGTATTGAAATCGTCGTTGTTTGTCCCGTTGGAAGTCACGTATACACACCAAATCCGATTAGTGAATTTTGACCTGAAGCCGTATTCTGTAACATTGCAATAACATTTACCGCTTTTAATTCGACACTATTGATTCAAAAAAATCTAGTAAAATAAACTAAATAACAAGCTTAAAGTTAATTGCATCAATATACAGGGTTTTAATTAAGTACGTAGACAATCTCAACTATTGAAAAAATATAAATATTTCATGTGTTCAATTTGAATATATCTAGGCATTTTAAAAGCGTAGCATAGCCAATCTGTAGAGAAAATGTATGTAATATCTGCATTAGAATATACGGAAGTACTAGTTTACTGTCTTTGCTCCTTGATTAGCTTTTTAATTTCAATGGCAAACTTAAAAACCTCTGAAAGGGTTGGTTTGTAAAACAGTTATCAATAAATATTATTTCTTTTTAAATTTCACACATATTATTTAAGAATGCTGATATTAAATAATACCTAATGTAAATTAACTTCGACATATTTAACATTCATGTGTAAACTACTTACCTTTATAAAACCATTATCTACCACTAAGCATGTTTAGCTAATAAATAATCCAATAATAAAACAAACTCTTCAATGCGTATTTTTAGTCTAATTCGACACGAGTGTAACTTTGATTGGAAGTATTTCTATGTCTGCTAAGCCATGACAAAATAATCATATCAATTGTTAACAAGATTACTTTAAGAACAATGCGTCATATACACGCTCGTAAATCCATTTAAATGAAACACGTTTCGTTTATAATAAGTTAGTTATTATGTTTTTTAAATAACAATGAGCATCATTTAAAGTATATTAGCTTATTTAATATAATTTTAATTTGACCATATGTCAGTATAGTAACAAAAATATAATAAACTTATTGCATTATTATGATTATTAAAAAAATAATGTATTATTAATTTTACAAAAGAACTATCTAATTTTGATTCTTACACCATTCATATGCATTCTTAAACATGCGTTGCCAAGGACTGGTTTGATAATGTGCCCAATCTTGAGGCATGTATGGCCATGTGAGCATTTGCTCGCATCTTTCAGGATGTGGCATCATAGCTAAATGTCTTCCATCCTTAGAACATACTCCAGCTAACCCATCAACACTTCCATTTGGATTCATTGGATATACTTCTGTCGGAGTACCGTTATCATCAACATATCTCAATGCTGTGCATTTATTCTTAACTAAATCGTCGTAGATTTTATCATTCTTAAATGTAAACCTTCCTTCGCCATGAGCAACCCAGACACCAAAAACTGAATCTTCCATGCCTCGCAACATGATTGAGTTAGATTTTTCCAAACGAACCGTACTCCAACGACATTCAAATCTTTCTGACTTATTATGTTCTAATAGTATATCAGGTTCGGATCCTGATGTAACTGGTTGTCCAACCCATCCTATTAAAGCCATCAATTGACAACCATTGCATACACCTAATGAGAAAGTATCTGGACGCGCAACAAATTTTTTGAATTGTTCTTGAATCTTTTCATGGAATAAAATACTAGCAGCCCAACCTTTAGCAGAACCCAAGACATCTAGAATTAAATTAGTTATAAATCTAATTAAAAAAAATTAAAAAGCAAATACTAACCAGCATAACTGAATCCACCAGGGAAAATAACACCTTGGAATTTATCCAAAGTCGCATTTCCTGATATTAAATCTTGCATTGTTATATCCCATACTTTAAATCCGGCTCTAACTAAAGAAGCTGCCATTTCTCTATCGCCATTTGTACCTTCTTCGCGAATCACAGCTACCATAATATCCTTACCAGCTTTAGATTGATGTCCTTCATCTGGGTTGAAAGTTAATTTATATTTCGGTCCTGTTCTTTTTTCCAAAAACTTATATTCTGAATCAGCACATTCTTTAATAGTTTGACGGAGTTCTAATTGGTAGCTGGTGTCTTCCCACATCTTCATTAATGGTAAAACTGTGCTTTCGATGCAAGCGTTGTTAACAGAAATTGCTATTTTAGAATTGATACCATATCCAACACTGTTGCCAATCTTATAAACTGGCACGTTAAATTTCTAAAATAAATTTAATTTATATTATTGTGTTTAGTTGTAATTATAATATTTTTTTACCTGGAAAACTGATATACAATGAGATACATCACCGGGTAGTACTTCAAGAATCCATCCAAGTTCTTCAGAAAATAGAATATCGATTGCTTTTCCTTGTTTATGGGTTATATTTACGTTAATTCCGCTAATTCCGGCAAAACACATTTCTAATAAGGTAGTGATTACACCACCATCACTAATATCATGACCAGAAAGTAATGCACCATCTTTAATTAATTCTTGAGTTGCATTAAATGCATTCTTGAGTTCATCTACATTTTCTACATCTGGAGATTCATTTCCTAATTGTTTATGACATTGTGCTAATGCTGATCCACCTAAACGGTTTCTACCTCTTGATAGATCAACAAAAAGTAGAGTACCCTCTTTACCCATACTTGGTGCTTTAAAATCTGGTGTTATTACTTTTCTTACATCTGGACATGGTGCGTATGTAGAAACAACAAGAGTTCCTGGTGCTTTAACAGTATCCTTGCCTACTCTAGCAGCCATTGAAAGAGAATCTTTTCCACCATCAATAGCAATACCTAATTCAGACATTATTTTTGTCATTGCTTTGCAAGCATCGTAGAGTGCTGCTCCTTCTCCGGCTAATTTAGCAGCCCACATCCAGTTACCACTGCATTTAACGTCGCGTAATTCAGTAATTGCTGCAAATACTAAATTGCTTAATGATTCAGCAACAGTCATCCTTGCTCCAGCTCCTGTATTCACTAATCCCTTAATAGGTTGCTCACCAATAGATGAAGCAATACCTTCCTGTAGAATTAAAATTTTAATCAATACAAATATCAATGATGTAAAATAATACTTACAAAGCCAAAATGAGAAATAGCAGTTACAGCAACATCAGCTAATGGTGTGTGTAGCGGACCTACACATTGTTGTTGTGCTATTAAACCTGTTACACATCTATCAACTTTATTAGTCAAGTAACGCTTACAAGCAATGGCAGGTAATCTCAAAACTTTTTCTAATGCTTTATAGATAGAAATATTGCTCGGCAAAGATAACTCTTTAAGAATTCCTACTTTACGATCCAATTTGAAAACTTTTCTTGGCATTTTTCCCAAAACAAGCTCCAAATCTAAATCAAATGGAACAACTTTTTGTTCATCATCTAAAGTAAGCACTACTCTTCCAGTTCCGGTTACTTCACCAACAAAATTAATAGGACATCTTTCCCTGCGGCACATTTCTTTCAACATTTCCATATCATCTTTACTGCAGAGCAAAGCATTACTTTCTTGATATTCAGCTCCCCAAAGTTCAAGTGCGTTAATTGTTGGATCGCCCAAATCAAAACGGCTGGCATAAATAATTCCTCCTACAGGTTCAACTAATTCTTTCAATACGTTACCATTGCCACCAGCACCTTGATCGTGAATACTAAGAATTGGATTCTTGTTGCCCATTTCTAAACAGGCTTTGACAATTCTGTTCATTTTGTTTTCCATTTCGGCATCGCCTCTTTGTACAGCGTTGAAATCAAGTTCTGCTTTGTTATCACCTTGAACCTCAACAGAACTGGCTGAACCACCACCAACTCCAATACGATAAACTGGTCCTCCTACTTTAACAATTTGATCTCCTACTTTCGGTTTTAGTTTTTCAGTCATGTTTGCTTCCATAGTACCTATTCCGGCACTAAACATGATTGGTTTAATCCATTCTCTACGTTCATTATTAGAATCAATTAAACCAAAAGAACGCACAAATCCAGAAATCATTGGTTCTCCAAATTTATTACCGTAATCTGAAGCACCATTACTAGCTTCTACTAAAATATCTACAGGGCTTGCAAAATTATTGGGATATTCAAAACTAGCATCTTCCCATTCCAAAGGATAATCTATGTGATAAATTCAAGTAATAGTAATTTAATAATAATCAAAGTTGTAGAACTTACCTGGTATGTTTAAATTTCCAACAGAATAACCAGCAGTTCCAGCAATACAATAACCACCTCTACCAACTGATTGGACATCACGGATACGACCTCCTGGTCCAGTAGTAGCTCCACTAAATGGTGCCACACCTGTTGGGAAGTTGTGAGTTTCCGCTGTGAAAGTAAGGTGCGATTCTGCATTGACTGGTGCCAATTCGGTTACTTTTCCGGGAGCAAGTGGACGGAGACTTTTATGGGCAAATCCTTTAATTGCACTGATAAAAAATAAATAATTTAATTATAAATAACTAATTAATAAAATTAACATACCTGCTATTATCACTAAATTTAATTACGTTATTCTGATTGGTAGTAGTTTGAGTGTTGATGATCATATCAATCAATGATTCTTCATGTTCAATTCCATCAATAACCATCATTCCCTTGAAGAACCAATGTCTACTATGTTCACTATTAGATTGTGCCAAATCAAAACATTCCACACTGGTTGGATTTCTCTTCAAAACATTTTTGAATAAATTCGTGTAGTAGTCCAAATCGGCTGTATCAAAAGCTAATCCCAATTCTGCATCAATTTCCTTTAGAGCTTCTTTACCTTTAGCAAGGACATCAACCTCCTGTATATTTTCATGTTTGACTAGTTTTTCATTAAAACTTTTTTTGGGTATATTTTCAGGTGTATATCTGCATTCTGTCATACGATCGTACAACAATGATGCAATTTTATTGTCCAAATCTGTTGTTATTTTGGTATTACTTTTGAATGTAATTAGGTACCGTCTGGATACTTCTAATCTTACAACGCAATCTAATCCAAGTGACTTGCAAATTGAAACGGCGTTAGTAGAATTCGATGTGGAAAAATTAAACCTAGGACCAGCCTCGATTAAAATTTGACCTGTTTTCGATTTTAGCTGCGACGATTCTGTTAAATTCTTGGCGTGATATGGATCTTGTAGTACCCATTTCAATGGTTTAACTTCAGCAGCTGTAATTTTTCTATTGGATTCTACATGGTAGCACAATTCAGTTTGTAATGATTCTACATCGCTACAATTGTTTTGCAGTTTGATTAGAATTTCGTTGCTCTTTGCCTGGGTGTAACCAGGAGTACGGTAGAAACGCAGAATAGAGGAATCCATTTTCGACAGTACCACTCACGTACACGTCTGAAACAAAACTGATTGTTATTGTAATCATCTGGTAACGACATTGGTAAGTTATCGTAAGGGCACAGGAGTTATCAATTACGATAGCTTATGGTATTATTACATAAGTTATGTTCATTAATCTCTTAATAAAGATTAGGACGCGCAATGTTAATTGTGAAATTGCGATTACTTCAATTAGACAAACAACTTGTTTTTAAGTAGATTGGCGTAGATACATATTATAGTTATACGTTTTTATTATTTCAATTTCAACAAAAGTTTTAATAGTATTATTTCATCCTTCAAGCGATAACAGATAACATTGAAATTAATTTTAAATTATGGAACATTTTGAGTCTAATTAAATATGCTTTATTTTTTTGTAAACCCGCAACCTTAAACATGTTGATTAACAATTTAAAAACATCGAAAGTGGCGTTCTAAAGATTAGTTGTGCTAACCGTTAGTGATATAAACTTTAAACTACATTGTATAATTCATTGAGTTGTCATATATTAACAATAAAAAAACTAAGTTTTATTTCTACATGATCAAATAAAAAGTTAGTTTGGTCAAAAGTTAATAATTTAACCCAAATAAAAAACGAATGCATACTAATTATTGTTTGTATGTTACAAGAAGCATATATAAAAAACATCTAATAATATGTTACTTATTGAAAATATGACGCATTAAAAGATAACTATTGACGTTAAAAATACAATATTTATTAGAACATCTTAACTGCTAATTTAATCTGTGTATCTCAAGTACACAAACATTATGATACGATTTCGTGTTACCTAAGCTGCGCTGAATTGGCAAATAATTTAATTTTAAATTTAAAAGACTTTTATAACACAAATTAAAAAGTAGTTTTTTAATCAAATTTGTGAAAATGTTTTAAATGATTGCTTAGTTTAAAAGGCTCGTGTTAAATGACATTGTATCTGTGCAATAAAATCCAAATGACAAACAAAAAACAATGTTTGTGAAAAACTTGTTGTCTTCCATTAATAAGAATAAAAAACAACCTATTAACATAGACTTGGTGCTGCTGCAAACTCGACTAAAAACTAAAGTTACATATAACGACCATAATTACTTTTTTGTTAATTTTCGATGCCTAGCTCGCCCATATCAGGTATGCTCACGCGCAGCTAAAACGCATGCTACGTCATAAAGCTGTCTGAGGTTATTCACACATCCTTTGGTTGATGTCTTGAAGGTGTGTAAAGCCAAAGATTGGCATTCAGGTCATCAAGATACTTGACTGTAGCATGTTAGGTACGCTGCCCACAGAGCTAGGCGGTAAGCGAGGTAGCGCACAATAATCTACACATGCATCATACTATCTTCAAATCATCTTCTTCGTGCATCTTAGAATTTTGTACAACTTTTGTGACAGTTTTACATCATACCCTCTCAGACAAAGTGCGGGTCGTTCATACAGTGCAGTTCTAATTAAAAAACAGATTTGTTTTGCACAACCTGATGCCGCTTAAAATAAGCAACAGTAGCCGTGCGGAAATATCCTGACGGGCACATCGATTTGGTAAAAGGTCTAAATTAGTAGTGAAATCGACAGCACCAGGCTAATAGTCGTCCATTGAAAGCTGCACCGTCATACAGAGATTGTGGCTCAAGGTGGCACAAAATGGTAAATCCAGTCTATGATGTACATTAATAGTCTTTTTAGGTCGATATGCCAGATATCTAAAACTAACAGTCTATAATGTGACCCGAGCACTCGACTGACTATTGAGAAGGAAAATTGCAATCTACTGGCCGCAATTCTGTGATACCCTACTCAATCTTTAGAACGTAATTCTCTAGAGAGACTGCCACTCACAACCGTTTCCTCTTTGTGACTATTTCCAGAGAGAAACAATATCAGAATAATAAATCTATTTTCAGTCACCAACACTAGCCACCATCTCTGATAAAGCTAAACCGCATTAATTGGCGCCCACCGTACGGCGACTTAGAATAAAAGCACTACAACCCCACAAACCAGTCACCATAAAGAACTCCCGATACTTAGAAGAGCTTCTCCAAGGCATAGGAAAAAATAAGCCAAAAAATAAGCCATTCCATTTCATCCCACGAGAGTAAGAGAACTCTCACAACAAAACATCAATACCTATAAAAATTGTAATGTGAATCTCCACTAGCTTTGGATAAAATCAGCAACGCCCCTAACTCTTTCCAAAACTAGATCTAAAAGTGCTCAATCTGATCACGTTTGATTTGAACAATCTAGACAACCCAGGAGAGCACCCGAGATCTGAATTCTAACTTTAACTGAAATCAGCCACCAGCACTGACCAACTTGGTTCCCTCTAGACAAAAATCTGGACCCCCATAAAATTTGTCACATGTCCAGATCTACAACCTATAACATCGACTGCCAAACATCAGTTAGTGCGGAGCAGCAAAACCGTGCAAAATAGACTGGAATACTAACCGTCTTCCAACCAACTATGATAAACCCCTGAGCAACACTACTAAAGTAAGTTCAATCAACATGCGATGCCCCCTGACAATTCTTATAGAAAACTGAATAACAACCTCTACACCGACAACCGGCCCAAAAATGCATTCCATTCAACCCTGCTTGCACTCAACTTCCGGCATTGGACCCACCGCCGTGAGTCGCTTCTCGACTCCTAAAGATATGATGTGCATCTCTAGCACCGGGAATACACTTCAGTTCTTTTTAACGTCGCTACGTACCCGATACAATCTAGTTGCCTACACAGAACAACAAACGCCCTAAAGATAACACAACCACCTCTAGGCTACATCGACGCCTAAGGCATTGCACCTCACGCCGTGGGAAAATTCCAAACCCTGGAAACAATGATGACGTCCTAGTGCTTGCAAACACCTGGCTGTGGGTACGTCCCTAGTTAGGTTACACTAATCCTTGCGGTGCATTGATTCACTGGCCACGCCCGCAGCGCACCCTTGAACCAGGAAGAGCCGCAACACGCCATTTGTCACTACCGGGTGAACTAGGGGTCGTATCCTACTTACGCCCCCCTGGTAGACACGGTAAAACACAACCTACCAACACCACACCAAATAGAAAATCTAGGCCTCTGGCCTCACCAACAAAACAATTTATAACAAGAAAAGCAACGCCGACTTCTCCTCAACCACTTACTCCCTCCTTTATCACCTTAAAGGCGGAGAGCCAGTAACAACTATTGCGGCGGTAATGCCGTAAGTAGGAAAGGAGGGACGACTGCCATATACTTAGTGCACAACTCCGATACCACCACCTAGCACATAGAGGCTGGAAATCAATTACAGTAAGCTGCATACAACCCTAATCTCTACTACTAAGACCAACAATCCAGCCAACAATAAGATCAACTCCTAGACTTGTGACCCTGCCGTGCCAGAACTACACTGTCAGTTTCACCGCCAGCTTCAAAGCCACAGCAATGGGCCATGACCACCCATTCCAAGACGCCCAACCCTGGAAAGTATTTCCAACAACAATCATTTCCAATCCCTGTTGTAATTTTCAAAGAAAATAATAACCAGAAACCCAACATTTAATACCGGCCCAGTAACGGACAACACAACCGCATAAAAAAAATCTTTTTTGATTTCTTTGTTGATACATGCGCGCGCAAATTAAATTAATATACAATTTTTTAGTAATATTTATGTTTTTGAAAATCTTAAAAGATATAGGCAACATGTTAGTAGGTAGCCGCCTCTGCTGTCCGAGTAAAGTTTGTAAAAAGCTGTAAAAATTGTTGGTCATACAATAGTATTTAACGCCTCCGGGTTGTGTGTTAACACCGTATTTAGCATTAAAGCTTTGTACAAAACAATCTACTTAAACAAAGAGCAGTGTAGCTAAGATTAATTGAATTAATGTTTATATAAATCTTCTAATGTTGGTCATCTGTATCTTCTGTCCATGGCGTTGCAATTCTTAATTAAATATAACCTTAAAAGTAGTCTTTTTTACTTCTACAATTTGCAGACTCTACATTTACTATAATTTTGAAGAAAAATATTTATTAAGCTGCCGTTTTTTTTTTTAATTTTTTATTTTTCATTCCTTTCAGATGCCTTTCTTTTCCAGTTTATTCAAACCAAATTGCCTTCTTCATATTTTATTTTCTCCTAAACTTGTTGTCAAACTGAATACACATACAATACACACATAAACTACAAAAGCAGAAATAATATATGCAAGCAGTAAAATAAAAAATTTGACATATTTTCTTTTATTTTGCCTTTTGACGCAAACGATTTTTAGTCTCAGACGTACTTTCTTTTTACCAAGTGAGGTAAGCCATAATAATCACCTAACCTCACAAATATTTGTTCAAACTTTTTAAATACAAATTTTGTATTAACCTTGGGTAACACAGTAATGACTGATGTGTGGTACTCGCTCGTGTACAACCTACCTTCGAAGACTGTATTTCTCTGGTAACCTTAGCAATCTCCAAATTTGCCAGCTCCGTGGCGGGTGAATAGCCAGAGAATCAAATACTACCCCTAAGCCTGCTCTATGGCTGTGTCTTCGAATACCCCAACTAAAACAAAAAGAACACCGAATCTTCCGACACTCTATATACAAACCAAATTAGTATGAGTACGTCCAAAGATACTCCAACTAACCCGTCTGAGGAAAACCCTCACAGTTCGGTGTGTGATCGCAGTGTTCGCAGATAAGCCAAAAGACGGAAGAAAGCGCATTTGGGTGCTGGTAGGCAGACCTTTACTCTTCAAAGCGGACACTTCACGTATTGCTCTCCCGCTAAGTTTCAAGCCTCCAATCAAAAGAATAAAAAGTTTCGACTCTCTACAGCTTTCATCTAGACAACCTAAAAAGAGAACAAAAGATGACAAGACAAAAAGTACCCCCCTCCACTAAATAAAAAAGCAAAAACAAACTATAATGTGGCTGCCTCAAAGCACCTCCACTGTGCATGTAATCAGCTTAGCCCAAGCCTAGTTAAAATTACCAAAAAACAAACGGAGCTTATAGAGAAAGCACTCACACTACAGCTACATAAATTACTATCTACTCCAAAAGTAGCACATTTGGCACGGGGCAAGTTTGACGTCAGAGATTGATTGGAGCGTCTTCCACACCGTCAAAAAAAAAACGAGTCAATTCCTCGTTCTAGGGATAGGGAAAAAAACATAAAAAAACTAAATAAGGATAAAAAAGTGAGCTATGTGTTCCTCAAACAAACCATTAAAGTTACACAAAAGCTAAACGGTAGGAAAAAATAATAAAGATAAAAAAAGGAGTCTATTACCCAGACAAAGACCCCGGAAAGAAACTACAACACTCCAAAGCTATCCAAATGACGCAATTCAATGTAAACTGCATCACTGTCAAGTTGCTGTGGCAACACTATGTCGCAAACTAGAGGTGTTGCAGGACACAATAACCCTAACCCAAAAACACTAGATAAAAAAATCACATAAACTCGCACCTGTAATCGGGTGCCCCCGTAACAAAACAAATTAGATCTATAAATTTATAAAATGCTGGCGGGATGGATCGGCTAACTTGTCATGGTGTATCTATATGTACATCGTATTGTATTCGACCAGTTATCACAAACACATGAGTCACCTGAAGGAAGTGATGGAAAGGTTGCATGTGTACAAGCTACCAGGAGAAATGCAATTTTGGGCAACCTAAAATCAAGTACCTGGGTGAAAAAGTCACGGCCCAAAGCAACCAGTCTTTGCAACATCATATCAAACTCATACGCTAGCTGAATTTGCTTTTAAAATTGAGCACATGTCTACCAGACACCATACCAAGAGCAACCAGCGACTAAGGAGCCGACAGCAAAGCCAAAGATCTAGACAGGCTTGTATCACCCAAAGTCATAAATCGACAGTAGCATTACGGGTCTTTACCATCGGCTGTCGCGGCAAAACCACCGAAAAGTCCTTGCAATACAACCCTTAAGATATAAGATTCTGGCCGGCGCCGTAAAGCGATGCCAACGGAAACGCCCGCAGGTGCGTACCATTATTGACAGATTAGGTCATTACTGCATTACCTGTACAAAGATAAATACTGGTGGCGCCTTACAATACAATCCCGACAGCTGTTCCTGGGTATGAAGCTTTCATCACCTAACACACCACCTTTTAGCAATTTGTGTATCCCTATATCGTGCTGAGCAACAACAGCCCACAATTTGTTAGTCACATTTTGCCATCACAAAATAAAAGTTCTATCACTACACTACAGCCTGAAGATGATACGTGGCTAACCTCGTAGAACGACGTCAAAACGAAAAACAGCAGCAAGCCATGTATCGCAAACAACATTACCCCAAGCAACATAACGCCGCTATAAAATATCGCAGCTATCCCAATATAGTCATATTGGACACTACAACCTGGAGCTACGTCTAATCAAGTTAGAAGAGTAAAGTATTATATCCCGTAAAGTGAAGAGCTTGAACAACTCAAAGCAATTGCACGAAAATCTTTTCAACAGAACAAAAAACCAAAAAAGCAATCAGTCTTATAAAAACGTCTATAAGACTACAAAAAACTATGTTAACAACAAAAAGAAACTTCGAGATCTTTTTGTGAATAAGTTGACAACACCTCTACTGCCGCAAGGCTAAGAAAAACCCTTTTAAAATATTAACATCAAAACGTAAGTTGTAGAAAAGGCGCGTAAAGCAATCAAAACTTCTTGTCTCATAAGCCTCTTTCTACTAGATAATCAGTGCTGTCAACCGAGGTAAAATACCTAAGTGTAATTTTCGACAACAAGCTAACATGGGGACCACATCTAAATATGAGATGCAAAACCGTATATATGTCGTTCTAGCAATGTGCAGACAAGCAATACACAGCTGTCATAAAACATATGCTCGCCTACGGAGCATTAGTGTGGTAGCGACAGCAGCAGCACCTAAACTAAAATATTCCAAAGCGCTAGAATGGAAATCTACTCGCAAGATATAGATGCCTCATTATCCTTACCACTAGAAAAACACAAGAAAAAGGACACTCCAATCAGTGGCGTACCTAGAACTTTTGCTGCCCTTTCTAATTTAATCAAATGGTAGTTTTTATAAATTGATGTCTGCATCCGAGCAAAATTTTTAGAGATAAAATTTTCAACCCTACATCGACTTGACAATAAGAAAAAATATTCGAAATCATATAGTAATTTATAATTCGTAGAACTACTAGATATAAAAAATGCCGCCCTAAAATATGTGTGGACCGCACCCCCTTCTGGGTACGCCACTGACTCCATTACAGTAGGAAATACTAAGGCTAATAGGCTAGCGCGCAAAAGGTCAACTTCCAAAGTGTGTGGACCTGAACTATGGACTGGCCCACATCTCAAAAGCGCCTTACCACACTACTAAAAGCACACGTACCACGCACTGAAAATACGGTGGTAAAATACCAGAGGCTGTACTGCTGTAGACAGGCACTGAATACCCTAAGCGCTAAGATAGCCGACTATTACCTACAACACTCTAGAAAGAACCTGCAAATATTAACAGTGGTCTTAACAGGACATTGTCAACTTAGGAAACACATGCATACGTCGGGAATTAAAAATAGCACAACATGTAGAAAATCCAAAATTTATGACAAGACAATTGAGTATGTGACGTTGCCACTGAAGGAGGTGCAAAGAGCTTATGAGACCTAAGTGCAGTGAAACTTGTTTCACACTTCACCTGAAATCCAGAACAATCTGTGATATAGTTGCTTTTTACCTTCATACATGTTAACCCTCAAATAGAGGATTAATAAAACAAATGTTAAAAAATGCTATAACGGTTACTAAATGGAACTCAGTAGTCACAAAAACTGGCATTCAAAGCTGCAGCATGATGTACTATCACCATTACAATAAAGCATGTTAGCAAAGAGCAAAAACTTGAATAGAATTTTACTGTTGCCCAAAAATTAGACATCCTAATAGTTAGTTGGTTTGCACATTTATTAAGAGACACAATAGTAAAATAATGATCCAAAACATATTATTATTGAGTAGAAGTTGTAAGACTAGTTTCAAAATTGTTTTTATTGTCTGTCCACATTAAAAAACAGTTTTTCCGCTCATACTTTTGTCGTCCGCTAAAGATTGTATTTAAGATGTAGCACTAATTTAAGTAGCATATTACAAAATGAATTCAGTAAGTGCATTTTCAAGATCAGAGAGTCGATTCAAGTTGTTCCACTTTTATTGTAAAAATGACATAATTTCTATGACAAGTCACCAATATCAAATACTGATATTTGCACAATCATGTTTATCAATATCGATTTAAATGTCCTAAGGGTCGATTCTGATCGCCAAGACTATTCTCGTAGAAATGCATGTCAATAAAATAAGACAAAAAGCTACTTAAATTGTACCGAAATTACATGACTATCACAAAGATGGCAATTGGCCCCTCAGAATAAAGTTTTGTATTTTTATCTGACAAATAAATTGAAATGTATGAAATATTTTTTTTATATTAGTAATAAAGTTCTACCATGTTATTGTTACTTTGTTGTAAAAAAGCAATATAATATAGTCATAAGCAACACAGCTAAGAAAGCGTTTGCCACCCTCTTGCCCTTGATACTTAATATACTACATACAAAATACCGCATAACTATAGATTGATCCTCCTTTTGATAACACTGGTCAAAGTTACGTTTTATTTTTATAACAAAATATTATTGAGGCATATTACTTTGTTTTCAATCTCTACAATAATTATTTAAATGTGCATTCAGTTTCATACAATAATGACACAATTTCAAACAAAAATTTCATAGAATAAATATATATATTTCGCATAGTATAACATAAATCAATATAAACAGAATAATAACATGTAGTACATAAATATTTAAATCTTACAAGTAAATTCTATTAGTCGTAAATAAGCAGTATATTTTTTGTTTTGCATATAAATATAATTAAATCTATTGGAGGTTGCATCTTCCATTTTGTGCTGGTCGATTAACAGTTATTGGAGATTCAGCTTCTTGTAATTGTCTGGCTAAAGCCAAGTCTAAATCTTCTTGACTCATTGAAGCTGATCCAGAATCTTGCATTGAGAGAGCTAATGCTCTTGCAAGTGCTTCATCTTCACTCTAAAAAATAATAAAACATATCGTAAGTAATAAACAAGATAGAAGATATTAGATTAATTGTACAAATGTTATCCTTGAAAGTTCACCAATAATAAATCTTAATATAAACTGGTTTAAGAATCTAAGTTAAACATACTTCATTGACCAATACTATATTTAAAAATGAATTTTTAATAATAAAATTTGAGGTATTGGTTAGAACCACATGCAAGTTGATAAATACAAAATTATTCAAACAATTTTGAACTGCAATTATTAGATTAGAGTAAAATTCTGCACATCTTACGACTGTCATTCCTATTCTAATTAGGATTTTGGATAATCAGCAATTTCTGGTTTGAATTGGTTAAACCTCATAGTTTAAATAATATAGCTTTTTAATCTGCAGTTTTTGTTATTTTTAATGTTTTCTTCACAAAATTATGTAAATGCAGTAAAAAATTTAGAGCCTATTTCTTTTAATTATAGTGCACAACAACAAAATAATCATTTCATTATCCGAGTTATGACTACACTACCAGAAGCTAATTATTTGTCATTATTCTAAATTAAACAAATTATCAGGTAATAGTCATATTCATTTTGTAATAAACGTCAAGCATGATTTATAAGGCTTGCCTCTTGTATTGAAACGTGTATAATAGCAATGTATCCTTAATAATAACAGATAGTTGTAGTTGTAAATTACTTTTGCATATAGTATTTATATTTTAAATTGTATAATTAAATTTTTTTTACACTTTTATATGCTTTATTTTTATTATATTTTATATAAACCGGTTTCGCCGTTTAAGGCAATTTAAAATTAATAATAAGAGTTTCATAATTGACAAGTTAGAGAAAAATGAAGAATAAAATAATAATTACCATGTTGCCTTGAACGGTACTTGAATATCCATTACTCCTTTGTTGATTACTACTCTTTCCACGATTTTGTCTAGATAAAGCTGCATCTCTAAAAAATATAATCACCAATTAGTATTTACAGGACTTCCACCGATAATATACACACAAATACATACAATGCTTGTTTTCTTAAAGCGCCAGCTTTTCCTTCACAATTATGATCAGTTGGATGTCGATGTTTCAAACAATAATTAAATGTGCATTCGCTGCAGATTACTGGAATAATTTCTTTTGTTTTGCATCCTTTTCTAGAGCATTTGTTGGTAAAAACCTTTCGTCTGCTCTTTGCAGGATCCGATTGACAATCGTTATCTATGTGAGCGCCAACAGCAAAATCAGGTTGTTGTCCTCGAGGTACTGGTATCGGAATGTTACAAAGTGGACATACAGGCACTTGATTGTTTTTCAAATAGGCGTTTTGGCAGTTGTGAGCTGAATATGTATAGTGATCATTACTAAAAAGAAAATAAAGAATAAGATAGTGATTTAAATAATGTTTTTATTTTTTACTTACCAAAATATTTGATGACATGCATCACAATTTATTGGGAGGAAATCTAAAAGATGTAATGTATTATAATATTGCATCAACTAAAAAAGTAACAAGTCAACTTACCTAGTTTTTTGCAAAAATTTTCCATGCACTGTTTACCCATATGTGGTAATTCCATTTTGATTATAATAATAAGTATAGGTAAAAGTTAAATTATAAGATAAAATAGAGAATTAAAATGTGTAATTAAGGACACATTAACAATAAATAAAGAGGAGAAAATTAATACTTGTTTACACGCACACTTTTGGAATCGACTAACTCATATCAATGAAGTGAGCAGCGTTTTATATGTTATGAAGTTGTTCGAATATATTCTAGATTTTCTAGAAGTAATTGTCATCACCAGTGGCGTATCAATTAATAGTTGCAATAAATAAGTGAACTGTTAAATTTAACTTATTCTGTAACCCAGTTTGATATCGTGTTACTACATAGATTTTCTCTATAAATATAACTTAATAACAAATATTTGAACCTATTCTATAAAATTTTGAACATCGATGTTAGTTAAATATGCTTTTAAAATCAATTTTTAGCCAATCAGTTACAAAGTTTTTCTAATTTTATCTAGCAACGTTCAAAATATTAATAACCACTGTTAAAAATGTAGTGAATACGGCCAACTAATGTTTAAAAACGCAATATCTTAAAGCTTCTCGAGTTTATATTACTAGATGCTGTCACATGGCGGCAGATTTGTCAAAGTGCCCATGTGTGCATATGTTTCATACATATCTATTTTATTGACATATGAATGACGCATGTATTGTTTACGTAACATTTATGGCTATTTCGGCTGTTATAAAAAACGTCAAAACTGTAAAATGTTAAACATATTATATGTAGGCTTAAACCACATCAAACCTCATAGATTCATTTATCATTTATTAATCTTTGTCATTAGCGTTAGTTAATTTTTTTAAATTTCAACAACAAATCTAGTATTTTGCATCAAATTGATGCCAATATCACAAAAATTACAATTGGAAATACTGTTTACTCTATCTATTTACTAAAATACTACTTGACAGTTATTAAATTATATTTAACAATTCATAACGTTGTTTGTTTACTGGTATCTAATACCATTTTTATTCAATATGCATTATAGATCTCATTGTAAAAGTTTATTTAGAAATTTAAAATTTTTAACACTACCGTGTTTATTTATATATGGATTGTTAGTATATGCCTAGCAAAACATTTTACAATTTACAACATTAAATAACACACATGAGTATAACACAAGGCATGGTAGCAATCTAGCAATACCTCTACATACACTTACTTTGTATAAATCAAATCCCCAGTATCTAGCTATTATCTATTACAATAAACTCCCCGCTGAATATAAAAACCTGCAACTTATAGTATACAAATCTCACATAAAACAATTTCTGATAAGCAAATCATATTATAGTATAAATGAATATCTAGACGATATATTTTAATATTTTGTTGCTATTACATTTTGTGTTGTTTTTTTTTCTCATTATATTTTGTATTCTTATATCTTTTATTTTTTTGTTTTAATTTTTATTATTGCATTTTTTTGCATTTTTAATTTGTTTAAATTTTAATTTTGTGTTTTTATATTACTGTATTGTTCTTTTAATGTAGTTATTATCTTTTTACTTAGTTTTTTTGACTTTTCCTATATCTTTGTAGATCGATTGGAATAAATAAATATTATTATTATTATTATTATTATTATTATTATTATTATTATAGTAAATTATATTTGACCATTGACAACAGTATCATTATGACAGTTGGCAATATTTTTTTAGCAATTTAAACACCACAAAAAGTTAGTAGTTATTTTTGATAGTTGGCAATAGGTTTACCCATATCTTATGCCACAATTATATAAACTTGGAAACAATTTTTTACGTTGTCTTGTCAATATAACAGTTGGTATCGTCATCGTCTCTATACATTTACTAATAACTACAAATTTGACATTCCTTAGCAATTTCAAAAGTTGTTTTGATAGTTAGTGTTTATTTACTGTTTACCCGTTTTAATTTCATTTATTTGACAGTTAGCAATACTGTTTATAAGTTTGCAATATTGCTTTGACAGTTGATTTATATTTTACAGTTGGCTACATTGTTTATCATTTTGCACAATTTCCTATTCCCCTATTTGACTGTTAACAACATTGTTTAAACTCTTTAGTGTCATTATGACTGTGAACAATATTGTCTTTTTATTTACATTGCCATTGTCGCGTTTTTTAAATAATAGAAAAATGTGAACACTGCTTTGCAGTTTCTAATATTATTTTAACAGTTGATAATTTCTTATAATAATATACAGTGTTATTATACAGGATCGTTCATTGTTAAACCGCCAAACGTTCAATTTTGCTGGTTAAAATGAGATTTTTTGTCTATAACTTTATTCCGCTTAAAGCTTTTCCGTCATCGTACACCATACAAAAAATCCAAAAAAAATCATGTTCGGAGAGCGCAAAGTCCTAGGACGGTAGCAGATTCAACCGCGACTGATCCATATTCCCATCTAATTGAAACAATTTGTTTACTGGCGGAATTGTTGAGTCTCATCGCAAAATATAATATTGAATATTGGGAAAAGCCGTCTCAGAAACGGCTTTGGAAAAAAGCATACAAATTTGCAGTATGTGTAAAATTCGCAAATTTCTACCAAATCAGTCAAGTTGTATACTAAATTGTTAAAAAACTTACTGTGTCCATCAAAAAGTTAGTAAAACTCTAAAACAAGTTACAGTAATAATTAGTTTGACAAAAATATAGCAGATATGTCAAATTTCTATACTGTCAATAAAAAAATTAAATTTTTTTAAGTAACTGAAACAGAAATAGTTAACTTTAATGTGTTCCGTATAGAATTTCATTTATGTTATGATTGTATTGTCTGAATTGATCTGTAGTCTGAATCTAATTTTATTTTGAAAGTTGAAAAAATATATTTAATCTTTATTTGTTTACCTTTTTTGCCCCTAATAAAAGTGACCCCGAAGTCGCGCTCTTTCTACTGAGTTACTCAGTTTTGACTTTTAAGTCGGCGTACAAACTTCGACCCTTCCCTAAAAGAGTACAACAGAAAGTACGATGTAAAAAAATTGGAAATGATATGCTAGAACTGTTAAAATATGTTCTAAATCTGTCAAAATATTAAAACCACGATGACAAATGTTTGTTTTCAAAATCTTGTTAACAGTGCTCCACGTATATCCTAATTGCAAAACATGTCCGCGTGTTGCTAGAAAAAGTTTTATTAAAATGCTTCAAGATCTATTCTTCATTCATTCTGAATAAGTGCAAAAATTCCATCTCTTTGCAACCGCAATAAAGTTGATAATTGTGCTCTCTTAGAAGTTGTAAATATTGGAAAACACTAATCAAAAACCTTCAGACGGAGTCAACTACTGCAGCGCGCTCATTGCAATTACTGTACTCGTATTTAAAGTAATAAATCTACCCATACTGCATTTAACCATATTTATAGAATTTGACTTTAGAACTCAAAAAATTTATCAGCAACTCCAATTTTATTAATTCATCAAACATATAGAAATAACCTAATCTATCTTATGCAGTTCGAGATAATAGATTCACAAAATCTATCCGGCCGGCTCGTCTCGACCGTGAAACATGTCTATGCTTCTATTTGAACACGCTAACCAAGTCGGAGCTTTGGCAAATCCGCAGACCCACCAAAAAAAAAAAATAAAAAAAAAACTTCATAATTGAAAAAAAATATCTAGTTTTTGTGAGCGTCATCAAAATGTATACGGTAAAAATTAAACCTCATGTATAACCAGCTACTTAACGGTAAAAATAACCCACTACACACACATGAAACACATGAAAACGAATCCTGCATTCGTTGTAGGCTCTTTGTTCCCCCAAGCAGTTAGTTTCAAAACCAATCATCACTCACATAAAACTCTTAAAAAAACGTTTACAGATATTCTATAAACGCACGCAAAGCAACCTAACAATGACATCCGGCAAAACACACCACTCATTTTCCGGCTTTTTGCAACTAAGTTTATCCATAAGAAAGCTTTAAGAATATAATACCAGTCTCCTTCGGCAACGGATTCAAAGTATCTTTTCCAAATTCTTAACGTTGTAGACTTTCAAATAAATTTCCAATATGACTTGCTGGTGTTCTGTCAGCTACTTATCTTCACTGTGATTCAATACTACAAAGGTATTTGGAGACATCATACCCACGCTAGACAGACTACAAACAAGGAACAGACTACAAACAAGCAACAGACTACAAACAAGCAACAGACTACAAACAAGCAACAGACTACAAACAAGCAACAGACTACAAACAAGCAACAGACTACAAACAAGCAACAGACAACCCAAAAACTTAACAAACATTGCGTTCTAAAGAATGTTTCAATAAAATGCACAACCTTTGTAAGGTTATACAGGGTCATTATAAAAGTTTGGAATTATGTAACCATCTAATAAATCTACGTTTGTGCCGTAGTAAAATAGTTGCCTATCTTAGGATTCAATAATAAAAATATTCTTTTCATATGTTTACATTGTTTACTGCTATCGAAACTTTCAAACACAATCCGGAATGGAATAGAGCCATTCCCCATTATCAAACAGCCTATTCCTAAAGTAGGATTTAATAATAAAATATTCTTTTTATCTGTATACATCTTTATAGCCTTGCTTGACAGTTGAACTGTCAAATCAAAGTAAATAGTTTAGTGCACAATTTTAAAAAGGCGGCATAATTAAAATGATTACATAATCCCAGACATTTATAAAGACTCTGTAACAGCCATGTTGTTATAGCAACATCTGTATAATTTGTAAAGTTATAACATTGAACAACGTGTGCAAATTATCAAATTTAATTATCAAAAACGTTTTGCAAAGTACGTAAGCTATTCTGCAGAAAGCTGGCACCGCCTCCTATGTCCCAGTTCCACAACATAATTTGCTCGTTCATTGCCACGTATGCCTTCATGGATTGGCACTCAACAAAATTGAGTTACCAAACCTTTGCTTCGCAAGTCAAGAATAATTTTCTTAATGTCCGTGACCCAAATGTTGCCTTTAATGCTAGATACATAAAAAACTTTGAGAGTCAAAAAATATTATAGTTTTTGATCAATTATTTGCCAAGATCAAAAACAACGCTTTATAAATGACATATAGTTCCGCGGTAAACACAGATAACAAGCTAGAAAGTTGTTTTGTCTCTTACAACTTCAACGATGGAATCCATACACAAAACGCGGCTGATCGTGAGTTAAGTTGAACCAAGCCGTCGGTAAAAACTTGGATGAAGTTGAGCCAGCGTCAAGAGGTAACTTCATTAAATACGACATTAATCACGGATGAAGATGAGATTTTATGGGGAAAAAAATCGTATCTAACTTGAATGAATAAGAGATACAAATAATTTATAAAAGAACTCTTGCTAATGAATTGGTCGTATTTCAATATCTCATTAAATGCCAAAATTATAAAAGGACACCTTTTGTTGGCCAAAAATGTTACATGTTTTTGACGTACAGGTATGCCTCCACTCATGGCAAATAGTTTTGCAACATATCTCTTAATAAATAGCTTCCTTCTTACCTGCAGTGGCATAAGTCCGGCTTCTACTTTCATGACGTTAATAGGAATAGAATTTATAGCTCCCATACAATTCCTATTTCCCTGTTTTCAATTTTGTCCAAAATTATTAAGTTAGATTAACCGAAAAAGAATATAAAGTATAAGGCAAAGTAAAAACAAAATCTAACAAAAACTTAATACAAAAAAGAAAGATTTCTCGGTCTTCCAGCAACACATCCCAAAATAATAATGCCTTGAGCTCAAGACTTTTGAAGCTATCGACTTGGTTACTTCAAGACAATTTATTGTCAAATATGACACCAGAATATTTATAAATCGGTATTCGGACAATAAAAATATTGTTAACACTAGGACCAACATTATTAGGTATGACAGTGACCGGCCTGAGAAAAACATTGGCCTACTGTCAAAAAAAAGTCCTAACTTTCTGCAAACAAGGCGCTTGAAGTTCTGTAATAGTATTAAATTAATGTTACAAATAACACTGTCTGAGAAGTAGTCAGATAAATAGATAGCAAAACCATTTCCATAGAAGATAATTTTGACCAAAATAATGGAGATGTGTACCAAGTCATGTATGTACATGTTAAAAACAGGGGCTGAAAAGACTGCCTTGTGAAAGTTCAATCAAAGATGTCGCGGATGTTCCTGATAAGTTCAGCCACTCAATGATAATGTTGATAAACAAAAGAAGCAGTTTAAGATTAACTAGTACAGATTTTAAGTAAGCTATGTACACCTTCTCATAAGCTACTTTTGTATCTAAGTACATAATACATAGACTTTGTTAGACCAATGCGGAAATAACATTATAATATAAAGTTGTAACGTTTTCATATATACAGGAGCTTTTTGAAGCTTGTGATAAAACCTGCAAATATAAAGTTTATCTCACACCATTTTTCCAATCGCAATTTGATAATATTTTCAAAGATTTTCCAAACACAGAAAGAAATGGCAATAGGTCTCAAACTAGGTTCGATGTCTGGAGCAACTGCTAAAAATAAGATTGGAGAAGGAAATAGACCACAAGTTGGCAGCTAACCAATATGGCTTCCGTAAGAAAAGATCGACTGTGAACGCAATGCACGCAATGAAAACAAAGATCCGGAAGATCAAAAGTAAAGCGTACACACACAGGGAGTTTTGTGTCTTGGTCACCGTAGATATCAAAAATTCATTTAACTCCGCCAGATGGAGTGAGATATTAAAAGAGTTGAATAAATGGGGGTCAGCAACTATTTGATAAAGATCATAGAAGATTATCTAAAAAACAGAGTCATCATAGTCGGGAATAACACGATACTCAAAGTAACGTGCGGGGTACCGCAAGGATTGGTGATGGGACCAACTCTCAGGAACATACTATACGACGCGGTAATGAAAATACGAACGCGTACAGACGTCAAAATAGTAGGATTTGCATAATAATAACAGGTCAAGAAGAAATTAAAAAAAATCAACGAAGTAGTAAAAAAAATCGTAGCATTGATAAAAGAAAAAGGTTTGCAGGTAGCTCCTGAGAAAACGGAAGCGGTAATTTTATATGGTGGTCGACGTTGAAAAAGACTGTAAAGAGTATACTTTAGCAGAAATGATAATTCTAAAGAACACCAGAAGAAAAAACAACTATGGCAGTGTCAGCAATAATGCCAAATGTAGAAGGTCCAAGAGCTAGCAAAAGACGTACCATGTGCTCAGTTATAAGTTCTGTGCTATTATACGCAGCACCAATCTTGAAAGAGACTCTTAAAAAAAATCAAAACAGGCCATCCTAACAAGAGTACAGAGAAGAGGCGTGATCCATATATGTAGTGCGTACAGGACGCTATTGCTGGAAGCAGCGCAAACAATAGCGGGAACCATTACAATTGATATCCTTGTTGAAGAACGAGACCAAGCTTACGCTAAAAAAAGTTGTCGGAATTTAAGAAAAGGTCGATAGAACTATAGGAAAGAAGATGGTCAGAAAACAACGACAGAGCAGTTTGGACAAAATTTATAATAAAGAGCTTGCCGTCATAGATAAATAAGAAGCATGGAGTTAATTATTACCTAACGCAAGTACTAGGAGGGCACGACTGCTTTGGAACAGGTCTAAAACACCAATGCATGCACACACTGCGGCAGCAAGGATACAGTCACCCACACGGTACTTGACTGTAATGAGTTCCTGGAGATAAGGGTTAAAACAGAAAGAAAGCTAGGAAAAAAAC
This sequence comes from Tachinus rufipes, assembly GCA_963932245.1. Taxonomy (NCBI): domain Eukaryota; kingdom Metazoa; phylum Arthropoda; class Insecta; order Coleoptera; family Staphylinidae; genus Tachinus; species Tachinus rufipes. The sequence goes on along the minus strand of OZ010745.1, from coordinate 81,029,760 downwards.
TAGAAATAAACAACTTACTAGAGATAATGCAAGAAAACGAAGAGAACTGGGTTCTAGTAAACCACATAATTACAAACATCATAAAAGAAAAGGAAGTTAAACAAAAAAATCTCGATAAACAACAGAAAAGGCATAAAAATAAGTAGATTGGATGGAAAACAATGATACAGCGGTTCCGCTGCGCCTGTAAAAAAGACAAAAGGGGTTTTTAGTGCGGTTGGCAAACCCTAACTCTGGGCAAGCCAAATCCCACACCCAGCCTTTGGTAAATGTATTTCCAAATGAAGGTTTTTCCGCTTAAAAAAAAAGGTTCGATGCCTAGCAA